>JAOQMS010000180.1:32550492-32566173 GCA_027563885.1 Erythroxylum longipes
TTTGAATGTTTAGTGATGTGGCACACCACCCTCGCGGGGCACGAACTCGGATATCACCGTCGATATCGGGTTCGGGTCCAGCGGGAGTGGGGTGTTACACTCTTCCTTCTTCTCTTTCTTAATCTTTCAATAATCCTCTATAGGGTTTTCTGTCAAAGGTGACTAATGCAAAAGCTCCTCTCTTCTTTTATCTTATTCTTTATATATCTTTTGTGTTCTAGGCAACCCTAGGGGTTTTTTGGGGTTCGAAAGGTCCAAAAATTTTCTCAAAACTTGACATTTTTGAGTGTTTGCACGTCTGCTCGACGCAAGCTACGATCGTGGGCTACATCTGAGCCTTCTGTCATGATTGTGGCAAGCAAGCCATGATCGTGGGCCATATCTTGGGCTTTTATCACTATCGTGTCATATGGGCCATAATCGTGGGCTGACTCAAATGCTTTTGTCACGATTATGGCCTGTTGTGCCACGATTATGGGCCGTTGTTTCAGCCCGAATGTCTCTGAAACTTCTTCGATGTTGAACCTGAAATACTAACAAACATATTAAGGTACCTCAAAAACATAATAATTAAGCTCAAAGACTTATATTAACCCCTAAAAACACTTAAACACAATTAATTAACAAACTAATACAATTCTAGCCTAAACACATACTAAATGATTAAGTTAACAATTAAATGTATATCAAACTAAACCCTAAAACATGATGCAATTCGCACTTATAAGCTAGCATAGGATTATAATAATTGAATGCAACTTGATGGAGAAGAGCCGCATGAGCCACATCCTACGGATGATGTAGATGAGATCTATGGGCATTACAGATGGAGGATGTCCAACTTTGAAGGTCAATTAAAGAGAAGATGCATTTGACAAGATAAGCTTGTGTAGAATATCTCATAGTCACTGCTGAGGGAAGCCACAGACTGCCAAAAAGTGCAAAAATAAAGACTTTTAGATCAAGGCAATGCAAAAGGAAATGGATTCCTTGAAGACGAATGAGACCTACGAGTTAGTGAAGCATCCAAAAAGCATAAAGGCATTGAAAAATAGAAGGGTGTTCAAAGTTAAGAAAGATAGTGAAAAATTAGTAAAACATAAGGCGAGACAGGTGGTAAAGGAATATAATCAAAAAAGTTTTTAAATTTGACAAAAATTTCTCATCAATAGTCAAAATGATCTCTATATGCACTATCTTGGATCTAGTTGCGTGTTTAGATCTTAAACTTGAACAACTTAACGTACAAGGTAACTTGAATGAGGAGATATGTATGTATAGAGCAGCCAAAAGGGTTCAAAGTCAAAAAGAAAGAGGAGTTAAAGAAGAGTCTTTATAGTCTCAAACAGGCACCAAACAATGGCACAAGAGTTTGATTCGTTTATGACAAGTAATAGTTATAAGCAAACTTTAGCTGATCCTTACATATACTTTAGAAAATTTCCTAGTGGTGACTTTACGTGGATGATATATTAATAGTGGAACAAGAAGTTGGTATGATTTGTAGGTTGAATGAGGACTTGTCCAAGTTCTTTGACATAAATGATTTGGGTTTTACAAAACAAAATTTGGTCATAAAGGTCATTTGTGATAGGAAGGCTAGAAAGTAGTGGTTATCATATGAAAAGTATATTGAACGGATGCTTAACAGGGTCAATATGAAACACCTCAAGCCTATTAAATAGCCACTAGTGGCTCATTTCAAGTTGAGCAAGTGATCCTATCCTAACACTAAAAAAGGAGAAAGATGGTATGTTCTCAATTCCACATTCCTTTGCTATTGACTTCTTGATATATGTCATGGTAGATCAAATATTGCACATATTGTTGGATTAGTGAGCAAATTTTTATCTAAGCTTAAAGAGGTAATACTTGGAAGTAATAAAGTAGATCTCAAGTATTTGAAGGCTACTTCCAAGTTACGTGTTTTAGAGGTAGTAGAATCATGGCAGGCTACTTCCAAATTATGTGTTTTGGAGGTAGTGAACTGATCCTAGAAGGATACACAGATGCGAACATGACTAGTAATCTCAATAATAAAAAGTTCGACCACAAGTTACTTGCTCAAATTTGCTGAGATAGCCACTTCATGGAAGTCTAAGTTGCATGAGTGTGTATCATTATTCACTACTAAAACATAATATGTTGCAGTTGTGAGAACAGTTAAGGAGATGCTTAGATTGAAGGGATTTCTCTAAGAATTGTAAGTGCATCGTTCTCTATGACAATCAAAGTACGATAGACTTGAGCAAAAACTGCACCAAGCATGTTGAATGTAAGGTATCATTAATTGTGGTATCTGTCAAAGAGCAACCAATGAAATTCAGGAAGAATCACACAAACAAGAATGGTGTTGACATATTAACGAAAGTAGTCCATATGAGTAAGGCTTTGAGTTGGATTTTAAATGATCAATGGATTGGTTGATTTATCCTCGAAAATGGGTTGGTAAGGGAGATTATTGTTTGTCCAACACCAGTTTAGACATATTTGCTAGACCATTTCCACTAAATTTGGGCTCTGGGACTGTTGGCTTTCTTCTTAAATCAAAAGGAAAGAAAATCAAATGAATTCAAAACAGAGATTGATGATGGAAAACTGTTTTCAGAGCACTTGTTCATACTAATACTGGACACGATCATGTAAATGACTATTTATGTCTCTATAACCATGTATGAGTTTAATCGTGACACTAAGAACAAACACGCCAGTGTGGAGTTAGACATGCCCATGTCGTCTAGCAGACATCATTTTTCTTTAATTATTTAAATGACTGAAACACTTCCAATCAGTTTATACAACAAAAAGTATTGAGAATTAGACAGTTGTATTCATTTGCAGGTGCACTCATAAAAGCACTAATATCTTACATCCAATCGAAAACCATCCTACGTAACCGTTTATTAACTTTTATTCCCATCTCTCATTTCCAGATTAGCTAATCAAAGTAAACAGGCATATATGACAAGTTATGCGACCCCCAAGAGTTTCTTCAAGTTTTTCTGCAAAGAATTAGTAATATTATTAGTCAATCACATGTCTGGAGCCAAAGAGTCAAAGACAAATATCGCCATGTGAAAATGTGAAGAAGATATACCTCGATGCTAAGAGGCGACGTAGTTGGGGCATAGCGCTCAACAACGTTGCCATCTGTATCAACTAGGAATTTGGTAAAGTTCCACTTAACACCATCTCCAAAGAGTCCACCTTTGCTGGACTTCAAGAACTTATAAATGGGAGCAGCTTTATCACCATTCACATCAACCTATCAAGGAACAGAAACCGAATTAATTAAACACAATCATACCCAAGATTTTCATCTAGTTGCTCTAACTCCAAAACAATGTAGGCCAAGTCCTAAAGTTCTTTCAAGTTATCCTATCATGAGACAAAAAGACACAAGTTATAACAAAAACATGAACTAAAAGTAAAGGGAGAAATGCTGTTGTTAAATTGTGTTTTAAGCCAGGCAAGTATTGCAACTTTAGATCTACCTTATCAAATATGGGAAACTCAGCCTTAAAGCGAGTACAAGCAAACTCCACTATCTGTTCATTGTTTCCTGGCTCCTGAGCACCAAACTGATTGCACGGAAATGCCAGAATCTCCAGCCCTGCATTAATATAGTAGCCAACAAAGAATAACTTGAAAGAAATGTGTCCTCAGCCAAATGAAAATTGTAGGATTGACGAATTTATTGAAGGACTTTGTGTCATAGGGGAACACCGATCTCTACTCAATCTAAAATTATCATAAAATTCAAGGAGTGAAGTTCAGTCCATGATTTGTATGCTCTGGTGCACGATACTAAACATCAAAATGCCATAGTTGTCAAATGATACATTAAAGACAAACCTTGATCCTTGTATTTCTGGTACAGCTGAGTTAGCTCTGTGTAGTTAGAATTGGTCAAACCACTGCAACAAAATCAAAAGTTTAAGTAAGGATCTCAAGAATTAAAAATTATGAGACCTGGAGAAAAAGGATCATCCAGTGATTGGAATAGTCGGTCTGTTTTTTTTGTTTTTCTCCCAACAACAAATTTTAAGAGTAATATGCGTCAAAGTAAATAAGTTCCATTCAATAAACTAAAAGCGATTGTCCAGTTTTAACAGCATGCTTGTTCCGAGACGTCAAAGAAATATCACCAAGCAGGTACTACTACAGTAAAACAAATACTAGATTACAGGAAAACAAGTTGGAAAATGGATATACTTCAAATGTTTAATCACTAAAATCTATCTTGGCATACACTAACCGGCAAACACATGAACCGAGACAAAAAGGGAAAGAAGAAAAACCAAGTACCATTGTGAAGCAACATTAACGATCAAGAGTACTTTTCCCTTGTACATGCCAAGATCAACGTCATTTCCCTTTGCATCCTACAAGTAACAGGATAAGAATCTCGTTTGGAAATAAACAAGGCAACAAGCAGACCCAACAACGAAAAGGCATGGACGAAAAGAGAGGTCTATAAAATTGACAAATTCAAGCATCTCTCATCCATATTCAGTAAAATGGAGAAATGAAGACCAGGCGGCAGAATACGAACCCCTCTTGAAATAAATATCCGACAAGAGTTTAGCTACTCCAGTTGATTCACGTCAATCTTTCAAACCCAGCATATATCATTTAACCTTAATTAAAAACTTCAAAAGACGTTCATTAAAAAAATCTATATAACGAGTTTTCGATAAGCGCCAATTAGGGTAAACTTTTTCAAATTTTTATTATGTCTTCCTAGTTATAAAATCTTCGGAAACCAGGGAAACGGTTAAAGGCTTCATTTTCAAACTAAAGAACATTTTAATTTTCTCAATTGATAGCAATTAAACACAATATTTTACAGAAATCAAACTTCAACTGAACTGCATAAAGCCGAAAAACCCAATTCCTAATATTGCAAAACAAGCTGGGAAAGGCTTTACCAACACTAAAATCCAACATCAAACGAATGATTTCATTAACAGAACCCTAGGAAAAATTCCATACCTTGACGGTGAAGTCATAGATCGAAGAATTATTGGACTGGCTAGCCATTGTATGTTCGAATCTGAAAGAACGCAACACAGGTCTTGGACACTCCGCGCGAATGGACCGAGAAACAAGAACAACAGGCGTGATTTGCGAAGAAGGTAAAAGGTTTTGTTTTCCTTGAAGAAGAGAAGCAGATAAAGGTATGAAGTCGATAACTTTTCTACGCACACTTCGAGTTGAAGAATACAGCATTGTATAGTGCAAAAGCAGTGGCGTTGCTGGTAATATGTAAACGTGGATTGTCAAGACACGTGGTTGATAGAGAATACGAGCACGTAAACACGGACTAATGATGTGTCAGCCTTTGGTTAAAAATGATGGGACGGTCAGATTTGTTGCATCGGAGATTACGACGGCCCAAAATTTAAAAGGTAAATATATTTTAGTTTTCGGCTTAATTTCGATAAACTACATTAAAAAAAGGTACGAGTGGTTAAGAAAATTATACATATAAATTAAAAAAGGTAATTTAATTAGACAAATGTTTTTCATAAGATTACAATTCAGGTATTATGATCTAAAGCGATGCTTTTTTCATGTAAATCACCCGTTAATGCTTAGTTGGTGGTTTAGTTACCTTAGTGCCTATTTTTTCAATCTCTTCTAGAATGCAAGTACGGGGGGTTACAGAATTTCACGCAATTTTAAGCATGTGATTACCAAATGTTGTCAGCTCCGTCGACAAAGAGACTAGCCAATTTTAGAAAAACCATCTCTGGCGGACGTAAGGAGTGACGCCTCTTTGTATTTGTTATATTACATTTTTGGATTTGTCGGTTGATGTAAAAGGTGAGGATGTTCCCACGAGGACAGCGTTCCGTTCCACTTGGTCATGCAGCACCGCTGCACATTTGTAGTTTCACATTGAGTTTCTCGTAATAATGGGATGTAGTGTAATCCACGACGTTCTTAATTATGGCTCAAGATAAAAATTGACTTGTTACAGAGGATTCTGTTGGGATCAGCGTGTGGAAAGACTCCACAGATTGAAGATATGAAGAGGCATGTTGACAGTTCAAACGCCAGTGTAAGAATGTTGCCTTCAAATGCAAGACTTTTGAGTTTTCCACCGTGATCATGGTGTTGGTTTATACAGCTAAAGCTTGATTACAATTTTATGTACAAATATTTTTAATTTATTTAATAAAAAAAATTTATTTTTATATATTTTATTTATAATGAATTATAAAAAGTTTTCAAATTTGTAATAGTGACGATAAAATATTTAAATTTTTATAAAATTAATTGTTATATTGTTAACGGTATTAAAGTGCCACGTTATGTTAACTGATTCATTAAACACACGACTATCATGTGATCTATCATGTTTAATTAAAATTTAAAAATTAAAAATACATAATCAAAATAGAAAAAGAAAAGGAAAAAGAAGGAATAGGCATGATAGTGATATCAGGGTGTACTTGTTTAGTGGGTATGAGGAAAGAGGAATGGCTATGAAATGAAAAATAAAATTTGGTAAGGAACTATGATTGGAGAGCTTATTTCTGATTCCTCGTTTTCGGGCATTACCCAATTCCTCTCGTAATTTAGAAGAATGAGAGTCATTACTCTGTAATTTTGGCGCGCGTTTTGCCTCGATGATGTTTCCTCCTTCACCCTCTACTCTTATTCTCTCTCTATAAGCAAGTAGCAACAATAGTAGCCATCTTCGCTTTTCTTACAAGCCACGTTTTTTTTCCGATCTAGTTTCTTACGAATCCTGTATTTTAATGTAAGGCTCCTTCACCTTTTCGACGTTGATTTTTGGTTTGAGGACTACTTGTGTTCGGACTTTTGGTGCTTGATCGTAGTCTTTGCTAATGAGTCTTTGGATTTTTTATGTTGGATCTCTCTGTTGCTTTGATTGAAGTTTTCATTTTTCAAATTTTTACTCTTTGCTAGTAGTTAGTACTTACACCTATCTGAAGACGTTCGTTCTCTCTTTTGAATCACTTCCTTTATGGCTTTTACATTACCTGCTGCCTTTTTTTTTGGTTCCTGTTGTGTTTATTGGAGCTTAATTTGCAAGTTTTGTTTTTTAATGGTGGGTTTTCATCTTCACACAAGAAAGCTTAACTCCTATTGTTCCAGAACTTCAAGGTGATTCCATTTTGCGCCTCAAGTTGAAAGAAGTTTGGGGTTGGTCCATTGCCAACCTTAAACATTTGCCTATCGTCCTCCTAAAAAAGGTGAAAGAAATAAAAAAGAAGAGAAAAAAGGAAACATATATTTATCATCTAATATTTTTCTTATGCTTACATCATCAACTTGGATTTTGAATGTTACAATCTTCTTTAAAACTATTACATTACCAAACCATAACTTCAATACTTTTATGTATTACCTCCAGATAGTGTCAATTCCTTTCTCCCTCTTGTTGTTTTTGCTAGGGACTGATATTTAGTGCTATTTCCTTTAGTTATTCAAAATAGAGACCGATACTTCTTTGTAATTCCTTCAAGCTTTTTGAATATTTGGATCCTAACAAAAGTTCTATTCTTGTGTTTTCCATTTAGATCTCTTGGTTTCATGGATCAATGTTCTTGATGTGGTAATTTTGTCCTAGGGAGGAAATTGGACTTTAAGGTTAGGTTGATCGGAGTTGTGAAAGGACTAGTTCAGGATTATTGAGTAAAAGTTATTCTAATTGTTAGAGATTATGAGGGCATATTTGAATTGGAATTTGATCTTTTGTTAAGGAGTTATGGGTTTATGCTTCTTACTAATTTTTCATTTTTTAATTTTTTGGCTCTTAGGGGTTGACTAAAGGAGCTAGTAGAGAAGAGTTGTTTTCTTGTTTCCATTTTGATTTGAAGGTTTGTTTTTACTTTCTATGATGATCCTCTATAAGAACATAATTCAGGTGTTAACATAATATCTAGTTGTGAATTCACAACAAACGCTACCTTTTCTTAACATGTTTTAATTTAGAGAGATGCGAGCATGAGATGCTATTGTTTTCTCGTTGTTTTATTATTTGCTTTATGAATATTTGTAAAATATCATGGATGATGGCAGAACAAGTTTACTTATATACAATGGTAGATAATTATACCTTTTTAGGCTCTTTTAGACTTTCCACATTTTCTTATATTTTTTCTGTTTTCTTGGTCTGATTTCTTTAAATATCTTTTAACAGATTGGAATCATTTTTTAAACCTATCACTTACACACCTGCTCTAATTAAATAGAAGGTAAAGCCTCATGAAGTCTTTCGATTGTCAATAACTTATTTCTCTTTCTATGTAATTTGAGGTTGGCAGAAATTAATCTTCTTTCTAGATGTTTCTTTGGCAAGATTTTGGGTAAATTTAGACTATAAAATTTAGTAGCTTAAATTGATTGTGGTAATGAGAATGTGTTAAGTTATCTATAATTCCTTGAATGTGGCTAGTAAACAGAGGTATGAGGAGATGTATATGGCTAATTAAGAAGAGTAACGTGGTAGGATTGGGTGATGGTGGTAATGGCATGGTTCTTTAACCTTAACCCCCTTTCTGTTTTTTTTTGTTTGCACAAATCTCGTTTATAGTTTTAGTCTGAAACTGTGATTTAGCTAGTGGTAATGTATGCTGTAAGAGTTAGGTTGAGCCTTTTCTTTTCTATCATGAACATCCTTTTCTTTAAAATTTGTGATTGGAAATGTGAAAAACTGGGAATTTGGATTGTGTTCTCATGTTTTTTCTTTGGGATTTAAGTTAATGTTAAATATGATATGCTAAAATGTGTGTGAGCCTTCTTGATTACTCTGTTGTTTCCTTATTTCTTCTGAATACTTTAGTTCGAAGTGTTATTGCTGTGATTAAATTGTTTACTCAATTTGAGCAACCATGCGTTGAAGATGTAAAATACATGGTCATTAACACCAACCATAGTTCACTATTTTCATAACACCTGGGAACTATGAACCACTTGAAATTAGAAATTACTCTCCGTGTTATAATAAGAAACTACTTACCTCATAATGATAAGCCTTTGGAAGAAGTGATAATAAAATTTTGATTTAGCGTGATTTACAATGAATGTGGTCAGACAAGAAATTGCAGAGGGCACGACATAAACTTGAACATGCATTTTTTAGATTGCTTTTGCAATAACTACAAGATATTGGTTGAATTTGGTACTTCTTGTTCTTCAAGTGAAGTATGCATATGTGCTATTTATAATGCAGGACTTTACAATCATAAAAAGGTATAAGATTAACAACTAAATCCTGCTTGAATTAGAACCACCATTCCCTAGAAGTCACTTTTGTTTATATTCATCTAATGTACTATTGTAGAACATATTATATATTTGCATATATACTTGTGTTGAATTTCATCTGTGGATATTGTAGAACTAATTGGTGGTTGAGTATGATTAAGGCATATTGTTTTTTTATTCATGCACTGTAGAACTACTTTGATGATTTTCTCTGTGAACACCCTTCTTCACATATATAATGTATCTTCTATTACAATGATGGTCTTTAATTTTGTTTGGTCTTACATCTCCAAGTTTGTTGCTTTTATTGCTTTCTGCTAATTTCTTTGGTAATAAGATAGTCAATGTTAGATATCATATATATTTGTTTACATTAAATGATGTCTGTGGTTATGATGTAAGTGAACGACTCCAAAAATCTAACAAGATCATCAAGAAATACCCAGATCGAGTTCCTATAATTTCCTTACTTACACTTGCATTTCTTAGATTCTGGAACTATTTTATGCACAATATAAATGTCTATGTATAAAGAAATAGAATTTCTTTAGACCATACAATTGAACAAGGAAGGAAAAGGATAGGACAACTCAATGCGGTGTCTTTCAATTTTAAGTTGCGTTTCGTCTTTGGGCTGATGTTGTTTTACTGCTATTGGTGTTGTTTCACTCTTATTTATCATGAAATTTTCGCATTTTATAGATGTAACATCCTATTATCCCATGATAAGGGTTAGAATCTTATAATATTATACATGAGAGATTATTGAGAGTTTAGGAAGTGCATTTCATGCTCATGCATAATATAGCATACACATACAGGTGAATATTAATGTTTGCACATAGTAAAATGTTGTACATACATTCATTGACATTTTTCTGAGTATAATTGAATTATAAATGTGATTTTTGATATGAATTGTGGTTTATATGTATTAAAAATTGAATTGAGTGTATTTGTGTTGATTTAGAATTTTTGGTGAAATTTAGGAAATTTCTGAAAATTTTGGGTATGTTTAGACTAGGAAAAATACCAAGTGGCAGGACAATTAATAAATGGAAGTAGAATTAAGAGTCAAATGACAGTGGAAATTTTTATAAATAACATTAGGATTTAATGAAGTATGTTATTGAAAATTGGGAGACAATTAGAGTAGAAATTGGAGTTAAATAGACTAGTTATTAAAAAGGCTCCAAATGGGACCATGGTAGAATGACAAGTGGCAATGACATGTGTCATTACTACTCCCCACATGTTTTATATAGAATTTAACTAGTGAAAGACAATAATTTGTTTTCTTTCACTTGTTATCTTCTTTATCTCCTTCGTGACTCTCTTCTTCATTCTCCTTCTTTACAATTTTTTTTTATTCACCAAACTTTCATCAACGTTATACCTTGCTTTCATCTATCAATTGTTGCTTCCATCTTGTTCTCTCCTTCATTTCTCACTAAAGACCCAACCTCCTACCTTTGTATGATGATTCATTTATGAGCGAAGAAAGCTAGGTCTAAGTCATATCTTAAAGAACTTAGAGTCTTATCAAGTAAATTATGTTTTGATCAACATAGGTAATGTTAAATCAAACTAATTTGATGAGTAATTTGAGATTGATGACTTGATTATGAATTTATATGTTTGAATCATGAGTGATGAAATGAGCATATGAATGTCTTGTTTTTGTATTTAAGATGATTAACCTTTCATAAATTGTTGTAGAGATGAGTTTGAACTTGAAAGATCATCAAAATGATGTAGAATTTGTGCAGAAAATTTGACAGATAAATGGAGTTTTCATGTTCTGTTTTTAACATTTAATCACATGAATTTTTGGGTAGTTGCTATATGGATGAACTAGAATGATTTTGAGGTTAAAGAAAGGGCTAAAGAGATGTTTTGAAATGAGATAAATTAAGGTGATAGTTAGGAATGAAATGAAGGTGAAAAATGAAGTTGAAACATGTGTAGAAAATTGAAGATGAAAATGTTTTGTTGTTGGTATGTAATAAAGTGAATGTTAGTAATTGTAATAGAGATGAAATAGAGTGAGTTAAAAGAGAAAGACAATGATATTATAGTGTCTCGAAGTAAGGAGAATTAGGGTGATGGTTTATAGATAAAGGGAAGATGACAATGGAGTTGAATGTGTGCTGAAATGTTGAAGAATGTATAAACATGGTTGATGTTCTATTTATGTGATTATGATCAACAATTTTGTATGATGTGTTTTTGTGGATGTTTTGAATTGGAATGGAGGTGAGAATGAAGAGAAATTGAAGTGGGAAAGATAAGTTATGAATAGGATGTGTTAGATGTGATTATAGGAGCTGGAAATTTGGAAATTGGCCAGTAAAGGTCCGTTGGGCTGACTTCATATCCACTGGGTAGACCTTCTCTAAAATTTCAGTGTTCCAGCTCCGTTCATGTTCATTTGGAGGGACATACATGTCCGCTGGGCGGACATTCTTGGGACACCTACATAAATGAGCAATTTTTGCCCTTTAGATAACAAATCTCTATTCAGGGTCTTCACGGAAGTTGTAGAACTCAAAGTTCTTTTCAGAAACGTACTTGAATGACCTTAATCCAACATCAATACTGAAAGTTATGCCTATTATCCCAAATCATGTACATAGATAAGTTATTGACTTATCAATGCTTTCCTATTATGTAATTAGGCTTAAATGGGATCTTGAATGAGCCCAGTGGTTGATGAATGAGGCGATTAAAGTAAGGAAAGCGTATTAGGTATTAAAGAACGATTGAAAGATGATATTAATTGATTATTAAACACGTATTAAGGAAATATCCCAGGATTGTCATTGAGCATGCATTGTACATAATCCATATACATATATGTGCATAAATGAGTGCTTATTTAATTATGCAAAGTTGTAATGTGTGTAAATGTATGTGTTGCATAATATAGAGGAGCAATTAGAGCGACCGCTTCCAGGCGTTGTTAGGACTTCAAGGTAATAAGCTATCTGGAGAAAACTATGAGTAACCTAAGATGGTCTCATTATGATTGTTTGTTTATTAATTATGTATTGAATTGTTATGTGATGTGTATGTACAGAATTCTGAACATTCAATGTCCGAGGCGTTTGATGCATAAATAAAACATTGGAAGTGCTACTTGAATGTGAATGTGATTGATTACTTGTTTCTCAACTTAAATATTGAATGCTGGACTAAAAGTCCGATGAAAAATGTGAATGAGAAAAAATGTTAATGTGACTGAATGAGCATATTGATTGAATACGCATGGTGCATTTTATTACATGAATGCATGAAAGATAAAGGCAATTGTGACTGGAGTCGCCAGTGAAAAAGAGCTTAAAACTCAGACTATGGTAAGAGCCTATTGCTCACTATGTAAAATGAGCCCTATATCCCCAACGGATAAGGGACAATATAAATGAGCCTGGTATCCACAACGGATACGGGACAGTGAAAAAGGAACTCGGTCACAACAACAAAATAAATGAGTATGAGTCTTATAAACAGTGCATATACATATAAATTATATGATTTGAATGATTGAAATTGAAATGTGAAATTGAATTGACTGAAAATGCGAAAGTTTATGATCAAAGTATATTGTGATGCTACATGTCGATAAATGTAAATTATGTGAATGTATGAATTGTTATGATATGTGTGATATGAGTGAACCATTGAGGATGGTTATTCAACCGAGTTTGTAAAACTCATTAAAATTGGAACGTTGACTTTTCAGGTTCAAGAGTGACAAATTAGCTTTTAAGACCGCTTAGAAGGGATCTAGCACAACTTTTTGGTAGGAGACATGGCTGAAAGGTCAGTTAGCTAGACTGAAGGATTTAGATTAAGCTTTAAAATATTTCCTCATGTATGTAGCATGTTTTGTAGACAGAGCTGTAGACTCTAATAGGTTGTGGATATTTATATACACATGGATGTTATATGTAATGCTACATTGTATCTTATGTTTCATGAAATGAAATGAAGAAATTTGTGTTTTAGAGATCATGAGACTTATGTTTTAAATTATGATGCCATGAGTTAGTGAAAGTGATATAGTTAGTATGCCATTTTTGTCAAGCAGGTGCACGAACGTCTGATGGGCGTATGTGTATGCTTTGGATGGGAGTGGGGTTGCTACAGTAGATGTAACCCATCCCTTGTTAGTTGTTGCCTTATTGAATATAGTTAGGGTAACATCTACTAAGTACACTCATTCATAAATTTCAATAAAGGTTCTTATTCCCCTAGTTGAAATCTCATGTCAAGTTTATCTTGACCCTTATCTAGAACTTCTTCCTCTTCGTGAAGTGGTTAAGAATCATCTCCATAATATTATCACCATTCACAATATTTACTAAACTATCAAATATGGTGTTCTACCTTCGAGTGTTTTGGTGGGTAGCATATATAGCCAATATACTAAAATATTCACTCTTTTTAATCAAAAACTTCTTAGGTAGTACCTTTTCAACCATTAAGCTCCCTTTTCAATCTCACGATGATTCTAATATTTTTATCTATTACTCCATTTTGTTAAAAAGTATATTACTACTTTGTTAATTAACATAGGCAACTTAGCAACATATATAAAAGTATTCTCTTCAAAAGACCTTTCTTAACATTCTAATCAACAAAAGAAAAGTTTGTTTTTCATGCAAATTCTCATCAATTTGAGCTCCTTTAATACCAATTATCACTCATTCACCACCAGCAAATTTCATTCATATCATTTATTAATCAATTGACTAAACCTTGATATATTTTTATCAAGGTTGGGACCTAGAAGTACATCAGCTATTTGGTTTAAAGTATGCATAGGAACTAATCTTCTTCTTGATCATCTTTCTTTATTACCTGCACTTATTTTTTATCTCTTTTCCACTATTATTACCTAGCTTTTCAACATGCCTTATCTATATGGTGGACAATTATTTTCTGAATTTTTTAATGTAGATCAACATGGCTCGCCCCCTATTAGCGAACGATGGCACAAACTAAAGTAACTTTCGATACTTGAAAAAACAACAAATAATATGATGGTTTTCTTATTTGCTACCCATTATGTTATCTATTTTTTGTACCTTCAAGATAAGGTCCATTAAATTAAAACAAAGGAAGAAAAAAATGATTGATAGAATGAGATGGATGTTTAAATTGACCATGGATTATGATAATGCTTAAAAGACACTAGGAACACATCCATATAAGAGGTTGTAGCAATGTTCATATACACCTTAACTCACCATTAAAAGAGTAGGACAATAAGGCTACTTTTTCTCCATAGTAAAGAAACTGAGAGTTGGCAATTCAATCAAGTTCTTCATGCAATTATAAGATTACATCATAGTTTGCTTGAGAAGTCGGAGCCTATTACTCAAGATTGTCAAGATGAGAGATGGAAATGTTTTTAGGTAATTGAAAATTATAATTAACCTATAACATTAATATCATAACTTTTACGTGCTAAATCACCTTTTAGTTTTACTTTGTAGGGTTGCCTAGGAGCCTTATATGAGATACTAATTAAAGTTACACCTCCTCATGAAGATAAGCCCTGATATCACATAAGAATAGGATTTATTTCGACAAATGTTTTAGGTGTTTATTGCCGAAACATGCTATTCATATATGTATTGCCTGGTTGGGAGGGATACACCTCTTAATGAAGGTAAGCCCCGATATCACACATGAAAAGGATGTATTTCAATAAATGTTTTAGGTGTTTGTTGCCCAAACATGCTATTCATATATGTATTTCCTGGTTGGGAGGGCTTTGTAAACAATGATCATGTGCTTCAAGATGCGATCTCAAGGCCTCATGGTCTACGAGCCCCTGGAGATAAATATTTATTACAATATCCAATTTCGTTTTTCGTTGGGTTACGTTGCTTAATCATAACTTATTGTTTAATTATGAAGGATGTTATTACTTGGTTGACTCTGGATATTGCAATGCAAATAGATTTCTTGCTCCGTATCAAGGGTAATGCTATTATCTCAAAGAATTTGGTGGCCACTAACCAGAGACGACAGAGGGATACTTTAATATGAAACATTCCAAAACAAGGAATGTTATTGAGAGATGTTTTGGATTATTGAAAGGAAGATGGAAGATCTTTGCATCCCCTTCATTTTTTCTCAATTCAAACCCAAGTTCACATTATAATGGCTTGTTCCCTTCTACACAACTTGATTCGCAAGTTCATGAGCTTTGATCCATAAGAGTCAATCACTGAAGATGAAGAGGGGAGTGAGGAAGATGAGAGTGATGAAAATGATGAAATGGAATACTGTAGCACCCAAATACCCCCTGGAAGGATATATGAATGCCACACAAAATAGCACAAATAAATCAAAGCATACAAAAACTTCCAGTAAACAATTCAGACAACCACACATTAAATTACATAGTACGTAACACAAACT
>JAOQMS010000180.1:32574278-32593534 GCA_027563885.1 Erythroxylum longipes
CTGAGACTAATAAAGGGGAGTTTTGAGAAGATAATCTGAAAGTGATCAAGGTGTTATCGTATGGGAGATAAACTCACATAACTACGATATTCTGCATGAGAGTCGAGGTCCGAAAACGGGGTCCGACATGCTAGGTATCAGAGAAAGTAAGAGTTAGACTCCAGAAACGGGGTCTGACAACGATCGTGACACTTTGGCCATGATCGTGATAGAATGGTCTGATCCAGGCCACGATCGTGGCACTTAGGCCACACTCGTGATAGAAAGGGATAGATGCTGGCAACTGCTTTCGTGCCTCCGTCGAGTAGACATGAAAACAGGTGAAAACATCAAGTTTTGAGAAACTTTTTGGACCTTTTCAACCTCAATTGAACCCTAGAGCTACTAAGGTATTTAAGGAACATAAAGAACATAAGAGTGGAGATTTTGCATCATCCACAATCCTGAACCTTAGAGAGAGCTTTATCAAGAGATTGAGAAAAGATCGAAGGAAGAGAGACATAGAGAAGAAACCACCTGAAGTACTCCCCGGAACAGGAGGTTTCCCGTCGTTGCTACCTCTGCCATTCCGTTGTTTGTCTACTTTCTGCCACGATCGTGCAGCAACTCCCCACTATCTTGGCCCTATGCGTGAGCTTCTGTCATGATCATAGCTTGGGCCTATGTTGATGCTTCTGTTATGATTATGGCATGTCTGCCATGATCGTGGGCCTGTGTTTTAGTTTGGGCCTCCTCCAAAACTCCTCTGAATACCCTGAAACACTAACATACTCATCACGGCACCTTATATATATATAAGTGAAGCTCAAAAACATGTTCTTACCCAAAAACACTTAAAACACAAATATTTATGAACTAACACAATTTCTTTTACTAAACACACACTAAACAATCAAATTAATCACTAAACACATACCAAACTAACTACAAAAATACAATGCAATCTACACCTATCAACATCCCACATTTAAACTTTTGCTTGTCCTCAAGCAAAGATCAAATACAACCAATAAAATTTTATCATTTCATTTTCACAAAGACTAAAGCGTGCAATCCCTTAAACTTTGTCCAGCTCAAGTGTCAAGCTACTACACACATCATGACTAATTTTCATTGGTGCACATAAGTAAAGTCAACCGATGAAACCATCACTCAAAGATAAGTATAAATTCAAAATGGACCTTCCTTACGGATTTCACTAATTTCTCTCAAGTGTTTAATGGTTAGTGTTTCACTCAAACTTCCTATAGGAAACCACACTATTATAGGCTTGTTAATACACCAATTCTCCTCCATAATGATTACATGCTAAGATAGATCAAAAGGACTTTGTTTTAGGTTATAATATGGCTAAAGTTAAGTGAGTCAGACAGGTTTTAGGGATTTATCACAAGCATTTATAAACTACTAAGTTTACAAAGGGAAGACAAATATAGACTTTTGAGATATGCAAATGGATATGACTACTACTCTGTACTTATTCCTTTTTCTTTTCTTTCTTTTTTCATTTTTCTTTTGATTTTTTTCTTACATATATATATACACACATAAACAATGAACAAAAAACAACAATTATATGCAATGTACTCTTAAGAGTAGAAGTAATAAAATCTGTATAAAGCATCTCAAAAAAGAAAAAAAAATATTGGAGCCAAAAGATTCCAAACTAAAGTGTCACTTAGCACTCTATTAACTCGTGATTACGCAAGTTAATGGGGTTTGTGGGTTTTAAAATTGGGTGATTTCAAGAAACAAACAGTTAAAGGCTCAATATGGTTAGCAAGGGATAATAAAAAGGTAGGACATTTAAGCCAAAATTTAAAGCAAAACGGCTTTAATCATTTCTATCTAGCATGCATCAAGTAGATTTAAACCAATTAAAAGCAAGTTCTAAAGGTGATTACCTAAGGAAGCATCACACAAACAAGGAAATGAAATGACTATAGAATGGAGTCATAAAGGCTCAATTCCTCGATAGGCTCAAATGAAAATCTATTATGCTTCTATACATTACCTCATTGTTCAAGTGTCAAGTTTTGAGTAAGCTTATGCAGCCAACTACTTTCATCACTCCAAATGATTCACTCTCCACTCAAGTAGCCTAATTTGAGTTAATGTATGCATTTAATCTCATTTCAACTAGCATGATAGAATCTTATGGCAACACATTCATCAAAAATATTCAAATGTAAGGGAAATGACACTCCTAATACTAGCAACCTAATATGCATCTTAAATGACATGAAAAAATGCAAACATAAATGTAAAGACTGTCTCTCCATACTGAACAACACATTGTCCTCAATGTGAAAAGGAGAACACCCAAAACCAATAAATAACACAATGAAAAACAAAACACAAAACACAAGAAGAATAATAGAACATATTAAGGGCAAGATGGGCTTATAATGGTGATGCTGATGGAAGTGGTGCATTTTTCCTCCCATCCTTTTGTCCTCCAACAAGCTATGATGCACAAAAAATCTTTAAGTAACCTCAAAACGTATCATTAAGCACCTAAACGACAAGAGAATGAAGGGCGAAACAAGTTAAACCAAACTAAATATTATCAAATCAAAGCAAAACCCACTAACACAAAGACAAACAAATGAAAGAAAAACATGCTAAGTTAAGGTCATTAGCTTAACCATTCCATATGCAATCATGAAAGAATGAATGAAAGGAAAGAAAGTACTTCCCTTTCTTGTTAGAATGGCCCTATAAAGTATATCTTGCACTTATGCCTATTAACCTTAAAAGTTTCACCCTTTTCATTTTCCAACTCCAAAGTTTCATGGGGAAACACTTGAATAACCTAAAATGGGCCACTCCATCTTAACTTGAGCTTTCCGGGAAATAACTGAGGTCCTGAATTGAACAACAGAACTAAGTCCCCAAGCTTTAATTCCTTCTTCTTGATGCGGCCATCATGCCACTTCTTAGCCCTTTCCTTTACAACTTGGCATTTTCATATACATCATACCTTAACTCCTCCAATTCATCAAGTTGTAACAATCTTTTCTTGCCCGCTAGCTTCCAATCCATGTTCAATTTTCTAATTGCCTAATGGGATCTATGCTCCAACTCCAATGGCAAATGGCAAGCCATGCCATATAGAAGTCAATATGGTGTTGTACCTATGGGAGTTTTGAAAGTTGTCCTTTAAGCCCACAATGTATCATCCAGCTTCAAAGACCAATCTTTTCTTGAGGTGCTCACCACCTTCTCCAAAATCTTCTTCAACTCTCTATTCACCACCTTAACTTGCCCACTCGTTTGTGGGTGTTAAGGGTTTGCCACTCTATGATGAACATTATATCTATAGCACCCTACCCTCGTCAGACACGTACCTGACATCCTGAGTGATGTCCGAGTGCATACCCCGCAAGGGTGGCATGCTAGAACAGTCAAGCCACCATAGTGCCCCACCACAATGGTGACTGCACTTTCTTCCTCACAATAACACACATACTAACATCAATTCTACTCCCCCTTTTTTTTCCAAAATTTACCTCTTCTGATGCTAACCCATTTCATAATGAGTCATCCACCATATTGAGTGCATCAAATCTTCTCTTCATCTTTTTCTTTGTCTCATTCATACGTAAAATCTCATCTTATACGCATTTCTAACTTTCTTCATACTACATATCATTCATCCCATGTCAAGTCATTCATGTCTATTTCATTCCCCTTTTATTCTATCCTCATTTCTATCTCATCTTCCTATGTATATCCTCAATCAATTCAAATTTATAGAGTCATAACCATTATGAAATTCTAGTATCAATATCACAAACATATTCCTATGCTAAATCATAAACTCTTATTATGATATTCAACCAACCATTTCAAATCCAAGTTCAACCTTTCAAGGTCACAGAAAAATTTATTTTGGTTTCAACTTGGCTTGTACACTTTAATCTTGTCACTCATATTTATATCACTTCTTTCCTTAATCAATCCACGATAATGTATTTACATCTATATCACATTCGAAGATATACTACCACAGTACAATATTGATGTCGTATTCCATAATACATCCACCAATAAAATTGTGTTAAATCTTTATCTGTCATATCTAACCATATACTATTTGTCATTTCTAGATATCCGCAAATATTCATTTTCTCACATTCTGACAAATCATCATCATTCTTCTCACTATTTCTATTTGCTCAAACATTTAACAAATGCTCATGCATGTGACTCAAGTAAATGTGACTTAGAGTAGGGATCAGTTGCCACTGCATGCTAAGACATGTCTAAAATGCATGTGCCTTGACATATATTTCGAAAAGTGCCATGTAAGATACTAGATCTGGGCTCTGATACCAAAATGTAGCACCCTACCCTCACCAGACACGTACCCGACATCTTGAGTGATGTCCGAGTGCATACCCCGCAAGGGTGGCATGCTAGAATAGTCAGTTAATCAAATTCAATACAGAAATTTCTTTTCTTTCAAAATAATGCACGCATATTACAAAAAATCAATAAATAAATCGGGCCCACTTTTATTCATAAACATTTTCAAACATAATTTCACAACCATTACAATACGAAATCATTTACATACATATTGCAAAATACTTGTGAATACATATTTTGATACAAAATTAGGAAATGCTAATGCAGACGCGAACTGATCCCGACCTCTTTCTCTTACTTGAATGCAGTGGCTATACTCCAATTTGTCTAACTAGAGTGACTTTTCTGAGCCTAAAAAATATTACAAATTTTGGGTGAGTTTTGCAAACTCAATGAGTGACCATCCTCGATGGCTCACTCGATCACATAACATATACAATTCATATAATTATATAATTCACATCATTTCAGTGATAATCATATATCATCGCGTATCACTTGGTCATTCATTTCACATTTCACATTCAACACATATCACATTCAGAAATCAGTCAACTATTCAAACTATACCTATCATATGCATATGCAGTGCTCATGAGACTCACTTTCTTTTATTATTGTTGTGACCGAGTGCCTGCTTTTTTTTCCTAGCTCATATAATGGATACCAAGCTATATCGAATAACGTCCCATATCCCTTAGTGGATACCGAGTACATTCACAACTGAGCCTGAGGCTCTTATCATAGTCTGAGCTTTAAGCTCTTTTCACAATCTCAGCTTTAAGTTCTTTTTCACAATCTGAGTTTTGAGCCCTTTTTCACACATTTTGAGCTTTAAGCTCTTTTGCGGCGGCTACTCTAGTCACAATTTCCTTTATGTTTTAGGCATTCATGTAATGGAATGAATCACATTCACATAATTTTAGTTTATCACGTGCTTTTAGATTCACATTCAATTTTAAATTCATCATCAGACTATGGTCCGGCATTCAACATAAATATTGAGAAACACTTTTTCAATCATATGCATATTCACATTTTTCTTCGGAACTAGGTCCGACATTTAACAATCAAATTAGACATCACATATTTCATCAAATTCACATATAAGGAGCACTTCAATATTCTCACATTTATCAAACTCCTCAAACATTAAATGTCCATAAATCAGAATAATCACATTCATATTGCAAAATCATTCAATACATAATACAAACAGAACAATCAGTAACTAAGACCATCTAGGTCAACTCACAATATGCTCTAGATTAGCATTAGTTTCTATGATCCGGAAACTTCTGGATGCGAACGTTTGTCCTGCACATCGACCTTATGTAATACACACATTGCACATGCATTACAACTTTTCACAATTATAAGTATTCATTTATGCACAAATGTGTATATGGACTATGTGCGATGCATGCTCAATGACAATCTCGGGTATATTATCTAAATTCACATCATATGCTCATTCTCCTTTAATAACTCATATATGTCTAATTGACTTAGGTTTACACCTCAATAAAGCATTTATGGTCAAAATTCATAACTCATGTGATCATTTCAGATTTTTCCTGAAACATACTTTCGGGTCAGCTTTCCATGTTCTTTCTGACCAAGAAAAAAGTGGAGTAATTTAGGAACAATTTATTCTAGAAAATTGTTCTCCTATCTCTTAAGTTTCTAATGACACCAATATCATTCAATTTGGTTAACTATTCCAAAAGTTATACTCCAAAAAATTCGGACTATTCTTAAACTAAAACAGTATTCTGTGCTCATCTTCAAGTCAGATTATGGAATTCTAGAGATAGAATTAAAATTCAATTTCTTTATAAAAATTGTATAACTATGTCTCTAGTTTGTTAAAAATGAAGAATCACTCTATTCGGATAACTATAGAAAAAGTTATGATCAAAATACCGGAGTTTGTTTAAGCTGTGCAGGAAAGTTGGTCGTAGCGAAATCAGGAGTTGGCCGCGGCGAACTTTTCCCGAGAGGAATCCTCGAAAAATCTTGCAAGTTGGCCGTGGCTAACCAAGGAGCTGGCTACGGAAAACTTTTCCTTAAAGAAATCCTATAATTTGGCCGTGGCGAACCAAAGAGTTGGCGGCGGCAAGCTTTCATAGAAAGCAGTAAACATAACTCATTTTCTAGCTTTTCCAACTCTATTTTTTAGGTCAGTTTTGTATGACTATTATGACCTAAAAAGTGAGGTTTTTTGGCAATACCATCTTCTAAACAAATGTTCATATATGTCTTAAGTTTCTAAATAACCTAATTTCATACAATTAGGGTCAGTATTTTGAAAGTTATTCACAATTTACTACATGCTATTCAGAAACAGAGCCATAATCCAAAACTCAACTTCAAGACAAATTTCAAAACTCTTAGATATAGAATTAAAACTTGATTTTCTTCATGAAAGTTGTAGTCATTCATCTCTAGTTTAATATAAATCAACAATCACCCTATGTGGATATCCGTAGATTAAGATATGTCTAAATTTCAGATGCATGTTTGGTACAAACACTACATCTAACATATCTCCAGCACACCTCATCATCAATTTCATCCTAATTCATCTCTTTTGCTTAGTATATCATTTCTAACTTATATCCACATAATTTCATCTTCATTTATATCCCAATTACTGTTAAATATCATTCACAAAAAACTCATGATCCATAATTGATCATTAACCAAAAACAGAACATATACATGCACCTATTCATCATCAATTTTCTGCACTCATCCAACACCATTTTAATGATCATTCTACCTCAAAATCATCACTATAACAATTTAAGAGTAATTAATCATCATACAAATATACAAAAGCAAGACATTTACGTACACATTTCATCACTCATGACACATATATAAAAATGGCATAATCAAGTCATCAATCTCAATATACTCATCATTCTAGCTTCATTTAACCCTAATCTATCATCAATAAGTTTCATTTAACAACCCAAGAAGAGCAATAACATGATACTTACTTATTTAACTTCATGCTCTTCAACATCACATGAACCCTAGTTTCTCAAGCACCATTCGTTCATCACCATCTATGAGGAAGAGGTTAGGTTTTTCTTGTGACATGAAGAAGATAGCATTTCTTGAAGGAATAAGTAAAGGATTTTGCCAAAAATCAACGTTGATGAAGGTTGTGAAACAAATTCGTGGAGAAGGAGAAAGGAAAACAATGAAGAAAATGAGAAGAGAAGCATTTACAAAGGGAGGAGCAAAATAACAAGTGAAAGACCAAATGAGTTGGTCTTTCATTTGGACAAAGTCGTGCGATATAAGTGGTGTGGCAAGTGACTCTTTTTTTATGGTTCCATTTGTCCCTCCTTTAATAACTAGTCGATTTAATTCTAATTTCTACTTCAATTTTATCCCAAATTTCAATGACTATTGTCATTAAATCCCAATGGCATTCATAAAAATTTCCACTGATATTTGGCATTAATTTCTACTACCATTCATCAATTATTCTACCACTTGGCATTTTTTTAACTAGTCAATGATTACCCAAAAATTCAGGAATTTTCTAAATTTCACTAAAATTTCTAAATCCCTAATTTAATACACCAAATCTATTTTCAGAACAAAATATTCACTATCCACCTCATAATCACATTAAATCAATCATTCATACCCAGAAAATGTCAAATTAGTACATGAACAAATTATTGTAATGTGTACAATGATCAAATTCACGTGCATGTATGCTAACATTATGCATGAGCATGAAATGCATTTTTCTTAATCTCTCATTGATCTCACTTGTACCTTATTTTAGGGTTCTAACCCTTAAGATGAAAACGGGATGTTACATTTCTCCCCCTTTAATAAATTTCGTCCTCGAAATTCTTATCTGACTGGTCAAGAGGCAGGGGTATATTTCCTCATATGCTCCTCTGTTTCCCATTTAACTTCATCACTCAAGTAGTTTCTTTCAATTAACTAAAGTTAATAGAATCCATCAATCCTTCAATTACTTATTCCGATACCATTGTATCTTTATTGTTTCCTCAATATTTTTCACTTCCTAAGTCCATAACACCAATATCAAATTATACTAATATTTCTTAGCATACTCACATACAACGCATTAGGAATCTAAAACATCTTTGTTGGTAATACAAACTCATATGTTAATGATCATATGCTCTCTATAACATTATACGGACCAATATAATTTGAGTTTAGTTTAATCTTTTTCCTAACCTGAGTACACCTTTTTCTCAATCTAAGCACACCTTGGCAAGGTGATACTCTCAGAGACATGTCCTCTTTCTCTTGATAACTCACATCTCTTTAGTGTTAATATACTTAACTCGTATATCCATCTCACTATATTCCATATGTCCGGTGTTGATCCACCTAACTCATTCATCTTTCTCGAATCACTTAATTTCTAACACAGATCAATTTCACTTATTAGTAACATCTCCAATTGATTCTGGCCTTTAACTATATTAGGCCTTATTCATCCAAATATTAAGGCAGAAGACTCTTTCTGTTGTATAACGTCTCATACAGTATTCTAATGATATCATTATGATAATGATTGTTATGCTGAAAGTCAATTAAAACTATACATTGACCTCATGTTTCTATGAACTCCAAAATATAATCTTTAAGCGTATCCCTAACAGTTAATACTGTTGGCAACTCATATATGTAGTCACTTGCTTCTACATCCTTAGTCGTTACGTACTATTTCGGTGTATTCCTACTAGGATGTATATACTAGGTTTTTCTTAGTGCTTTCTCCAGTAATCTCTTTGCTCAATCATCATTATCGAGTACACATACCTCTTATTCCAATCATGAGTATCATTTTCCAATTCAAACTCAAAATTTATATTCATTTTCAATTCCTCAATAAGATTTACAATTCTGGATCCTCACTTCCAACTTTGTCAATCTTTTCATGTGAAACTGATCTTAAATTTCAATGCAGCCAATACTACTTCATTTTGCCCCAATATTCAACTCGACATTCTATTCTCTTTATTGCATTATTCAACTCGACATTCTATTCTCTTTATTGCATTAGGTATGGTAACCTCAATATCTGAATTTGTGCCATTCCGTTATTGAACTTTATGTTCAAGCATCAGACACAACACTATCTTTACCGGATAATACTAATTTATACCATGATAATCATTCAGTAATTCTATCCATTGTCTCTGTCTTATATTCAATTCTTTCAAATTCAATAAGCGCCTTAAACTTTAATGATCTATACATTTATATATGTCTAAAATATTTCACTGTACATATTATGTCTCCAAGCTCTAAAGTCAGCACTATTGCAGCACATTCAAAATCTTGTATCAAATAATCAACTTATGAGAATTGAATTGTCTCTATGGATAAGAAATCACTTTATTATGCTGCATTAATTTGCATTCGAATCCTTAACGTGAGATATAATTTTATACTTCAAAATCTTCAAATACACGCAATATAATTAACATTGGGCTTATAATTCCCCAAAATTCTCTTTACATTAATCACTCATACGATTTACACATTTTTTTCCTCAGACATTTTTGTCAAAGGGCTAAGATCAATAAAAACTCCTTAACAGTCTTTAGTGGTATCCAATATACCGTTAGTTCCAGAGAACTCCTGGTCTCTTATACATATGCCTTGGAGTTCCTCACTTCATCATTACCTCAATTTTCTTTGGGTCTCCCAATATGCCATGTTCAAAGCCCAATCTTTTCTTGAGGTGCTCACCACCTTCTCCAAAATCTTCTTCAACTCTCTATTCACCACCTTAACTTGCCCACTCGTTTGTAGGTGTTAAGGGGTTGCCACTCTATGATGAACATTATATCTATAGCACCCTACCCTCGTCAGACACGTACCTAACATCCTGAGTGATGTCCGAGTACATACCCCGGAAGGGTGGCATGCTAGAACAGTCAGACCACCATAGTGCCCTACCACAATGGTGACAGAAACCTTTTTTTGTCAGGCCACCATAGTGCCCTGCACTTTCTTCCTCACAATAACACGCATACTAACATCAATTCTACTCCCCTTTTTTTTTCCAAAATTTACCTCTTCTGATGCTAACTCATTTCATAATGAGTCATCCACCATATTGAGTGCATCAACTCTTCTTATTTAAATTGTCATCTTTTTCTTTATCTCATTCATACATAAAATCTAATCTTATACGCATTTCTAACTTTCTCCATACTACATATCATTCATCCCATGTAAAGTCATTCATGTCTATTTCATTCCCCTTTTATTCTATCCTCATTTCTATCTCATCTTCCTATGTATATCCCCAATCAATTCAAAATTATAGAGGCATAACCATTATGAAATTCTAGTCTCAATATCACAAACATATTCCTATGCTAAATCATAAACTCTTATTATGATATTCAACCAACCATTTCAAATCCAAGTTCAACCTTTCAAGGTCACAGAAAAATTTATTTTGGTTTCAACTTGGCTTGTACACTTTAATCTTGTCACTCATATTTATATCACTTCTTTCCTTAATCAATCCACGATAATGTATTTACATCTATATCACATTCGAAGATATACTACCACAGTACAATATTGATGTCGTATTCCATAATACATCCACCAATAAAATTGTGTTAAATCTTTATCTGTCATATCTAACCATATACTATTTGTCATTTCTGGATATCTGCAAACATTCATTTTCTCACATTCTGACAAATCATCATCATTCTTCTCACTATTTCTATTTGCTCAAACTTTTAACAAATGCTCATGCATGTGACTCAAGTAAATGTGACTTAGAGTAGGGATCAGTTGCCACTGCATGCTAAGACATGTCTAAAATGCATGTGCCTTGACATATATTTTGAAAAGTATCCATGTAAGATACTAGATTTGGGCTCTGATACCAAAATGTAGCACCCTACTCTCGCCAGACACGTACCCGACATCTTGAGTGATATTTGAGTGCGTACCCCGCAAGGGTGGCATGCTAGAATAGTCAGTCAATCAAATTTAATACAGAAATTTCTTTTCTTTTAAAACAATGCATGCATATTACGAAAAATCAATAAATAAATCGGTCCCACTTTTATTCATAAACATTTTCAAACACAATGTCACAACCATTACAATACGAAATCATTTACATACAGATTGCAAAATACTTGTGAATACATATTTTGATACAAAAATAAGGAAATGCTAATGTAGACGCGAACTGATCCCGACCTCTTTCTCTTACTTGAATGCAGTGGCTATACTCCAATTTGTCTAAATAGAGTGTCTCTTCTGAGCTTGAAAAATATTGCAAATTTTGGGTGAGTTTTGCAAACTCAATGAGTGACCATCCTCGATTGCTCACTCGATCACATAACACATATAATTCATATAATCATATAATTCACATCATTTTATTGATAATTGTATATCATCGCGTATCACTTGGTCATTCATTTCACATTTCACATTCAACAGATATCACATTCAGAAATCAGTCAACTATTCAAACTATACCTATCATATGCATATGCAGTGCTCATGAGACTCACTTTTTTTTATTATTGTTGTGACCGAGTGCCTCCTTTTTTTCTAGCTCATATCCGTTAGTGGATACCGAACTGCATATAATAATGTCCCATATCCCTTAGTGGATACCGAGTACATTCACAACTGAGCCCGAGGCTCTTATCAGAGTCTGAGCTTTAAGCTCTTTTTCACAATCTGAGCTTTAAGCTCTTTTTCACATTTTGAGCTTTAAGCTCTTTTAAGGTGGTCACAACTTCCTTTCTGTTTCTGGCATTTAATGGAATGCATCACATTCACATAATTTCAGTCTATCACATGGTTTCGGATTCACATTCAATTTCATATTCATCAATGGACCGTGGTTCGACATTCAACATAAATGTTGAGAAACACTTTTTCAATCATATGCATATTCACATGTTTCTTCGAAACTAGGTCTGACATTTAACAATCAAATTAGATATCACATATTTCATTTTCACATACAAGGAGCACTTCAATATTCTCACATTTACTAAACTCCTCACGCATTCAATGTCCGGAAATCAGAATAATCACATTCACATTGCAAAATCATTCAATATATAATACAAATAGAACAATTAGTAAGTAAGACCATCTAGGTCAACTCACAGTACGCTCCAGAATAGAATCAACTTCCATGATCTGGAAATGTCTGGATGCGGACGTTTGTCCTGCACATCAACATTATGCAATACACACATTGCACATGCATTACAACTTTGCACAATTATAAGTATTCATTTATGCACAAATGTGTATATGGACTATGTGCAATGCATGCTCAATGACAATCCCGGGTATATTATCTAAATTCAAATCTTATGCTCATTCTCCTTTCATAACTCATATGTGACTAATTGACTTAGGTTTACACCTCAATAAAGCCATTATGGTCAAAATTCATAACTCATATGATCATTTCAGATTTTTCCTGAAACATACTTTCGGGTCAGCTTTCCATGTTCTTTCTGAACAAGAAAAAATGGAGTAATTTAGGAACACTTTCTTATATAAAATTGTTCTCCTATCTCTTAAGTTTCTAATGACACTAAGATCATTCAATTTGGTTAAGTATTCCAAAAGTTATACTCCAAATAATTCGGACTGTTCTTAAACTAAAACAATATTATGTGCTCATCTTTAAGTCATATTCTGGAATTCTAGAGATAGAATTAAAATTCAATTTCTTCATACAAATTGTATAACTATGTCTCTAGGTTATTTAAAATTAAGAATCACTCCATTCGGATAACTATAGAAAACGTTATGATCAAAATACCGGAGCATGTTTAACCTGTGCAGGAAAGTTGGCCACGGCAAAGCCAGGAGTTGGACGCAGTGCACATTTCCCAAGAGGAATCCTCAAAAAATCTTACAATTTGGCTACAAAAAACCAAGGAGTTGGCCACGGCAAACTTTTCCCTAAATAAATCCTGCAAGTTGGCCACGGCGAACTTTCACAGAAAGCAGTAAATAGAACTCATTTTCTAGCTTTTCCAACTCTATTTTTCAGGTAAGTTTTGTATGACCATTATGACCTAGAAAATGAGGTTTTTTGGCAATACCATCTTATAAACAAATGTTCATATATGTATTAAGTTTCTACAGAACCTAATTTCATACAATTGGGGTCAGTATTCTGAAATTTATACACAATTTAATACTTGCTGTTCAGAAACAGAGGCATAATCCAAAACTCAACTTCAAGACAACTTTCAAAACTCTTAGAGAAAGAATTCAATCTTCATGAAAATTGTATTCATTCATCTCTAGTTTAATATAAATCAATAATCATCCTATTTGGATATCTGTAGATCAAGATATGTCTAAATTTCATATGCATGTTTAGTACAAACATTACATCTAACAGGTCTCTAGCACTCCTCATCATCAATTTCATCCTAATTCATTTCTTTTGCTTAGTCTATCATTTCTAACTTATATACACATCATTTCCTCTTCATTTATACCCCAATTACAGTTCAATATCATTCACAAATAACTCATGATCCATAATTAATCATTAACCAAAAACAGAACATATACATGCACCCATTCATCATTAATTTTCTTCTCTCATCCAACACCATTTTAATGATCATTCTACCTCAAAATCATCACTATAACAATTTATTAGTCATAATCATCATACACATATACAAAAGCAAGACATTTACATACACATTTCATCACTCACAATACATATAAAAATGGAATAATCAAGTCATCAATCTCAATATACTCATCATGTTAGCTTCATTTAACCCTAATCTATCATCAATAAGTTTCATTTAACAACCCAAGAAGAGCAATAACATGATAGTTACTTGTTTAACTTCAAGCTCTTCAAAATCACATGAACCCTAGTTTCTCAAGCACCATTCGTTCATCACCATCTATGAGGAAGAAGTTAGGTTTTTCTTGTGACATCAAGAAACAAGTGAAGGATTTTGGCAAAAATCAACGTTGATGAAGGTTATGAAACAAATTCGTGGAGAAGAAGAAAAGAAAACAATGAAGAAGATGAGAAGAGAAGCATTTATGAAGGGAGGAGCAAAATAACAAGTGAAAGACCAAATGAGTTGGTCTTTCATTTGGAAAAAGTCGTGGAATATAAGTGGTGTGGCAAATGCCACATGTCATTTTTTTATGGTTCCATTTGTCCCTCCTTTAATAACTAGTCTATTTAATTCCAATTTCTACTCCATTTTTATCCCAAATTTGAATGACTATTGTCATTAAATCCCAATGGCATTCATAAAAATTTCCACTGTCATTTGACATTTATTTCTACTGCCATTAATCAATTGTTTTGCCACTTGGCATTTTTTTCCTAGTCCATAATTACCCAAAAATTCAAGAATTTTCTAAATTTCACCAAAATTTCTAAATCACTAATTTAATGCACCAAATCTATTTTCAAAACAAAATATTCACTATCCACCTCATAATCACATTAAATCAATCATTTATACCTTGAAAATGTCAAATGAGTTCATAAACAAATTATTGTAATGTGTGCAATGATCAAATTCATGTGCGTGTATACTAACATTATGCATGAGCATGAAATGCATTTTTCTTAATCTCTCATTGATCTCACATATACCATATTTTAGGGTTCTAACCCTTAGTATAGAAACGGAATGTTACAATATCTTCTCAAAAGAGTCTCAAAGGGTTTGTCGTAAAAGTGGCCCCCTCCACCACTTATGATAATTGTAGGCATGCTAAATCTAGTAAAGGTCTTCTTGATGAACTGTTGCACCACCTTGCCAATATTTGTTGGAGTAGCTATTGCTTTGACCCACCTAGACAAATAAACAACTCTAACTAATATATAAGAGTTACTTAGGGAAGATGGGAATGGTCTGATAAAATCTAAACCCCACACATCAAATATCTCCACCTCGATGATGTTTGAAAGTGGCATCTCATCTCTCTTCGAAATATTGCCCACTGTTTGGCACTTATCATAACGTAATACAAAATCTCAGAAATCCTTAAACAAGTTTAGATAGTAGAATCCACACTCCAACATGCGAGTAGTCATCTTATTCACTCCATAGCGTCTAACATAAACTGAACTATGACACTGAGTCAAAACTTCAGGCATTTCATCTTCAGGGACACACCAGCAAATCAAACTATTAGCATATATTTTATATAACACAGGTTCATCCTAAATATAGCGAGAATACTGAAATAAGATATACTTCCTTTGTTGATACGAGAGATTAAGGGGAAGAATACGACTTTAGAGATAATTGGCAATATCTACAAACCAAGGCAAAAAATTTCTACTATAATTAAAGCCTTGTCAAGAAAACGCTCTTCAATTTCCTCTTCCTCTTCATTTTGTAGCCCTTCAACTCTCGATAGGTGGTCTGCTACAACATTTTCTCCTCCTTTCTTGCCCTTAATCTCTATGTTGAATTCTTGGACTAGAAGCACCCATCGGATGAGCCTAACTCTTCCTTCTTTGCAAATAGATAACGCAACATCACATGATCTGTAAAAACAATAACTTGTGAGCCCAAAAGCTAAGATCGAAATTTTTCACATACAAATACCACTACAAGAAACTCCTTTTCAGTAGTGGTATAGTTCATTTATGCTCCCGTCAAGGTCTTACTGGCATAGTAAATCACCAGTAAATTGCATGTAACCTCTTCTCCTTTCATTGTCCGAGTACACAGCCTATAACATGGTCACTTACATCGCACATGATCTCAAAGGGAAGTGACCAATCTAGTGAGGTTAAATAGGTGTTGTTGTAAATGTCGTCTTTAACTTGTTAAAAGCCTCTAAACAATTATCATCAAATACAAAAGACACATCTTTAACTAGCAAGTTAGTTAAGGGTCTAACAATAAGAGAAAAGTCCTTGATGAACCGTCTGTAGAACCTTGAATGACTAAGAAGCACTTGGATGCCCTTAATGTTGGTAGGAGGTGGGAGCTTTTCAATCACTTCAGTCTTAGCTTAATCTACCTCAATCCCTCTGCATGAGATCTTATGGCCCAAAATTCCCTCTTGGACCATAAAATGACGCTTCTCCTAATTCAAGACTAAATGAGACTCCTCATATCTTTGTAAAACTCTATCCAAATTAAACAAGCAATGATCAAAAAAGTCTCCAAAAACAGAGAAGTCATCCATAAATACCTCTATGAAGTCGTCATTCATATCCGCAAAGATGGCCATCATGCACCTTTGGAATGTGGCTGGTGCATTGCATAAGCCAAAAGACATCCTTATGTAAGCAAAAGTCCCGTAAGGACAAGTGAAATTGGTTTTCTCTTAGTTTTATGGGTATATGAACACCTGATTGTCTCCTGAATATCTATCAAGAAAATGATAAAAAGCATAATCAACGACCCTCTCATTTGGTCCACAAAAGGCAATGGGAAATGGTCTTTATTAGTGGCCAAATTGAGCTTCCTATAGTCAATGCACACTCTTTAACCTCTGATGGTCCTAGTGAAAATCTGTTAACCTTTTTCATTCTCCATCACTATCATGGCTCCCTTCTTAGGCACACATTACACCGAACTCACCCACTTGCCATCTGAAATTAGGTATATAATACCAGTGTCTAAAAGCTTCACCACCACTTCCTTCTTCACAACCTCTTGCATATTTGGATTTAACCTTCTTTGCCTCTCTCTCACTGTCTTACATCCTTCTTCAAGGTTAATCCTATGCATCACCAAATTGGGGCTAATTCCCCTAATATCATAAATTTGCCACCCTATAGCTCTCATCCTCTTCTTAATGGTTTCTACCACTTTCTTTTCTTGCTCAATCTAATTGGTTGGAAATGATGATGGTAGAGTGTAATCTTTACCTAGAAATGTGTATCTCGGGTGGGAAGGTAAGGGTTTTAGTTCTACATTAGGAGTCTTTATAACGGAGGGTGGTGTGGGTACATCTGCTGTCTCTAACTTCTCTTACTCTTCCTCCTTACACAATTCCTTTTCGCTCACACTCTCATCCTTATGCACTTCAACAACTTCCTCAACTTCCTTTTCAATTTCCTTCTTAACTTCCTTCACATAATCATCCACAACATCAATTTTTATATAAGCACTATCATCCACTAGCTTCTTCAAAGATTTAGTCATATTGAATTCAACATGTTCATCAGTAATTCTTAAAACCAATTTTCCATCATATACATCAACTAATGCCCTACCAGTATTTATAAAGAGCCTACCCAAAATCAATGGACAATTCCTATCTTCTTCAAAATCCAACACAACAAAATCAATAGGAATTATAAATTTATCCACTTTTACCATAACGTCTTCCACTACCCCAAGTGGCCTCTTGATGGATTGATCCGCAAGTTGGATAACCATGGATGTTGGCTTGACGTCTCCTAGCCCCAATTTCTTGAAAATAGACAGAGGCATTAAGTTAATACTTGCGCCTAAATCACATAAGCATTTAGAAAATTCAAAATCACCAATAACATATGGAGTAGTAGAACTCCCTGTATCTTGTAGTTTTGAAGCCATTTTGCTTACGATAATTGAACTATAGTTCTCCATCAAGGTCACCATTTGATTGTCCTCCCAAGTGCGTTTATGTGTCAATATGCCCCTGAGAAACTTCGCATACTTGGGCATACACTCAAATGCCTCCACCAAAGACAAATTAATCTGAAGTTTCTTCAACTTCTCCAAGAATTTAGAGAATTGAGTGTCAACTTGATGTTGTCTCACCCTCTTCGGATATGGAATCTTAGGCTTGTAGGGTGGTGATGGTACATATGGCTTCTCTTCTTCTTTCTATTCTACATCTTCCTTTTATTAGATATCTTTTTGCGCACTTGGCTCCTCTAATTGCTTGCCACTCCTAAGTTTGATGGCCTTGAATTGTTCCTTTGGATTAGCCTTAATGTTGCTTGCTAAGCTTCCTACATTCCTAGAAGACAAACCATTAGCAAGTTGACCTACCTGTACCTCCAAGTTGTGGATGGATGAAGCGTGGTTCTTCACAATCTGGTCAAATTTTGCCTCTATTCTTTTCTGACTCTCTCCTTGTCTTCTTTGACCTTCCTCTGGGCTTGAGAACTTTGAACCCAATACGTCCATTAACTTGTCCATTTTGTTCTCCAAAGACCCAAGTCGGTATTGCTGAAATCTGGGAGGTCCTTGTGCTCTCACTTGTCTACTTGAATTGTTAGTACTCCACGAAAAAATTGGGTGGTTTTTCCACCCAATATTGTAAGTGTTAGAGTATGAATTGTTGTTACCTCTCTGCGACTGACACAAATAATTCACTTGTTCTGTACCACTATCTCCCAGTAAGAAGCATTCAATTGTACCATGGTTGTCCTACCCACATAACTCACATTGTAGTTGCATGGTCTTAACTATGAATGTAACAGCCCAGACCACCCGCTTACAGATATTGTCCTCTTTGGGCCTCGGCCTCTCAGGCCTCGCGTCCTCACAGTTTTGTTTTTCCAACATGTAAGCCTCTTTAGGGCATTACTCCCGTAGGACTTCCCAAGAGGTCACCCATCCTGGTACTGCTCTTACCCTAGCACATTTAACTTCAAAGTTCTGATGGGATCCGGTGCGTTGGGACATGAAAAACGCATCTACAAAGGAGAGGTTTCCACATCCTTATAAAGCATGCTTCTTTCTCCTCTCCAGCCGATATGAGATACTCCTAAATATAGTATGGTGAAGCTTATGGAAAAGGTAAAGATGAATTCGGATTCTGAGTTTGAGTTGAGGGATGAGACTTTATGGTTGAAGCAGAGGCTGTGTGTGCCTAATGTGGACGATCTG
>JAOQMS010000180.1:32593634-32629940 GCA_027563885.1 Erythroxylum longipes
GGCTCAACATTAATACCTTAAATATCTATGATGCCAATTTAATTCCAATTCTCCAAGTATGATTCTTTAAAAACATATTTAAGTCATATGGAATACATGTTCAATTAAACATTCCAACTAGGCTACAATTTGGGGCCTTACAAATACATCACACAAATTAGTCCAACTGATGAATGGTTGATATTCTGGAATAATATGGCAACCAACATGGATAATATATGGACAACTAGATCTAATGACAATGATGTAGATTAGTAATTTAAGATATGTTTGTTTCATCTACTTATTAGATTGTTGAAATGTTTTGATTTTGATTAATGTACCTGAATGTTAAACAACTTTATTTGTTTACTATTAGTAATATATAACTGAGAGTTATTGGATTACTTTTGAAATGCACCCATGTGAACATCTTTGTTTGGTTGATTATATGTTCGTGAGTTACTAGATTACATCGTTGTATTTAGAATTTTTAGAAAAGTTATTTTTGTTATATGTTATTTCTTTGAGAACTCTTACATTGTTGTACTTTTATTAGGAATGGATATGGTTGCCCGTGGGAGGGGAAAGAATAAATAGTATTGGAAGGATGATGAGGTTGAAGCTTTGGTTGACGTTTTGTAGGAACTAGCTTGCGATCCTTTATGGAAAGTAGATAGGGGATTTAAGAACAATTACATGGTTTAAGTGCACAAGATGTTGTTGAGCAAGATTCCCAATTTTGATAAGGATGTCGATCCCCTCATTGACTCTAAGATTAAATGGTTAGGAAACAAGTACAATCCAATTTCTGAAATGCGTATGCAAAGTGGCTGTCAGTGGGATGATGTTGAGCATAAGATCATTTATGAGAAACAATGGTTTGATGAATGGTTCTTGATAAGGACATCTAACTCAAAAGTTGATTGAACTTTTATTTTATTAATTTCTTTTTTCATAATTATAACATTTTCTTATTATTACGTTTTTAATCTTCTTCTTCTTATAATTCTTTTTTATATAATCACAAGAATGTAGTTGGAATGTGGAACTTTAAATTCCCATATTTATGAAAACTGGACATGGTGTAGGGTAAAGATAGAGCGACGTGACTCAGAGCTAAGGATATAGTTGAAGCAAGTGTTAAGGCTAATAGTCTGAAGAAAATGACAATGTGTTCTTCATCGAATAGTGAAGATAAATTTGTTGTGGTATCTGATACACAAGGATCCTCGGCTATTTCTTCAAGCAGCTATGGAATAAAAAGGCGAAAAAACCTGTCAACAAGAAAGGAAAGTTCTTACAAGAAAAAAAAACCAACAACACTTCAGAATACTATTGAGTCAAGGTTAGACAGCTTCACAATTAAGTTTGAGTCTATTTGTGAACAAATGGCCTCACAATATGTAGATGTTACAAATGCTTTGAATGTAGAGTCTAAATCTGATTCCCTAACTTATAAGAAGATCCAAGAGCTCATCAGTGAGCTTATTAATATTGGCATATATAAAATGGATGTTGGTAAAGTTGCTATGTTATTCTGTAATGATCCTGCTAAAGTTCAGGTTTTTTTCACTTTGCCAAGTCATTTAAAAAGTCTTTTGTACTTGGATTCCTCTATCCATCTTCTAGTTTATGAATCATTCGAGGAAGCATATTAATATTTTTGTAAGTATTATGAACTTATGATGCAATTGATATTGCCTAACCAAGTTATTTTGTATTAGTTGGGAATTTTGTAATTGTGATGTAAACAAAGTTTATAATGTTAACCAGGTTATTTTGCATCAATTGAAGGCTTTTGGTAAAGGTATTGTGTATAACTGTGATATTTTACATCATTTGCATTATTAGAGGAATGTAAATTATATTAAACTATGTTACTTGATTTTACTATAACAATGGAATGATGGATATTATGGTCATATTGATCAATTGTATAATATTTTGGATAATTAAACTATATTTTAAGGATATTATGTAACAATGATATGTTAATACAAGAAAATACTAAAGTATGTTTTTCTTTAAGAGCTATCAGCAAGGAAATACAGTAATATATTTGATTTTTATCATTCTATCATTATAAATAGGATGCATACATTAAATATAATCAATTAAAATATATTTAAAATTTGATATAAAACAAAAATTTAACAAATTTTTGTTTCTCAACATTTTTAGCAAACTAACTACCATCAATGGTAATGGTAATCATTATTTCATCTTAACCAACTATCATAAGTATAATGATTATATCTATTATCATTCCTCACTATATTCATGCTCATTCTCATTCCCATTCTTATTGCCCTTTATGAGCCAAGCGCTCCTTTAATTTACCTAGGTTGTAACTAATAATAACGAAGCTTAAATCAATGTTATCAATAATGTATTAGTACCAGTACCAAATTTAGTTTTAATACCGTATTGTACCACTGCTGGTTAATATCGGGTATCATTTTGGATAATTTTTAAATTTATAAAATATTCTTTGGATTTTTTAAATTACAAATAGTTCTTAAATATATTATACTATATAATTTATAATTTTACATTTACCCTTTCTCAAAAATCATAAAAATAGAAATTTAAAATAACAACAATTTATTTATTTTTATTAATATTATTTTTCACATATTTCACATATAAATAATAACCATAATTAATACGAAAAAGGCCATTTAATCATCATGCAAATATAAAATTAAAAATAATACAAAGTATTTAAAATATCACAATTTTATCATATAATAAATAATAATTATATCAAAATTTCAAACAAAAAATAAATTTTGACATATTTATTTTTAACAATAGCTCGATATTGGAGTTTGATGATTTAGAATTCATTATTGGATAAAAGTTTATCATATATTCAATAGGTGAAATTGGACTTAAAATGTAACAATAATTATTCAAATTATTTATTAAACTCCAAATTATTTAATTTTGTTACTCAACTTACCGAGCAAATAGGTTGGCTACTTTATATATGTTTAGTCAATATAATTTCAAAAATGAAGAAAAAGAAAAAAATTACCTTAATTTTTGTATATAAACTTTATTTATCTAATTGATTGGTAACATCAATCATATTTGATTGTTTTATGCAAGTTTTACATTCAATATTACCTAGTATAATTTTGAACAACTTTAATTGTAGGTATTCTATCTTTGGTACATTTAAACTTGTGATAAAAATTTAAGGAATACTTAGTAATCATTCAAAATAAATTTGGATTAGTATTCATTTAATTTTTTTGATCAAATCATTATATATTATTGGGTAAATTATAATTTAAATTTAGAACTTTATCTAAGTTTATAACACTAGATATAATTATAAATTATATCGATCAAATATTTAAAGTTTCAATTTATTGCATATATATATATATATATATATATTATTAATGATATAAATGACCATATTTTATGTGGATTATAAAAATTAAATATCAAATAAATAAAATGTTTTTGTCCTTTACTCCCTTTGCCATGTTCCCTCTCCTTGAATCATTTTGACTTACCACTGTCATCACATGCCTTCTATCGAATTTCTTCTACTCACCTCTTTCTTTTACGTTTTTTTCTTTTTGTTACAGTTTTGTTCTCTGGTTAGTTTTAAAGAAGGGGGTTGATTCTGGGTATCAAGTTCAGACTTATAACAATAGGAATAACCGACAGTTATGGAGGCTTGTGCGGTTGGCTTGGGCGTTGGACATGCAAGCGATCTGAGGAAGAGACGATCGTAGAATAGTTGTCGACGATAACAACAGCTGAGATAGTGAGGGAGAGATGATGGTGGCTAGAGCTGGGCCGGGAGTTGTGAGATGTTGGAGACAGAGAGGATAGAGAGAGAGAGAAACTAAAAGTGTGAGTGAAGAGATAGGTTACACAAGGGGTAAATTGTTCTTTTTCCCCAAAAAAGTGCTTCAATTTTTTGAAGGTCATAATACCGGCTGGTATTTGATCAGTTAAATAAATGCTGACCATTATCAAGGAGCTAAATTTTGTATCATTTTTCGACCAGTAATATATTTTTTGGTAGGTATCAACTAGTACGGTATGAAATTTTTAATACAGTCTTCCCTGATAATTTGTTAGGGATACAAATCTTGGGGGACAAAATAACAAAAAAGAGATTGTAACAATAATGAAAAAGAAAATATCCAGCCACAAAAACAAAGATTTCTCAATTATATTCCTCAAAATTCTATCCATGTAGTGCTCACTTCTTGTTGTCTTTGTATTTTGATCAAACATAGTAATGAATGATATACCAACTTAAAGGCACTATGTTTCCTAATTCACAATATTCACCTATGCTATTTTGTCAAAACCTTGGCACTTGTTTTAGGGTTTATACCAGATTCCTAATATCTTACACTACTAGCCATTTCTCTACTTTAATCGAAGACTTTGGCCTTGTTTGGTAAAGAGATGATCAACTATTTTTTGGCTTTTTAACTCAAATTAGCTGTTTACCCCATATTAAAAGGCTGATTATTTGTTTGGTTAGGAGCCGGTTAGGTTGCTGATTCAACCCAACCAATTAATTTTTCACAAGCTCATTAATTAGAGCCTTTGGAAATAGCTAATTGACTTATGACATTATTGCCCTGATTTATCTCCTCTTTGCTCTCGTCTCATTTGTCATTAGGTTGTCCAGAAGGTTTCTCACATCTCTGTAGCTCTCATGTCCCAAAGGCCATCTGAAGTTCCAAGGCCTCCTCATGTCCCATTGAATGGTCCTGTTTCAAACAGAAATTGAAAAAGCACACCTGCCGGAGAAATTGCTAGCTCTAGGCATGAGTCTGGTCCTCCACAACTAGAACCTGAAGTTGTTCTGAATCGAGGTATCTTTTGTGCAGTTACTTTCTCATATTACACTTATGCATTTTACAATGACCATTTTCAGAGGAGACCTGCTCTTAGTCTAATATAGGATTCTGGATGTATCTATTTGATGCAAAAACTATAGTTTGCAATACACCCATTTAAAAAAAAATTTAGACTTCTTTCTTTTAAGATTGTTTGCTAATTTATTTCTGGCTAAACACGCAAATCTTCAAAATGTTAGAGATACGAGTATTGGGGTCCTTGTCTCTAAGTCCATCAAATTAGACTTACTATTACACCATCTGAATGTTGCTTCGATTGATCTCAAAGTTGTTTGCGTGGACAGTCAGCCTCATAATACTGGACTCGAAACTGGTTAAGTCTAGCCTAGCATAGTCTAATATAGTTCTTAGTTGGTCAGCCACGTCGTACGATTATTATGTGTCTATCTGGCCTCATAAGTCTTCTATTTAAAGATCTAGTTCAAACTCCCGCAGTCATGTTCATCAAAGATTTCTGTATGCTATTCTTTTAATCTCTAGGTCTGTGCTCCTTAGGCTCTCAAATATTTTTTGGTTCATAAACTGACTAGGAGTCCAAATCTAAGAAAAGAAATAAAACTAAATAAATAAAATAATGTAAAATAAAAAAGAATAAAACAAGATAAAATAAAATAAACAATGACTAAAGTAATAAAATAGACGTTCTCTTAATATCACTATCTATGGAAATGATGGCAAAAACTTGATTGGTTTAAAATTAAGGCCAATATTTGAATTAACAGTAAGTGCATGACGTAGCTATAACTAGCACAGGTAAGTACGAGTCTGATACATGGGCGCAGTTACATCTTGTTATAGTAAAATTTAGGGTTTTGGGAGATACACAGGCATATATTAGACTGTGTATATTCCACAATCTCTATAATTTATGATTTTGGACAGTTTCTGAGACATACATGGGCACAGACATAGCCATGTATCTCTACTTTGCTTCAAATCTTTATTTTATGCCATATTTTTATCAGAATTCTTCTTCTTTTGGTCCATAAAGGAAATTATAACCTATAAATGCACTTGGAGCGAATTAAATACCAAATATACAATAAAACTACAAAATATTAAGCAAAATACATCAAATATGGGTGTATAAATATAGTCTAATATGCATTTGTCAAACTCCTCGAACGATTATGTATAGGCCCTTGTATGATAGTGCCAGAGACTTCTTTGTGCATAATTGTGCATAACCATACACGATCATGTCAGACATATTTCTTTAACTTTTTCTTTAACGTTTCTTCTCTCTTTTCTATCTCCACTCATCACCAAAAACATCAAAATTTGCTTGAAATATATAATTATGCCAAACTCTTATCTTAAAAGATAATTAATAAAATCAAACAAACACACAATCATACAAAAATGCAATAATGGTTCAATGACATCAAATTTCATGAAATAAACTTAGTATAAACATAAATAACTTAAAAAGTTTCAACACACTAACTTCTTCCATTTATGTTAAAATGCTTTAATTTAAATACACATATAAACTAAAATATCAACACCTATTCATACATATATAACACTTGTAATCATGCAAACATTCTTAAATACCAATTAAAAAGGCAATCCATCAGTAAATATCCATTCATGAAATTCGTTTTGACTTTTAAGAAGTTCCAAAGTTCTCTTTTATTGATAACATTATATTGATCATGCTTAGTTGGAGTATATTTCTAGCCTTTTGACGCAAAGAAAAATATTTTATCATGGATACCCCTAATTACTCAGCTATTTCACAAATCATAATTAGCTACTAGCTCTATTTTTAACCCATATTTTTAACAAGTTAGCAAAATAGGAAATTTGTTCACACATTTGTTTAACACAATTTTTTTCTTCATATTTTACCTACATCACTTCTTCTTAGTCAGTCAATCAAATGAAAGGATACTAATAATGTCTACCAATTTAAATGAATTTAATTAATAAGTGTATCCAAAAAAGTGTTATAAATTTATATAAAAAGTACAATATTTTAATCAACATGCATATTTACCTCAAAAAACTTAAATCCCAAACTTCAAAAACTAACACTTCTCTATAAATTAAATGATCATGTTTTTAAATAAGCTAATTCTTTTCAATTTTTTGCCATTGACACAATGCACACATCATACAACAAAATGTTTACACAATGTGAAACTAATAAAAAAATCACACAATGTAAATGCAATTTTACACAAAATGATACGTACGTGCATATGTGGAAAAGAACTTGTTGAAGTTTTAAATAAAAAAAAACTTTCTTAACTACAAGTACACAAATCGTAACTTATAATGTAAAAGATATCATCCCACAACGATTGTAATAGTCACCTAAAATTTTTTGTAAACTTTATTTAAAGTAAACAATAAGATGAATAACTAATAATTACACTAAAAATAGAAAATTAATAACTAAGCAATAAACAAATAAGCAATAAAATTGATTGATTGATTAATAATGAAAACGAGGATTTACTCCTATCCTTACTTATTTTCACTTTACCTTCTTGATTTAATCGTACTTAATTCTAGATATCCTATAATTGTGATTACTCTTTCTTGAGATCTAATCAAGTAATCCTAACTAAAGTATATAGAAATTGAATTGTAATATGTCAATCTATTTTGACTATTTCTAACTATATATCTGGATTTGAAGCAATCCTATAGATAACTAACAAACAATTAAGATCTCTCGTAAATTACCCATTAGTTTGATGTTTATAGGTCTATTAAGGTACTAGCTCTTGCTGTGCAACACAATACAAGTGATTCAATCAAATCTCTCAATTTATATTGAATATAAAATAATAAAGATAACAAGTATATTTCATTAAATCAAGAATGTAAAGCTCAACAAATAAATCAAGAGTAAATCCTCAAAAAGAATTTAAAAAATCAAGACATGTAACTCAATATCAAAGTTTAATCACCATTAATATCTAACAACAATAAGGAAATAAGAAAAGATTAAATAATTGAAACTGGAAAATTCTCTTCTTTGCCTTGAGTTAGAAAATCCACAGCCTTATTCTTAAGAACTTTTCTATTTTGATCTTCTTTAATTACGATTTTAAAACTGTCAATTGATGTTTTTCTCTTCTATATATACTCTTGAGTCTTTTAAGGTTTTTTCTAGGGTTTATCCACAGGCATAGCTTCCAAAAAGAGCCATAAAACATCAAAAGTATAAAAGAAACTTACATCCTGAAAATTACCTTGCAAGATTGTACATGGACATGCATGATTTGCTTCAACCCTCTAGCATGATTTTGCCAAAGTTGCATAATTATGCTAGAGAGTTCCAACCTATTGCTTCCTTGTGCATGATCATGTATAGCTATGCGCAATCATGCCACACTTATTTCTCCAACATTTTCTTCATATTTTCTTCTGTTTTTTCCTATTTCCACTCATCATTAAACACATGAAACAATATTTGAAATATAATTAAGATCAAACTCTTGCCTTAAACAACAATTAATCAAACAAAACACTAACAAGAACAAAAATTTAAGTCCTAAACACATGATTCTTATCTAAAAAAATACAAAAGACACATCTTAACACCTAAAAAACATCCTATAATTTAAACCTTTCAACATCCCCACACTTAAATATTTTCTTGTCCCCAATAAAAACTAAACCACAAAAAAAAAATCATACAATCACACAAACATAAAATTATGCAACAATGTAAAAATGATTCAATGGCATCAAATTTCATGGAATCAACTTAGCCATAAACATTAATCACTTAAAAATTTCCAACACACTAACTTATTCCATTCATGTTCAAATGCTTTGATTTGAATATAGATATTAACCAAAATATCAACACCTATTCAAGCATCTATAATACTTATATGCAAGTATTTATTCTTAGATACCAATAAAAGAGGTAATCCATCACTAAATATCCATCTATGAAATTTATTTTGACATTTAAGAAGATGATCCATAAGTTCCCTTTTACTAACAACATCATATTTATCATGTTGGTTTGTAGTATGATTATAACCTTTTTACACGAAGAAAAATATTTTATCATGAATACCCTAGGTTACTTAACTATATTATAACTCATAACTAGCTACTAGCTTTATTCTTAACCCGTTTTTAATGGGTAAGCGGAATAGTAAATTTGTTCACACATTATTCAACACATTTGTTTTTTTTTTTTCCATATTTTACCTACCTCACTTCTTCCTAATCAATCCCTTCCATGAAAGGATAATAATAATATCTACAAATTTAAATGAATTTAGTTATAAGTGTATCCAAATAAGTGAAACAAATTGATATAATAAGTATAATATTCTAATCTAACATACATATTCACCTTAAAAACACTTAAAACATAAACTTCACAAGATAATGCTTCTCCATAAATTAAATGATCATATTTATAGATAAGCTAATTCCTTTCAATTTTATGCCATTAACTCATTCACACAATGCACACATCATACACCAAAATGCATACCCAATGCCAACCTAATCAAAAACTAACACAATGTAAATGCAATTTCCCATAAAAATGATATGCAACTGCACATATGGTAGAAACTTCTTCAAGTTTTGAATTAAAAAAGCTTTCTTAACTGCAAGTATATACATCATAACTTATAATATAAAAGATATCATCCCATAAGGATTGTAATAATCACATGAAAAAATTTTAAACTTTTTAAAGGTAAACAATAAGATGAATAACTAATAACTAAAATTGAAACAAAGAGTTAATAACTAAGCAATAAACTAAATAACAATAAAATTGATTAATAATGAAAAATAGGATTTACTTATATCCTTATTTGTTTTCATTTTACCTTATTGATTTAATTATAACTGATCCTAGATATCCTATAGTTAAGATAATCGTCTCTCGATATCTAATCAAATAATCCTAATTAAAATAGAAAGAAATCAAATTGTGATCTCTCAATCTATCATAACTCTTTCTAACTATGTAACTGGATTTGAAGCAACCTTAAGGATAACTAATAAACAATTAAGATCTCTCTTAAATTGCCTATTAATTTGATTTGATGTTTATAGGTCTAAAGCGGTACCAATTCTCATTATGTAACACAAAAAAGTGATTTAATGAAATCTCTCAATTTAAATTAAATATAAAATAATAAACATAACAAGCATATTTCATTAAATTAAGAATGTAAAGTTTGACAAATAAATCAAGAGTAATTCCTAAAAGAGAATCTAGAAATCCTCAAATGTAACTAAATATCCAAGTTTAATCATCATTAATATCTAATAGTAACAAGGAAATAAGAAAAGTTTGAAGAATTAAAACTAGAAGTCTTCTCTTCTTTGCCTTAAGCAAGAAAATCTACAACCTTATTATTGAGAAATTTTCTCTGTTGATCTTCTTTAATTATGTTTATGTAGCCATCAATTGGTTTTCTTCTCTTCTATATATACTCTTAGGCCTTCCAAGGTTTGGTCTAGGGTTTTTTCATATGCACATCTTACAAAACAACCATAGAAGGTCAAAATTATAAAAGAAACTTGCATCCTAAAAAATACTTTGCATGATTGTGTATGGTCATGCACGATTTGCTCCAACCCTTTGGCACGATTATGACAAAGTTGAATAATTGTGCCAGAGACTTATAACCTATTGCTTCCTTGCGTACGATCATGTATGGCTATGCACGATCTTACCAGACTTATTTCTCAAGCTTTTTCTTCATCTTTTCTTCTCTTTCCTATCTTCACTCATCATCTAACACATCAAAGAATCTTTAAAATATATAATTAAGATCAAAATCTTGCCTTAAACAACAATTAATCAAACAAAACACACAAAACACTAACAAGAACATAAATTTAAGTCTTAAACATATGATTATCATCTAACAAAATACTAAAAGCACACTTTAACACCCAGAAAACATGTTATAATTTACACCTATCAATATCTCTACACTTAAATATTTACTTATTCCCAAGAAAAATTAAACCACAAAATAAACAAAAATACAAACACACAAACACACAATTATGAAAAAATGCAATAATGATTAAATGTCATCAAATTTCACGAAATCAACTTTGCTATAAGCATAAATAGATTAGAAAGTTCCAACACTAACTTATTCAATTCATGTTCAAATGCTTTGATTTAAATACACATATCAAAAAAAATATATCAACACCTATTCAGACATCTATGAGATTTATAAGTACGCACTCATTCTTAGGTACTAATTAAAGATGTAATCCATCACTATATATACATTTATGAAATGTATTTTGACATTTAAGAAGAAGATCCATAGTTTCTCTTTTATTGACAATATCAAATTTTTAATGCTTGGTTGGAGTATCATTATAGCCTTTTGAAGCGAAAAAAAATATTTTATTGTAAATAAGAAAAATATTTTATCGTAAATACCCTCGGTCACTCAGCTATGTCACAACTCACAACTAGCTACTAGTGCCTTTCTTGACCCATTATTTTTAACAGGTTAACAAGAAATTTTTTAACACATTTATTCAACACACTTTGTTGTCTTTTTTTTTCCTTATTTTACCTACACCACTTCTTCCTTATCAATCTCTCTTATGAAAGGCTAATAATAATGTATACCAATTTAAATGGATTTAATTATAAGTGCATCCAAGCAAGTGTCATAAATTGATATAATAAGTAAAATATTCTATTCAACATGCATATTCACCTAAAAAAACATAAAACACAAACTTCACAAGCTAAGGCTTCTTTACAAATTAAAGGATCATGTTCATAGATAAGCTAATTTGTTTCAATTTATGCTATTGAGATATTCACCCAATACACACATCATGCAACAAAATTTTTACATAATTTCAGCTTAATAAAAAACTAACATAATACAAATGCAAGTTCACACATAAATGATATGTAAGTGCATATATGTCCCCACACTTGAACAACAAGTTGTATGTAATATGGAAAATGATAATAAAATAAAACTAACTAACGTAACAAATATAACAAAAAAATAAAAGGAATAAAAGAAATGACGACAAGAATGCTTACTGGGATTATAGTGGTGATGGCATCAGAAACGGAATAACTCACTGGAAAATCATAAAATAAGACAACAGATGTATACTAAATTTTATAAAAATACTATTTAGAACATAACATGCTAATTTTAAGATCATTAGCTTGACAATTTCAAATTAATTTTTTAACCAACTCCTCTTTTGAATATTAAGGTCCTATGCATCATCATATTAGGACTTATACTTCTTATATCCAAAGTTTTCCTTCCCATGGTTCTCATTCTCTTTCTAATTGTCTCAACCACCTTCCTTTCTTGTTTCCCGTTGGTTTTCAACTATAGAATGTGTGGTTTCTCAATAGAGGGTCTCATGGGTGCTTCCATTCTTACTAAGGTCTCTACCTTCAATGGATCACCTAACTCCTCTTTTCCTAGTTCTCCTTCATCTACTACTTCCTAACACTCACTTATTTTTTTATAGCTCTCCTCTTGCTCTTTTATGCACTCATCCACTATATCTACCTTTATACAAGAGCTACTTTTCTTTAGATGCTTCAATGCTTCATTCATATTAAATTCATCTTGGTCATCACAAATCTAATAATGAGTTTCCCTTTATAAACATGCACCAAAGCTCTTCCTGTATTCTTAAACGGTATACTAAGAATTAATGGAAAACTTTAATCTTTTTCAAAGTCCAACACTTTGAAATCCACAAGAATAATAGACTTATCCTCTTTTACTGGCACATCCTCAACTATGCTAAGTGGTTTCTTTATAAATTGATCCACCAACTAGATAAGTATAGATATTGGCGTGACACGTCCTAGCCCCAATTTCCTGAAAATTGACAAAGGCATAAGATTAATACTTACACCTAAGTCACATAAACATTTAGCAAATTCTAAATTACTAATAACAATAGGTACAATGAAACTCCTTGGGTCCTTCAATTTTGAAGGCATATGGTTTGCAATTATTGAGCTACAGCTTTTAGTCAAAGCGACCATTTGATTGTCCTCCCAAGTTCATTTGTTTGATAAGATGTCTTTTAGAAACTTAGCGTACTTAGGTATGCTCTTCAAAAATTCGATAAAGATAATTTAAGTTGTAACTTCTTTAACTTCTCCACGAACTTGGCAAATTATGTATCTAGTTGGTTCTTCTATAGCCTCTATGGAAATGGAATCTTTGATGCGTATGGAGGGGGAGGGACATAAGTAGTTTCGTCCTTCTTCTCTTCTTTCTTTTCCTTTTTCTCTTAGTCTTCTAATTTGTGGGTTTCTTCTAACTTGCTCTCACTTATATATGTGATGGCCTTCAATTACTCCGTTGGATTAGATTCTGTATTGCTTGGGAGACTCCCTACACTTTGTGTAGAAAATGCATTGGCTAATTCGCCCATTTAAAACTTTGAATTATGGATGGAAGAAGCATGATTATTCACAATATGGTCAAATTTAGTTTCCATCCTCTTTTGGTTCTCATCTTGGTTCGTGAGTTTGGAATTTGGCACTTCTATTAATTTTTTCCATCTTCAGTTATAATGAACTGATCCTATCTTGCTAAAATCCTGGTGGGATTTGAGCTCTCATTAGATTACCTGCACTATTAGACTAAGAAAAATTATGGTGGTTCTTCCACCCAAGATTGTAAGTATTGGAATAATGATTATTACCTCCTTAACCATGTTATGCTTTCATAAAGTTGAGATACTCCATGTTGTTGTTTTCCACTAGGAAGCAATCAGCTGAGATATGACTTTATTATCCATATATTTAGCATCCATACTAAATTGCCTTGGGTTGGCTTAAAGAAGTGGCTTTCAGGTTTTTCAATTGTTTTGTTAAGTTTGCAACTTCAATTTGTAATGTTGTCATTGAATCCATAATAAGCACCCTTTTGATCTCTAAAGGTTGGTTGCTGTTTCCTTCTTTCTAACATATATAAACAACTATTATTTTTCATCTCTTTTAACAAATCATATACTACTTTAAATATTTTCATCATCAAAGAGCCACTGCTATTGCATTGCGGTGTCTCATATGAGTGGATTCACACCATTGTAAAATGTTTACAAAAGAAACTCCTTGGGCAAGTTATGATATGGGAAACTCTGTTGCAACTCTTTGAATCGCTCTCATGCTTCATGTAATGACTCCACTTTAATTTATTAGAACTTTTTAATCTCCTTTATAAGTCTACTAGTCTTTGTTAAAGGGAAGTATTTATCTAAAAAAGGCTTACATCAGTTGTTCACATGTTGTGACATTCTTAGGGAGAGTTTAACCATGTCTTGGCTCAATTTTTAAGTGTAATAGGGAAGAGCTTCATATTGGCTGCATCTTTTGATAACCCATTATATTGGAATGTGTCATATATCTTTTAGAAGTTGGCTAAATGAGCATTAGGAACCTCCTTGGCTAGTCCATAAAACTAGATATTGGTTTGTAGCATATTTAGCAATGCTAGTTTGATTTCAAACATGTTAGTCTGCACTAGAGGTCTCATTATTCCTTATTGATTTACATTGAACCTTTGTCTCATGAAGTCTGTAAGGTTTCTTTGTTGTTCTCCTTGATTTTTTTTCCTTCACCATTGTTCTTTATATTCCTTCTTATGTCTTGCTTTTTGAATCTCCCTCTTGTACCTGGTGATGTAAGAAACTTGTGTATCTTTTACTTTGTTCAAACTCTTTGTAAATCTTGTGTTTATACACCTATAATCACAAAACAATGGTGTTAAAATCCTTAAAGAAAAGTAACATGAACTATAGTAGATGCTATAACGATCCCTGTAAGTAGTGCCAAATTTTTTTTCAAGCTTTAAATTAAAAAACTTTTTTTAACTGCAAGTATACAAATCGTAACTTATAATATAAACGATATCGTCCAACAAGGATTGAAATAGTCTCCTAAAAATTCTTGTAAACTCTGTTCAAGCTAATTAATAAGATGAATAACAATAAATAATTAATAACTAAGTAATAAAATGAACAGTAGTAAAATATATTTGATTGAATAATGATTAAAACTAAGAATTACTTTTTCTCTTTATTTATTTTCACTTTACCTTCTTGATTTAATCATACTTGATTCTAGATATGCTATAGTCATGATTACCCTCTTTTGATATCTAATCAAGTAATCCTAATTAAAATACATATAAATTGAATTATGATCTCTCAATCTCTCAAAACTCTTTCTAACTATGTAATTGGATTTGAAATAATCTTATAGATAACTAATAAATAATTAAGGTCTCTCTTCAATTGCCTATTAATTTGATGTTTATAGGTCTACTGAGTTACTCTCTCTCACTATTGATCGTGGTTTTCTGATGTGTGTAAGTTCTAATTAATAACTTTGATAATCCATAAGCATATAGGTCATTCATGTAGTACCTAAAGTGTCGATCCCATAAGGAGGGATAATCTAATCTTAAAATCTAAGGCCAAAACAATTCGCAGTAATTTAAAATGTAACAAAACTAAGGTAAGAATTTAATTCAATCATGCAACTTAATTCCAAGAATCAATTACGAAAATATTAACAAAATAACAGTTGCAACCCACACTTAAGAATCAACCTAAAGGAACTATCAATTAAAAGAAGGGGAAATTTTTACCTATCTTTAACATTAACCTAATCGATTATGAATTATCATATTATTGGTCCTAAATGATCCTAGAGTTGATTATTCTCTTTCGAGTTATAACCATTAACCCTAAATTATAAACCCTAATCAGATTATGGAAAATTGCAATCTCTCAATTAACAATCTATCCAAAACCCTAATTAGATTTGAAGTTGTCCAATGAACTATTGGGAACCTATGCTAGATCTCTCTTCACACAATTACCGATTTGATTAATTTCTCATTCTTATTAAATCACCTAACTCTCGTTAGATAAATTTAATTATTTTTTCATTCGATTCACAGTCTCAGTCTATTACTAAATCATGAAATCACAGAAATCAATCACAATAATTCAGTAAACATAAAACAATCAGATTTTATTAAATCAAAGATTAAAAAAAACCCAAAGGTGAGTATAGAATATCTCAACATTCACAAATCCTATCATCAAACTGCTATTCCTGATTCTATACAATAATAAAAGTAGAAAATAACAGGAAATACGATCTTTGATGAAGACAGGAGGCAGCAACGTAAAGAAACTCCAAATTTGGGAAGTACGTCGATGCCGGCTTCTACTCCACTTCTCTCTTCCTTCTTCTCTTTCTCAATCTTTAAACAATCCTCTCTAGGGTTTTCTCTCAAAAGTGGCTGATGCAAAAGATCCTTCCCTTCTTTTGTCTTATTATTTATATATCTTTTATGTCTTGGGCAGCCCTAGGGCTTTTTCAGGGTCCGAAATATCCAAAAACTCCCTTAAAACTTGACATTTTTAAGTGTCTGCACGTTTGGCCGACACAAGCCACAACTGTAGCCCTGAAGGCCACGATTGTGGGCCATATCCGAACCTTCTATCACGATCATGGCAAGCAAGACACGATCGTGGCCTGTATCCTGAGCTTCTGTCACGATTATGGCATAAGGGCCATGATCGTGGGTTAACTCCAATGCTTCTATCACAATCGTGGCATGTTATGCGACAATCGTGGGTCGTTGTTTCAGACCGAGTATCTCTAAAACTTCTCCATTTTTTGATGTTAATGCCGAAATACTAACAAACACATCAAGGTACAAAGACTTGTACTAACCCATAAAAACACTTAAACACAATTAATTAACAAACTATCACAATTCTAACCTAAACACATACTGAACGATTAAGTTAACAATTAAATGCATATCAAAATAAGCCCTAAAACATGGTGCAATTCACACTTATCAACATCCCCACACTTAAACATTTTCTTGTCCTCAAGCAAACAAAACAACAAACATATAAAAATTCACACAGCACACACTATAGTAATAAGACAATGGCTTCAACTTTATGAAATAAATTTAATTTTAAACACAATTGTTCGAGTCATTTCAAATCATTAATATGCAAAATATGCATCTTGGGACTTTGAACTAAATATAAATATTAATCCAGACTCAAGCATTAAATTGTTTACCCTTTTTGATTGCATACATACACTAATAATTCTTTGGTCATTCAGAGTATGTAACTACTCCTAAGTACGTTTTCTTGAAAAGTCAAGCTATTACAAGTTCAGTAGGGTTTTTTATTCGAAAACACAAATTTTTTATTTACTTTTTATGAAGATAGACTTAGTCTTTTTACACGAAGGCAAACATTAATGATGAATGTCGATCCAGTTACTCAACTAAGTCATGCTTTTTTTTACCCTGTCGCAGGCCACGATTGTGGCCTACACTTTTCCCACCAATAAATTTATTTTTTTCCTTTTGTCCTCCACTTTCCGAAATCACTTCTTAACTCTTTATGGCCCTTTTACTTCTCTTTGCATACTTCATCAATCATAAAATTGATGTCAAAGTCCTATGTCTTTCTGATTTTAATTGGAAATGAAATAACCTAACTACGAAATTCAAACTATCTAGAAGGAAAAAAACTCAAGTGAAATAAAATTCCATCGGTCGCCTACCATGTAGCTCTTCTTTTAACATTAGTAGCTTGACGCTCTTCTTTGCTCACGATGGTTCAAATGAATGGTGTAATGGTAGTGCAGTCACTAATCTCACAATTTAGACATAAGCTACCATGCTCTGGAGTCTACCTTCTATTGATTCTCCTTCCTTCACTTTCTTCTACACAATTGTTTCTTTTTGAATGTATTCCCAGGATCCTCAATATCTTCCCATTGTCCTCGAGGTTCATTTTCCTTGATATTAGTTGGAGGTAAAGGAGAACTATTGTCTTTCTTTGACACTTTGAATATTATTTGTTGCTTTCCTACCCTCAGAGTTAGTCCACCCCCATCAACGTTAATTATTAAGCGAGCAGTGGCCAGGAATGGTCATCCAAAGACCATAAAGGTTTCCATATCTTCTTTAATATCCAATATATAGAAGTCAGTGGGAAAGGTAAATTTATCAATTTGTACTTGCACATCCTTCATAATCCCTTTCGGTTGATGAAATATTCTGTTGGTCATCTTTATTAACATCTTTGTGGGTTCTAGCTCTCCTAACCCTAACTTTTGACTAAAAGTATAGGGCATCATATTGATACTCGCTCCCAAATCCACGAATGCCCTAGCTATAGTGACTCCATTGATACTACAAGGGATGTAAAAATCCCTTGGGTCCTCTTTCTTCTTTGCTATGTTAGGGTTTTCTTTCGCTATGCACTCCTTAACCTTCTTATTGACTGATTCCTTTAGTGTGAGTCTCGTTTATAGATGTTTTGTTATATCCTCAACCTTGTTTGATTCAACCTCCTTAAAATTACTCGTTGAACTATTTGAAATTGACTTCTGCTGAGCTAGAATAGGGTATGGAATTTCTAGTCGAGGTTCCTTAATTAGCTTAATTACGAGCTCACTTGGAAGGAATTCCACTATTACTTATCCTTTTCTTTTCTCTCCGTCTTTCTTCGCATGTTCAAATTTCTTTTCCTGGGTTCAAGTGATGACCATGATCCATTCCTTTGGGTTAGACTCGGTATTCCTTAAAAGGGTTCCTACATTCTAAGTAGATATTGCCTCCGCTAGTTGACCTACTTGGACCTCTATATTGCGTATTAAAGAGGCATGCCTCTTGATGACTTGCTCAAATTTGCTTTCAAGCCTCTTGTGTGCATCCTCTATGCCTTTAATTTTATATAAAATCTTATCCACTTGGATTCCATTGGGCTTAGTCTATCTTGTTGGAAGTCTGATTGTCTTTGAGATCTGAACTATCCTCCAACATTATTTGTCCAAGATACGTTAGGGTGATTCTTCCACCCAGAGTTATAAGTGTTGGAGTAGGGATTATTGTCCCCTTGTCGTCCATATTGAGCTCCCATATAACTCTGGATCGCTTTCCTTTATCAAGAAACAGTCCACCGTATCATGGTCCATTTGTCCACAGAGTTCACATTACGTTGCACAGCCTTCACCGTAGCTAAGGACGAAGCCTTCATGTTATTGAGCTGTCAAGTTAAGTTATCAATTTTAACTTGCATTTCCTTCATTTGATCAACATCTACAATTCCTTTTTGTTCACGGAATGTAGTAGTTTGTCTACTTTGCTCGTTTGTTCATAGGCAACTATTACTCGCCATCGCCTCTATTAGATCTTCCGCTTCATCAACCATCTTTCTCATCAGTGATCCTCCTAAAACTGCATCAATCATGCCTCTCATATGTGGATTTACTCCATTATAGAATGTTTGCAACAAGAATTCCTTGGGGAAGTTATAGTGTGGGCATTTCCGTTGCAAATCTTTGAATCTTTCCCACACTTAGTAGATCGACTCCCCGTCACTTTGCTGGAAGTTGGTAATTTCTTTGATGATCTCAGTGGTCTTAGTCAGGGAAAAATATTTGTCTAAGAAGGCACGAACTAGCTGATCCCAAGTCGTAACACTGGTTGGGTTGAGGGAATGATAGCAAGCCTTTGCTCTATCACTAAAGGTAAAGGGAAAGTGCCTAAGTCTAACCGCATCTTTCTACATCTGATGGTACCTAAAGGTATCAATAATTTCAAAGAGTTCATTATATGTGCATTGGGATCTTTGTTCGTTAGTCCGTAAAACTAAACATTCTGTTGAAGCATGTTTAGAAGGGCTAATTTGATTTCAAACGATGCTACTTTTATGGGTGGCTTAGCTACTCCTCGGTTAGCGGCATTGAACCCTGGTGTTATAAAGTCTATAAAGGTCTGTTTTTGATGTCCTTAGTTCACTCTGTGGTCCAAATCTTATTGAAAGTCCTCAACCATTGTTGATTTCGCGATTTCTTCTTCTTCATCACGCCTAGCTTTCCTAATGGTTCATTCTAGTCAAGTGATGTCTAAATCTAAGGTTTCAGCTGTGTGACTTGGACTTCTCATGACTCTTGTGTTCATGCAAGAGCATGATTTCAGAAGTAGGAAGAAAGAATGAAAAATAAAAAACAAAAATTGAAAAACGAGCTAAATGCCTTAAACTATAGAACTAAACTAATCGCCTCCCTAGTAGCGGCAACAAAAACTTGATCGTGGTTTTCTAATAGGTGTAAGTTCTAATTAATAACCTTGATAATCCATAGGTAAATGGGTGGTTCACGTAGTACCTAAAGTATCGATCCCACGAGGAGGGACAATCTTATCCTAAAATCTAAGGCTAAAATAATTAGCAGTAATTTAAAATGTAACAAAAATAAGGTAAGAATTTAATTCAATCACGTAACAAAATTCCAAGAATCAATTACGAAAATATTAATAAAGTAGCAGTTGCAACCCACACTAAAAAATCAGCCTAAAGGAACTATCAATTGAGAGAAAGGGGAATTTTTACCTATCTTTAATGCTAACCTAATCGATTATGAATTATCGCATCATTGGTCCTAGACTATCCTAGGGTTGATTATTCTCTTTCAACTTATAATCATTAACCCTAAATTATAAAACCTAATTAGATTATTAAAAATTGCAATCTCTCAATTAACAATCTATCCAAAACCTTATTAGACCTGAAGTTATCCAGTAAACTATCGGGAATCTATGCGAGATCTCTCTTCACACAATTACCGATTTGATTAATTTCTCATTCTTATTAAATCACCTAACTCTCGTAAGCCCAATTTAATTATTTTTCATTCGATTAACCCTCTCATTCTATTACCGAATTATGCAATCACAGAAATCAATCACAATAAATCCAATAAACATAAAACAATTAGATTTTATTAAATCAAAGATTAAAAAACCGAAGGTGAGTAGAGAATATCTCAACATTCAGAAATCCTATCATCAAACTGCTATTCCTAATTATATACAATAATGAAAGTGGAAAATAATAAGAAATACGATCTCGGATGGAGACAAGAGGCAACGACGTCGAGAAACTCCAAATTCGGGAAGTATATCGATGTCGCCTTCTTCTCCACTTCTCTCTTCCTTTGTCTCTTTCTCAATCTTTGAACAATCCTCTCTGGGATTTTCTCGCAAAAGTGGTTGATGCAAAAGTTCCGTCCCTTCTTTTATCTTATTCTTCATATATCTTTTGTGTTCTGGGTAACCTTAGGACTTTTCTGGGGCATGAAAAGTCTAAAAACTTCCTCAAAACTTGACATTTTTTAGTGTCTCTACGTCTATCTGACACAAGCCATGACCGTGGCCCTGAAGGCCACAATCGTGGGGCACATTCAAACCTTCTATCACGATTGTGGCAAGCAAGACACGATCATGGTCCGTATCTCGGGCTTCTATCATGATCGTAGCATCACAATCGTGGGCCGTTGTTTCGGTCTGAGTGTCTCTGAAACTTCTCCGTTTTTTTATGTTGACCCTGAAACACTAGCAAATGTATCAAGGTACCTCAAAACGTAATAATTAAGCTCAAAGACTTGTAATAACCCATAAAAACACTCAAAACATAATTAATTAACAAACTAACTCAATTCTAACCTAAACACATACTAAACAATTAAGTTAACAATTAAATGCATATCAAACTAAGCCCTAAAACATGATGCAATTCACACTTATCAACTATGCAACACAATTAAGTGATTCAATCTAATTTGTCGATTTAAATTGAATATAAAGCAATAAACATTACAAGTATATTTCATTGAATCAAGAATATAAAGTTCAACAAATAAATAAGAGTAATTCCTTAAAAAGAATTTAGACATCCATATATATAACTAAGCATCAAAGTTTAATTATCATTAACATCTAACAACAATAAGGAAATAAGAAAAGAGTAAAGAATTGAACATGGAAGTCTTCTTTTATTTTAATGTTTATAGGTCTATTGAGTTACTAGCTCTCTCTATGCAACACAATGCAAGTGATTCAATCTAATCTCTTGATTCAAATTGAATATAAAACAATAAACATCACAAGTATATTTCATTAAACCAAGAATTTAAGTTCAACAAATAAATCAGAGTAATTCCTACAAAAGAATTTAGAAATCGATATATATAACTAAATATCTAAATTTAATCATCATTAATATCTAACAACAATAAGGAAATAAGAAAAGAGTAGATAAATGAACCTGGAAGTCTTCTCTTCTTTGCCTTGGGTTGTAAAATCTACAACTTTGTTTTTGAGAAATTTTCTCTTTTGATCTTCGTTAATTATGTTTACACAACAATTATATATATAAGTGATGTTTACACAACAATTATATATATAAAGCTTGCATCTAGGAAAACAATGCACATTCATACATGAGAATGCTCCAACTCTCTAGCATGATTGTGCAGAGACCTCTAATCTATTGCTTCCTTGTGCATGATCTAGTATGGCAATCGTGCCAGACTTATTACTCTATATTTATCTTCATCTTTTGTTCTCTTTTTCATATATCTACTCATCACCAAACACATCTAACAATCCTTGAAATATATAATTATGATCAACTTCTTGCTTTAAACAACAATTAATCAAACAAAACAAACAAAACATTAAGAATAACACTAACAAGAACATAATTCTAATTACTAAAAATGTTATTATCGTTTGAGAAAACATTAAAAACTCACTATAAATCCTAGAAAATATACTTTGATTTGCACCTATCATAATCCCCTTAGAAATCTTCTCCTTATCTTGATGTGCATTCTTGAAAATTATATAGTTTCTTTCTTTCCAAATAGTGCGTAGTTTAGCGCCAAATTCCATGATAATTATATCTTTATCCCCTCTATAATGGATTTCTGTATCCCAGTATCTAGTCTAAGAAATCCTTCCAGTTGTAGAGCCAATTGTGATAAATGTTTTGTCAATTATGTCTTTCTAGATTGTTGTGAAAAAACACAATTGAAGTATATATGATTTGGGGATTCTATAGCCTTATTACATAACCTACATATAGAATGATTAGTTAGGAAAGTAATCTTGTCAAGGGTCACTAGTCAAAGTGACATGTTTATCCTAGAATAATGCACTCTAACCTATTTTATGCCCCTAAAGTAACCAAGCTCATTAGGATAATTGCTTCATAGGTTTCTAATAATCCATTCCTTTATGCTTTTTTCTTTAGATAAGGTAGCAATGATGCCCTGAATGGATTCAAATTCATTTAGGGCTTTGAATTTTGTCCAATTGTCAAATAAAAGTGAAGTCCTAGCTCTATCCCCCTCCATGCACACTACATTCCTCAGTGTCTCCCCTCTTAATTTTAGAAGTTAGGAAATGAAAATAGTTTGATTCTTAGTTTCTTTTAGCTCCCATATACCCTTATCCTTCAGATAGATTGCATTCACCCACTTAGTCCATAAAGATTATTTATTTGTTATCAATCTCCACACTCTTTTCCTAATTAATAGCTTATTGGTGCTACTTATATCATGTATCCCAATACCTTCTCTCTCTTTAGGCATGGTTACTTCACTCCAAACAGACTTTGGCCATGAATCTGTCATTCTTCCCACCACTTTAAAGCATTTTTCTCATCATTTCTCCGCAAAGTTCATCATTCCTTTAACCAAGAATATATGTGAATTATAATATATACACATGAAGTTGAGTGTTGCCTTTATTAGTGTTATTCTTCTCATGAAAGAAATGTACTTGTTAGCCCAATAAAATATTCTTTTCTGCATCCTTTCTATTGAAGGCATACACCTAAATAATCTTTTGGAAGATATTGGTAAACCTAGGTATTTAATGGTATTTTTTTATCTTCAATCCAATAATGATTTCAAGCTAAAGCCCTATTGATTCTACGCTTTTAGAGATTGTTAGAAAGCTCATTTGATCAGTTAACTTCAACCCTGACATCACTTACAAATTTGCATTGAAACCATTAGGGGACCCTAGGAGCGTCAAATCATCCACAAACATCAACTGAGATATTCTCAATTCCTTATACCTATAATGATATTTAAAGCTTGGCTCCATCCAGATATTGTACTCTAAAAAGCCTACATAGAACCTCCATATATAATGTAAAAGTGTACGGGAAGAGTGCATCACCTGCCTCACTCCTTTCTTTCCTTTAAGTACCATTGTAGGTTTTCCATTGATTAGTAATGCATAAGATAGGGAAGTAAGGCATGTTAGTAACCACTTCCTAAATTTCTTTGGGAAGTTAAAAGTCTTTGTTGACGTTCCTCTTAGTTAGGACATTACTGTGAAATACTTTGTATTCAAATCCCGATCCTTTAGCCATTTTATTCTTGGTCTCTGTTTAAGTAAGGAATTTTGATCCCTCGTACCATTCAAATATCCCTTGAGAGTCTATTTTCTTTTATCCTTCACCATTCATCCGTAGTGTGATTGCAAACCTCTAGTGTCTATTCTCCAATATCCCTTTTGTTTGCTCAACTTGGAACCAAGTACTATTTGTTCCCTTCCAACATTTATTTGGCTCTTCCTTAATGAACTTCAATTTCTGCATAACATATAATTATTTCCAAGAAATCATCACGTTCTGCCACAAAATCATTAAACTTGAAGGGGATAACCTTTTTGGTATGCTCAAGGAACCTTTCTAATCACAATGGACGAGTGATTAGAAAGGTTAGGGACTAAGAAATCTACTTTATTTTTTGGACATTCATTCAACCACTTACTATCAACCAAAATCACAACGGGGGTGTACTGATTAAAAACGCTGGGGACTAAGAAATCTGCTTTACTTTTTGGACTTTCATTCGACCACTTACTATCAACCAAAGCCACATCTTGAAGTTTGTTTGTTACTCCAACTATAGAATCAACCCTTATATTTTAGATTAGCAAGCCCTAACTTAGCAACACATTCATGGAATTCGAAGTTATGATTCCACTTTTTTTATATACAATAAGAAAACACTAAAATTAGCTTACTCTGAATTTCTCAATAGATAATTTTGTGGTTGACTTTTCAGCTAAGAAACAGTATATAATTAAGTTTGTTATTAACCTTCTTACTTTTTTAACTACTGTAAAACGATTCATCAAACTACTTTACTGTGACAGTAATTCGATTTGATTTTTCAACACAAAGGACTATCTTTTTGTATATTTATTGTCTTCCTGTAATGGATGGAAACTGTGTGCAATTACAAAGAAACTTGAACAACACAGTAGAGCAGTATATAGATCAATCGAAACTGCCAATTGGGTTCACTCTGTCAACTTAACAAAAAACTGTTCGCAGTTTATGAGTTTAAGAAATTTAGTCTGCTAGCTAAAATAGAAAATAAAAGTTGTTAAAGCAAACGATCCAAGGAATTTGTACTCAAAATCAAAACTTCTGCGAGCACTTGTACAACTATGTTCTATGCGTTTTACAAGCGAAAGGAATTCAATAACAAAGCAAAGATCTGGTGATCCATTCACAATTACAGAATTGTTCATAATATGTTGACCCTCTCAAGCAGATTGTTCACGGTAATGAAAAACGCATCCTTAAACTTCTCAAGCTGAGAATTTAAACCTCCATACACCAACCCAGGCAATAGTTCAAATACTATGTACCTTCTCATGTCATCTCGCTCCTTCACAGAGACATTCATTAACCTTTCTGTCACATTCACCTTTCTATGTCTCACTTCTTCTTGATCTATATGTACCGAGTATCTGCCGTGATCCTCAGGTAAATGCCAGGGGTATTGATAGTACGCAGTGAAAGGATCGAAAAGTACTGGTATGCAACCAGAAATCAGAGAATCGAAAACAGATTTTCTAGTTGGACTGTCACCAGAAGGCTGTAAGCAGAACTCAGACCCGACAAACAGCTCAAGAACCTTCTCAGGTCGACCACATCCACCTGAACTGCAGTTCAAAAACTGACATTTATCACTTGCTGAAGTGCACTGATCAATCAATATTGTTCTTATGCTCTCGGGTTGATAAGGCCGTGCTGCCCCTGCAAAACTCACAAGACTGTTTCGGGCTGCTCTTATAACCTTTAGCTGCCATGAAACAATATCATCGTCAGAATTTGGATGAAAGAAGGTTGGATGTGGAATTCCGATCTCGTTAACTTCCCAGGGTTGCCTTTCTAGCAGGAGTTTTATTGGGTTTTGCATTTGCTCTAGACGTAAAAGCCTAGTACCCCAAGGAGAATCAATCCTTCTTCTAAAGTCCCATGAAACTTTTCCCAGCACAAATACATGATCCTTACCAGAATTCTGAATCCAAGTTTTTCTGGGTTCAAGCCACTTGATAAGTTCAAGTGCCAATATGTCTTTTACATCATTGGACACATTTTGGAAATGCCACCTTAGGATGTCTAATCCACCATAATATGGGACATAAAAGAGCTTTGCTTCATTTTCATTGTAAACCCTGCATGGATGCTTCAAAATTTTCGCATGAAATATTGGCTCCAATAGGTACTGATGAGTATTATACCAGCCCTTTCCAAATTCTGTCGACAACGGCTCACCCAATCCTTCATTAGTGAAATATTTACAGAAATCTGCCCATGGAATCATATCTCCACATTGGCCTATCAAGTCCTTATTGAACTTGGATGGTAGATCATAGACATATAAACCCCTTCCCTCACAGGTTGGGAAAGTTCTGTTCGATTTCCAGGATCGATGAAGCTGCATTTGGTCCTCAACAACCTTATTGGCAATTGCAATTTCTTCATCATACTTCCCTTGGATAATTTCATCCGTCACAATATATTGTGGATTCTCCCCGACAACCTTTTCAATCCCCTTGATATCGTCGTTAACAGTATTGTCAGGACTGACATCAGTATTGTCTTTAACACTTCCAACACCGTCGCTGGAACTAACATCGATTTCTTTGGTATTGCTAATGTTGGTGTCAGGACTAGTTGAACTGTTGTTAAGAACTGCAATTGGGACTTCAAAGTTAAGCCTGGTACCCGCAGAGAGGCAATAAAGATTGTTGAGCTTCCGAGAGGAGATGCAAACATGAACACCGTTGGCGGAGATAATAGTAGTGGATGATGCCCACAGAAAAATGAGAATGAAAAGAAGAATTACAGCAGGGATTCGCAGCAGAACCTTAAGCAAAAAAGTAAAAAAGAAACAAATTTCTTTTGGTTCAGCCTTTTTTGATGGTCTAGATTTTCTCTTGGACACATAAATTGCCATTTTCAGAAAAACACTGTTGTTGCTTGCACAGTTTTCCTTCTGGTTTTCTAGTACCAGATTGTCACCAAACACAGTAGTTGTCTTTGAACTTGGCTGCACGTATCAGGGTCACCACCTGATTTGCTTGCACGTTTGTGTCCATGAATTGTGAGAACTGATGATTTGAAACTAAAAAAGGAAAAAGGAAAAATGATTAGTGAGACTCGACAACAGACCTTATAAAACGCCATGTTTGTGCATCATCCACTCCAGGTCAATTAATAAACATATTGAAACATGAGTTGACACACTGCTCGTTTAAGAATAGTTATTGGAGTCAAACAATATAATGGGATACTTCTTTTGCAACCCAAATAAGGCATAGGCTACTTCATCTGCTAGTCTATGTTAGGCAGACCTTGAAACATCGATATGAATGGAAATATTTTCTTTTGGTACATCTGAAGGCAGAAAATGCTGCTTTGTTCAGCAACGTAGCACTTTGCTAATCGACCGTGCATATCATGGTCATTTGCTCCAAAAATTGAAATTAAAAGAATTCTACAATAGTTATTTTTTAAAGTTCATCAGTTGAGTCGTCCTATATTAAAAGGAAAAAAAAAACAATTCATTATTCTGAAGTTTGAGGACACCATGTTTAGCTGTTTTAAACAAATAATACTGTCGTTCTTTATTTAATGTATTTAACGTTAAAAATGTCAAACATATTGAGGAAGGAAAAGTGGGAAAATATTTTTTAAACACTTGTTAAACAATATAATTGTTCCATCCACAACAGATTTGTCCAACATGTTTGAGAACTAATTCAATTAGGTCTAATTTGTAATCATTAATAAAGGATTCAGAATAAAAATTAAAAATGAGAATGAAAAGTGAGAATTAGAATAAGAATGAAATTAATGATTATGCATGTTTAGTATGAGATCATTAAACAACAATAACAACACCAAATGAAAATTTTGTTGAAATTCAAGGCTTAGAGAGGTTCAATAGTACGCAGCCTTATCCCTACTAAGTAGAAAGACTATTTTCGATAGACCCATATATAACTTAAAATAATGATAGTACAAAAAATATATAAATACGTACAAATAAAATATAAAAATATAAAATGCAATACATAATATATAACATATAGAACATGATAACGAATAACAACCAAAGATAAATGAGTAAATAAATACACCAATCAGAGAAAAGATTAAGTACAAGAATAAATCAAAGCAGTTATTATAAGAAAGTAATTAGACTAAGTAAGAAACTGGTTAGGAAAAAAAAACTAGGAGGGAAGTATTATGTAATAAAAAAAGGCTAATTATTAAGCGAAAGACTTAAAAGAAAATGTTTATAAGACTTAAGAAAATAAGAAAGACCTCTCTCTAAGTGAGATCCCTTATCTGAATCCTAGTTCATCAAAATTTTCTATTACAGGTCATTTCCTTGATAAGTTCCAGTAGAGCCATATCATTCTTGATCACTTGCTCCAATTCTTCTTAGACTTTCCTTTTTTCCTCTTACAGTCTCTAAATACTATTTTCTCGCATCTTCTCACTGAAGCGTCAAGGTGTCCCTTTTTAAAATGTTTAAACCACCTAAGCTTCATCTCTATTAATTATCATTAATATTAATTGGCTACATTTAATTGGTCTCTTACCAATACATTCTTAACCTTTTCTCTTCTAGTAAGATTATATATACAACAGAGCATCCTCATCTTCGCTATTATTAGCTTGTGACCATGCACTTATTTGATAAGCTAGCACTCCGAAATGATAAAGCATGCCTAGCCTAATCTCTAAATGATAGAATATACATTAAGCTTGAGTGATATCTTCTTGTCGCATAAAACTTTTTTTTTAGAAGATTTATGTCATCCTATATAGAGGGTTGCAACCAACTCCTTCCAATTATGGTATATCTATTCGTAAACAGGATTTCTTAATCTCTATGTATGAAATCAGATTATGATATAATATTCTAAATCCATCAGAACATAAATAAAACACATAATCAGATCACAATATATCAATAAATCTAATTGCATTAATAAAAGAATAAAAACATTGTTAAAGTATCAACGTAAGATTCATCTAGCCTAAACACTAACAAGACATTTAGTTACATATGATAGAAGATGAAATCAAACATAAACTGAAAGAAAAATGAACAAAAAATAGAGGTTTCATAATTCTAAATCTCCCTTTCAATTATATTGAATGTTCTTGCAAGGTAGAGGTTTGATCTTGTATTCCAATAGATCTTTCAATGATTTCTTCATGTTTTCTACTTCTTTGGATTAAAACCATCCCTTGAGAATAATCTCCATGTCTGAAATTGCCTCCTCCTGTCTGCTTCCCCATTTAAGACTGAAACGTAGTTTTATATTGAAATTTAAAGGTTTGGGGAGATGTATGAGTTGATGCATGGCCATGCATCAAACTATACATAACCCTTAAACTATACATAACCCAAAATCTCTAGAATTCACGAATCTACAAGGCCTAAGAGAAGTGCATTGGTTGTTGCATGCTTATGCATCCCTTTTGTTCTTCGAATCTTCATTTTATGTCGTGTTTTCATCTGAATTCTTCTCTTTTAAGTCTGTAAAAGGAATTATAGTCTATAAACACATTTGGAGTGAATTAAGTACTAAATATACGATAAAAGTATAAAATATCAAGCAAAAATACATTAAATATAGAGTATAAATATGATCAATTATGCATCTATCAAATATCCCCACACTTACGCTTTTGCTTGTCCTCAAGCAAACTATAATCAAAATTATAAATCTTATAATAACAATCCCTCATCAATCTAAACCTATCCATTCATACTATAAATCATCATATCACATTGAATCAAATTAACAGACAATTAGAGTCAAGTTATCCTAAAATTAACTTTTAAAGTAAATATTAATAATAATCACATTGAAATCAAATGCTTAAATATTTACATCCTTACTAAGGTTTCACTTAATGCACTCAAGTGTTTAGGGTGAAAAGCATCAAACTCTCAATTAGTGCATAGCAGAACTTTTACCATAAGCTTGCAATAATATCACATCTCCACCACTTATGTATAAACTAGAAACAAAAATGAAAAGATATTTATAAGGTTGTAATGGGGCTTGGGTATCGTATGGTTGGGATATCGAAAAGGGTTAAATTGAAGGAAATTTACTAAAAAGAAATTACAAGACTTTTCTACCAAACATATGGGTACTCTTACTGTAAATCCATTAGTACTTTATACTTTTTTATGCTCTTTTTTTGGCATTCCAAACAAACCGATTCGAGCATTTAGTACCACAATAATAAAAATATTGGACCTTTCAGGAATTTCAAGTCTTAACAAGTAAATAATGTAAATAACCTTCAGGGTTCAAAACAATAAAAAGGCTTCAAAGAAAAATGGGATAAGCGTTATTATGTGGGTAAAATTAGTGAAAAGGATTAAGGTTCAACTTGGTTATTCCTAAAGAATAAATTATGGGTATGGTAATAATCAAAGAAGTAAGCTAAAACAAATTGCTGAATCTAAGTGTCTTTATCATATCAATGCTTCTAATTTAACAAATATGATCTCAATATATATAATAAAAGCAAGTTTTAGAATCATTTTACCACACATGAAAGAATAACAAGAGCTTAGAAATTTTGAAATTTTTGCTCTGATAATATAAATGAGAAAAGGATAAAAAGGACATGGAAATAACATAACATAAACTAAAATGAAATAAAATCCTATTTTAACACAAGAAATAGAATCAAAACAAAATTAAAATAAAATCTATCCTAATTCATGGTTTGCCTCTCATGTAGTGCCTATTTAACATCGTTATCTTGACGTACCATTTATGCTCAACTTCATCATGGATCAATAATGAGTGGCTTGCTTCCACTCGTTTCCTTACGTAAAGGTTTTGTATCTTGTAAGTAAGCCATATGCTGAAAGATAATAGCAAGGACAAAATTTATAAAAAAATTTTTACTCCAATCATATCTATTACTACCCATTGCAATGACAAACTATTAATAAAAGAGTGAATAACAAAACTCCATACCTCGTCAACAGGCTTAAAAAATTTTCTTAGAAAAAGCGGGAACCCTCCGTACTTAAGCTCACTACCATCGCCTTATCAGTAATTTCCTTGCTTGGTTCCTTCACTAGTTCTTCCTCAACTACCACTATCCACTCTTCTTCTTCTTCCTAGATAGAGGTTTCTAGCTTATTTTCTTCAATTATTTCTTGACACTTCTTTACTTTCTTTTCTTAGATGGAGGTTTCTTCATCTTCTTCTTCAGGAAGATCTTCTTGGAATTTCCCTCGAAGTCAATCTTTGTCTTTTCTTTTCTTTCAAATTCGTATCGATTAGCTCTCATTTCAGTCTCTTCTTCTTCTTCCTAGATAGAGGTTTCTAGCTTATCTTCTTCAATTATTTCCTGACACTTCTCTACTTTCTTTTCTTAGATGGAGGTTTCTTCGCCTTCTTCTTCAGGAAGCTCTTCTTGGAATTTCCCTCCATTCGTGATGCCAATCTTTGTCTTTTCTTTGCTTTCAAATTCATATCGATTAGCTCTAATTTCAGTAAGGAGTATCATTATTTTTTCTATAATACTCTCTTCCTCTTCCTCTTTTACTAGGAGTTCTTTTTTGCTACTAAGGGCGATTGCCATTCCACATTCGATAGGGTTTGTTTCAGTTGTATTAGGCAAACTCCTTTACAGTTCGTCAGATAGTATCTCTACTAGTTGGTCCATTTGAGTCACAAAATTTTGTAAATAAGCCTCTGTTTCTTAATGCCTCAAGATTGATTCTTGAATGAAATCAGTCATCATAGGTTCTAGAGCTAGCTCATTAGTTGGAGCTTCTTAGTCTTGTAAATATTCAGCTGGAGGTGTAATCATGCTATCCATAAAGTAGGAGTTGCTTCATTCTGAATTATAGCTATTCCCATATAGTTCACCTAATGTTCAATCACTCCTATATATAATTCGATGTTTAACATTCATGATTGTAGTAAGTACTCCCACAAATGTTGCAACACGAAATAGACATCGATTGAGCCATCGAAAACATTTGAGAACACCTCTCCCTCCCATATGGGGATGTTTCGTATTGTGAAGACATATAGTAGCTCCTATAAGAGTACTGTTCGTTCCATCATTCCATTGTGAATTGTTGTGATGACAATAAATCCTAAATCCTACAATAAACCACAAACTCAAGATCAAGTAGAGAAGTTTAAAAGATAATTAAATGAATAAGCCACAAATAAAATAAGATACAATATAATGAAACAAAAATAAAATAAAATAAAAAATAAAAAATAAAGACTAGAGTAATAGCATTTTGATGTTCCTAATATCAAAGTCCCCAACAATAACACCAAAAACTTGATTGACTTTTTTAAAGTTAGTTAATTATGAATTAATTGCAAGTACACAACATAATTGTAGCTAGTATCGATAAGTACGAGTCGATCCCACAAGGACTATTAGTACTAGTAATTAACGTTATCCTATTATCTAGTCTACGAAATTAGTTTTGATTATTAATTTAAAATAAAATAAAACTAAGTAAGTAAAATAAATGGCAACAAGATTGGCTCAGGAAATTAAAGAAGCACTTAGTAAACTATCGACATTAGAAAATTAGTATCTAGGTTTCGAATCTCCCTAAAACCCTTAATAGATTGATATTTTATTATATAATTGTTTTATTAATTTATTAGACCATGGAGATTCCTATGATATCCTAATAGCTGACCTTGAGTCTAATAGCAACTAATCCTAAGGTTTTCAACTGAATTACTTATGTTAAAATGTATAGGATTGCTTTACCGATTTGTGAATCCCTTTATTAGGTTTGGCCCTAACTCGAAAGATTTATGTCATCTTATCTCTAGGGTTACAATCAACTCCTTCAAATTACAGTAGATCTATTCATAAACAGGATTTCTCAATCTCTATGTATGAAATCAGATTATGATCTAATATTTTGAATCTATTAGAAGATAAATTAAACATGTAATTAGTTCATAATATATCAATCAAACCAATTTCATTAATAAAAGAATCAAAACATTGTTAAAGTATCAACATAGGATTCATCTATCCAAAACACTAACAAAATGTTTTGTTACACTTGATAGAACATAAAATCAAACATAAACTGAAAGAAAAACGAATAAAAAATAGAGGGGTTCAAAATTCTAAATCTCTTTCGCTTTAACCTCTGTCCAACTTGTCTTTTTAAATATAAGCTATATAAATCTTATTGTTGTCTAAAATCTCCACTAATTTCGAATACTTCCCTATAAAGGTCTCGATGTTCCAAGAACCCATCCATAATCTATCAACATCTTCTTTTCTCTGAGACCCAAAACTCACCGAAGGTCTGACCCTTGATCTATCATTTGTAGTTAAAGCCACCACCCCTATCCCAAAGTCTAACATAAGCTAAAGAAGACAAGTCCTACAAGTCCTTAAATGAATCCAAAATACCTCGAGAGAGTAACCAAGGATTATTAATAAAGGTTTGAAAATCAAAAGTACACATGACAACAAGCAAATCAAAAATTCATTGGTTCAAAATCTTACCCATTATTAACTTAGGATTATGTATAATGCCAAAATCCAATATATAACATTTAGAACAAAACAAACAAAATATTTAAAATTAAAAACACTAAGAGTTAAACCAACATGGATATTAAACCCAGACCAGATGAAAAAATTTATGAAGAAAGTAAGTGCAAAGGACCTAAAACACTAACAATACTCAATCTACTCAATAACTCTAAGTCCAATTTAAACAAAGCCATGTGATAAGCTAGTAGATTTTATGACATCTTTAAATGAAAAGTCTAGTTACGAGTAGAACTAATAAACACAAACAATGGCAATGAGAAACAAAACAAGCTAGAACAAAGCAGTGCCTATAAAGTACTAGGGATTTATGACAATTACACAATTAAACAAACTTAACAACCACACAAACGATAAATTAATAATTTATGACCAACCAAATGATGAATTTGGAAACACTAGAAATCTGAAGCAGCAGTTGTATGAGCAAGAGCAAAGTTATGCTGAGAAGCACTTCTGGTAGTTACAAAAAAGATCAAAATTCAACACTCTAACATCTATTTATTTCTCCTCTTCTTCAACAACTCAAACCTAAAATCTCTCTAAAACATTTTTTTTTTTGCATTGTTATACCAAAACCTATTACTCAACAATGCAGAAAACAAACAAACTCACTCATTGATCCAAAAATAAAAGCCAAAGTGAGTAGCGAAAGCAAAAATAAAAAACGAAAACCAAATTAATGTTACTGGAGAATAAAATCCAAAGCTAAAGAGGAACCACTTAAATAACTAAGCTACAGAGAGAAAAACACAATGGCAGGTAGTGCGACGGTGAACACAAAAACATAAAGACAGAGAGAATGAAGATACAATCAAGTAAAGTCGAAGATTGAAGTTTTAAGGCTTTCACGGTGTGTCATAGCGTAACCACCTCACCTCCATTTTCTTCGTCAATGTTTAGACTGATTTATATGATCGATCTATAAAAATTAAAATCTGAACTAACAAGAACTGGAGTTGGTTAACCCAAATTGAAGGAGTAGAGACAGAAATAAAGACAAGATTAACAAATTAAACAAAGTTAATAGTTATAATAATATTTGGTGTCAAATATTATGAATGATGATGAGAGAAGTTTTCACTCATATTTAGTTATTATATGATTTATTTTATAATTAATTAATTAAAATATTTTTCATTTTATAAATAATTTATAAAATTATTAATTTTTAAATAATTATAAATGATTTTTATGATAAGATAAAAATACAATGAAACATAATAAAATAATTGTTAAAGAAATTATTGTAAGAGATAGTAATATTGATGATAATATTACGATAATAATCAATATCTTGACAAATTTTGATAATATTTTGATAACAATTAAATAACATTTTAATAATATTTCTTATTTCTCTTATTTTTAATATTTGATTCAGCTTACACCCACACTTTCCCTTAAAAAATAAAAGTTCAATATCGTTTAGGATTCATTCTAATTTTGTCATTCTTTATTTTATCGATTTCCATTAACTAAACAAATAAAAGTTTAATTCCTATTCCACCTCGTTTTACTAATTACTAAATAAGACCTTAATTTATAGAAATTTTAAATTCACTATTTAAAGAAACTATTTTTATGGTCTAGTGAAAATGTAAAACTTTCTCTACCTCTTTTCCCATCTCTTTTATTAGGTCTCATCAACTATTTGATGATTTTCCTCATCAATCTATCTTGCATGGTCTTTTACTGGAGACCCTAATCATGTTATTGGTGAGTTCATTTTAGCTTTTACAATTTTATTTCTTTTCCATATTTAGGTTTCATGTCGGATGAATACTTTAATAACAATTAAAAAGATAGACATATTCGTATACAGTTGAGGCTGCAATCAGATATAATGTAAAAGTTAAACTGTAAACTATGGGTGTCATAATCTTGATTTTTCTTTCAAAAATGTACGGCATATTTTAAAATTCTCAAGATATAATAGTTTGTCTGCTAGAATTAAAGATATAACTATTAAGAAAATTATTACATGTTTCAAGTACCTTAAAATTTTAAGTAAGTAGATTTTTAAATTAGTTTGATATATTGTAAATTGTTACAAAGTAATAAAACATATTGGATCGATTAAGTTATTTTGGTACAAATAAAAAGGTATTATAAATTGTTATAAAGGAATAAAATAAATTGATTTAGTTAAGTTATTTTGAAACAAATAAAAGGTATATTTTCAAAAATTTTTGCAAATAACATAACATTTAATAATTGTTTTAGTAATTTAACAAATACTAAAACCTATTGGGAGAAAAATATACGACTCTCAAAAAGATCAACCAAATATTAACGACAAAAAGAACTCTTCAAGTTGTAGTAGTAGAAAAATATGAAAATGAGAAACTAACAATGAAATAAACACTAAGATTTAACGTGAAAAGCCCTCAAGTGCAGAGGAAAAAACCATAGGACAAATCGACAAATGAATCCACTAATATCAATAAGGATTTACAAAAAAAGTTGATCTCTCACCTACCACAACCACTACAGGAAATCGAGAATTAGCGTCAGAATATTACCGACGGCACAAATTCCGTCGCATTTTACCGACGGAAATGAAGCAATCCGTCGGTGAAAACAAAATTTTACCGACGGCTAACCA
>JAOQMS010000180.1:32645296-32658223 GCA_027563885.1 Erythroxylum longipes
TCTCTGAATTGATCTGTGGATACCGTTAGAGGCCGGACGATTGAACGGCTTGTGGATTGACAAGATTCAAGGAGAAAAGAAAAATTACGAAAGGAAATCAAAACAGGTGTGATTTTGATATATTTCTTGTTTTATGTTTCGATTTAATTCTGTTAAAGTTGATTCTATGGAAAAATTTTGAAATTAATTCCGCTGCGCTTAAATTCGATCTTGCGTATTTTGCCAACAAAATGTACATAGCCAGCAGGTCAGTTTTGCACAAACGGACAACACATATTGAAATGGATTGTCATGTAGTTCACAATAAAATTCAAGGTGGTGTAATTAGATCAATGCATGTTACTCCTACACACCAAATTGCTGATTTCTTTTTTTTTTTTTTAACCAAACCCTTGGTTCCATCTTGATTTCGTTTTCTTCTTATCAAGGTGAGTATGCAAAATTTACTTTTGCGCATCAGCTTCAGAGGCGTGGTTCTATTCACAGAACGGTGTTGCGACTGGAAATTTTGAAGATTATATTACTCTTGGAAGTTATACTTAATTTCTTATTTATAGTTTTGCTATTAGTATCTTGTTTTATAAAAATTAATTTGTTAGAATAACAGTTAGTTAATTAGAGAGTAGGTCTTCGAGACTTTGTTTCTTACATGTATAAATAATTGCATTATGATCTTTCCCATAATTGATTGAATATTCTTCCCTTTTACAAAAGCTGTAAATATAGACGAAATGTTTAGAAGTTGTTGCAGCGAATATGCACGCTTGTCACAAAAACGAACCTACCTAAGCTCTTTTGCACACTTACCGCATGAATAGAATCTTTTCAGAAATGTCATTCCGTGTCATGCTACATTCAGGGGAAAGGAGTGGCCAATAAAATACTGTACGTGCCATTAAAGCACAACTTGCCATCTCAAAACCCAGGAGGAGAGATACACAATAGAGCAAGTCTGAACAAAACGAGTGGCACACTTGTGAAGTGACAAAAAGAAAAAAACATGAATCTCAAAGTTTACGTTGATCCCATGTCCGAGCCATCTCGTGCTGTTATCATCTTCTGCAAGTGCTGAACTTGCTTTTCTTGTTTAGTACTTTTTGTTTGGCTGCTAACTCCTTTTTTTTTTTTTTGGTATCATTTTTTAAATATTTTGTCCCTCGAAAAACTATTCTGCATATGTAAAATGGTTATTCTAAGCTACGTTATTTCTTTTGTCTGATTATATTTAACTAGGATAAACGACATAGACTTTGAGGAGGTTAGAGTGGAACTGTCCAAACGTAAGAATGTTTCTCCTGAGTACAAAGGTACCTCGAAAAAATATCTTCTGCATCATACTGTGTGTGATCATGTGCGAGCTTGGAAGGAGTAGGACCATAATTGATGCAAGGCTTGGGTCCGCATTTAAAAAGTTAATTCTGTTTACCCTTCAATTTACCCAGACATTATGTGTAGAATTAAATTCTAGACATTCTGTTGAACTTATGGTGGATTATACAATTTTCATGATGCCAAAAAGGCCTGTCACACGCTTTGAACCTTTGAATAATGTAATTACAGAGATAAACCCTATGAGGCAAGTCCCAGCTATAGTTGATGGAAGATTTAAGCTGTTTGAGAGGTATTTATAGGATATGTTCCCTATCTTTTCCAAAGATATGTTGTTGAGATGTTATTACCATTTTCTTATTATATTCACTGGTTACTACAAAATAACAACTTTTACATGTAACCCCTTTCCCTTTTTCATTTTATGAAACCTTGCTAGCCAATCAAGGTAATCTTTGATGATTGTTCTTTGCAGTCATGCAATCCTCATCTATCTTGCAAGCGCTTTTCCTGGAGTTTCTGATCACTGGTGAGTTCATTTACTATATGATTTATGCAGAATGAATGAATTAATAGCATTTGGATGCCTTGACGTGAAAAGGAGAAAATGACTAGGTAGAAACACTCATAAATTCACACAATCGCGTGTACTTACCTCCATATGATTCTCATGTTAACATATCCTAACCTATTTCATTCCGCCCTTCATATTTTACCAAGTTTTCATCTTTGGTGACTTCAATAGTGTTGTAAATGAATGAAGATGCCTACTAAAGTTTCGGTGTATGCCCAGTTGGATGAGTTCCATTGGAATCAAACTCAAGCCGAATCTTGTAGAAAAATCAAACTTATTTGAGCCAATCTCAATTCTTAAGTTTGTATTGCCAATTTCAAACTTATAATTTCTCTAGTTGACCTTGAACACTTTTTAATGGAGTCAAATCTTGAATATGCGGAAGTTTTAGCTGGTCGACAAGCCTAAGTATTTGCACTGGCAAAAAATTAAGGAATGGTGTTATTTTGTATGATTTAGAAAATCTTTAGCACGGAAGTCTCCTTTGCAATCTCTTGACAGCTGTGCTTATCAATATCACAACAGAGATTTATATGGCTGTAGCCTGGTGCTTAGCTAATTTTCTTCTCTAATGTTAAGGTACCCAGCTGATATTTTCAAGAGAGCTAAGGTTCACTCAGTTTTGGACTGGCATCACTCCTTCTTACGCCGTGGTACAGGTGCTTTGCTGCTAATTTGATGAAAGTTTCACCACTTTGTTTGAGTTAAATCGCATGCTTAATTAATCATATTGAATGAGCCAGGCCAAGGTTCAGAGGTGTTGGGTTACTAGTTTAGAGCCGATGCTGAAATTGTATCTGCCATTTTCTTGGCAATCAATAAAATCTTCTTTTCGTTGCAACATCATGATCAATGACACGCCTTCAACTGTACCTTATGGCGTCATAATTGTATTATGCTTATAAGAACTTAGCCACATATTGTCACTGATGTCAGCTATACTTGATGAAATTTAATAATTCCTTGCAGAACAGAATTACATCGCATTGAACCACCAGGCAATCTGCTTGGTGGATTGCATGGTGGTTATATTTTCCGCTCTGCTTTTCCTTCTTCCTTGTACGAACGTGCACCATTTCGTGTTTTATTCTGCATTAGTGCTCTTTATTTTGGTTTCTTCTTCTGAGATGGCCTGATGCTTCTGTATTAACTAGCTGGATATATTATGAATTCTACCTTGGCACCTGTCCTTTGCCGACCACTGAATCCACAAGCTGCAGCTGAAGCTAGGAAACTGTTGTCCTATTCCTTGTCAAAGGTAGAGTCCTTTTGGCTCAAGGGAAGTGGGAAATTTTTGCTGGGTAGCAATCAGCCATCGATTGCAGACCTAAGCCTAGCATGTGAGATAATGCAGCTTGAGGTGTGTAAAGTTAATTGAGACAACTTTTATCTGCATCAACTTCAAGAAGTTGCACGTTGGAGAAAACCTTTTTTTCTTTTTCACATTGAAGAAAACTTTTTTTTTTTTACTTCTACAGCCTTCCGCATAACAGAGTCAGCGATCATCAACTAATGCAAAGAATAACTTGTATACTAATGAATTCGGAATTCATGCATAATTCTTTTAGGTTCTGGACGAGAAGGATCTCAATGGATTTCTAGGCCCACACAAGAAAGTTCGACAGTGGATTGAGGATACAAAATACGCCTTACGTCCCCACTTTGATGAAGCGCATAAAGTCATCTTCACATTCCTGGAACGATGGAAGAAGCAGTCGTCCAGAGGTGTTAACAATGAGACTGAATCTCTGACAAAACCAGCATTGCGTGCAAAGATGTAAGGAGAATTATCTATGCAGTTTCTGTTGGCTATAGGAACACGTTTGAGGGCTTGACTCAAACAATATTACGAGGCCGAATGTGTTTTAGATGGTGGTGTAAACTCTGTTGTCATATTTTCATTATAACCATTAAGCTAATAGGAAAGTTGTAATGGTGATTGAGCAAAAGTAACGTCACGAGAGTCCCATCAGCAGAAACTAGAATTAGTCTACCCAAGATCAGGCCTGCATTTTATTCCGGAGCCTCCGAGTCTGATTACCGATCTCCTCTATCATAATCTGGAAGGAACCCTACATCGCCGACAAGTGACTTAACTTAGTTTTCCGTTTGTTATTAAAAAAAAAAAAGAATTAGTCCTACCGGAGACGCACGTGCATTTAAAAGAAAAAGTAAAAAAAGTTGTATGAACATATGTATTTTATATTTTAATAAATGTACTTTAATGTATTTTTAATACTAACCAACTGTGCATGAGACAAATAAATAACTACTATTAGGTTAAAAAAAAAGATTAATGATAATAATTTTAAGATAATTTATTTTTCCTTTTTGAAAAATATAAGAACTAGAGATAAAAATTAGTAGGGATAACAAATTAAACTCCACCTTAACTTCTAATTTTTTAATTTAGTAATAAATTTTTTAAAATTTTATTAATAATTAATTTTTAAATTTTATATAAATTAGGTCAAATTATTATTTTTAGCAATGTAACGAGTCCATCAAATGCTACGTGGTTGTTCATCTATTAACCACATTAGCAAAAACACCATTTTAACTTAATTTATACTAATTTTGAAAGGTTGATTACTAAATTAAAAATTTTAGAAAATTTGACACTAAATTGACAATTTTTTTAAAAAGTTAAAAACTTTTAAATTTGTTATCTCAAATTTGTAAATTCTTATTATCACAAGTCAGTTTTTGGGTTTCTTAGATATTGAAAAGTTTGGATATTGGTACATCTTAGTTTTAATTATAATATCATTCGTAAAAAAGTTATTTAATTTTTAAATATAATAACAATTACATAGTTAAATTTTAAAATTGCTTTTAGTATTTTAATTTTAAAGTTCTCTTCATCTTAATTTTGGTTAATATTACATCCAATATTACATTTCTATAATTAATTTAATTAGATTTTAAAAGAATATTTTAGTTATTACATTGTGTTTCTCTTTATTAAGTAAGTTAAAGCTTACTCATGATGCAATTGTCATCACACAATTCTACCTTTTTTTTCCACCAATCAAATAATTTAATGAAATTTTCCTTTTAAGCAAAAGTTAATATTTTACTATTCATGATATAAGATAAATATTAAATACTTGATTTTCCCACTTTTGTAAGTATGCTGCTAACTCACACAACAACAAAATATTACCAACAAAAAAAATTCTATAGTAAATTAGCGACAGAAATCGATCTCTATAGGTAAAGTTGTTGGAAGAAAAGGTAATTTGCGATCAAAAAAATTCGTCGGTAAAGGAGAAGAACAAACTTTGCAAATGGAAGTTAGCGATGAAATAGTGAAAGTTGTCATAAATGGATCCTAGTAAAAATGTTTACAAAATTTACCGACAAAAAAAAAATCCGTCAATAATTTCCTGACGAAAATAGAGTTTTGTAGGTAAATTCCCTACGAAATCATTTTTTGTCGAGAATTTACCTATACAAATATCATTTAGTAAGTAAATTCAAATGATGTTGGGGTTGTTGTTTTAATAGGAAAGAGAGCGACGTCGTTTGTTCAACCATAAACGACATCGTTTCCTTATCACATTTAAACAAACGAAGTCATTATCACGTTTAAACCACCCCGACAGCTTATCCTCCCCCTCTGTCGAATGTCTAAAAGTTTTATTTTTTTCCTCTTCCATCGCCATCGTGGTCTTCAGTTTTGTCCACCATCATCATCGTCTTAGTCTACGGTTAATCGTCCATCGTGGTTAGTTATTCCTCTTTTGCACTTGGTTTTTTATTTTTCTACTTGTTGTTAGGGAAGCTTTTGTTTAGGTCAGTTTTGGTTGATGTCCTTTATGTTGTCTGCATCTATTTCAACTGTTAATGGTTTTGTGTGTGGTTGAATGTGTTCCTGTAGGTAAAGAATGCCACGTACCGGTATTTTTCTTAATAGTTAGGGATGAATTTCTTATGCCTATAAAGTGTTCGATGAAATGTATCTGATGAATTTATGAAAATCGAGAGTAAAAGCTAAATGAAATTATGAATAACGATGAAATGTTTTCACTCTTCACTGTTGGTTTAGTCTTCTTATACTCTACATTAATTATAGTCTTACCTAGGGCTAGGGATTGAAAATAAAAATGTAATACCTAGAAAAAATAAAATAAAATATAAATGGAATGCATAAACTGAATATTAGCTGTTGGAATCTAAAGAAAATGCCTAGAGTAGTTCCATAAGACTTGAAATGAAAAATGAAATGTTTATAGCTAGTTCTTAAAGCTTAAAACTAAACTAAAAAGGAATGGAGTCCCTATAATGAATATTAGGGCTTTAAAGTGAAGAAATTGTTTGAAGTTATATCATAGGACTTGAAATAAAAATGAAACCCTTAAAGGTAGATCTCGAGGCTTAAAAATAAAATATTGAGAATGAATTTCAGAGCTTAAAAATAGGATAAAACAAAATAAAATAAGTAGAATGAATATTAGGGCTTTGAAATGGAAAAATGCTAAGAGTGCTGCTATAGGATTTGAATTGAAATTGATATATCTAGAGCTAGGTTATAAGTCTTAAGAAATAAAATGAAATAAGAGATTAAAAATGTGTCTAGAATTCTTAACTTAGTACCTAAGGCTTCAAATGGACTTTGGATTTAATCTAGAAGTGAGAAACTATTGGAAATTAGTGATTAGTTCTTAGAGCTCAACTTAAGCTTTGGGGTTTTTAGGCTTATGGTTTGAACTTAATTTCATAGGTTTTATGGGCCTTTAGTTTGGACTTAAGCTTTTAGGTTTTGACCTAGATGATTTTTGGATACTATTTTTGGCTTACCCCTCTTTGATCAAGTGAATTCACCTTTCACACCATGCACTAACTTAAAATTTAAGAAATAAAAAATAAAATTACTTTTATGACCATTTTACTTATGGGCTATACTAAGTAATTAGGAACTAAGTATAGGACCCAATTATTTAGAAAAACATCACTTAGTATAGTCTTTTGAGAACTAAAGATCCAAATGAAGTCTTATTTACTAATTTTGAAAACATGGGTATGATTAGACTAAGAATAATATAAAATAAAACATACAAATTATATAAAAAATCACATCATAAGAGGTGTAATAATGTTAATTTATCAAGCTTAAAGTTTGATATCCGCATAATTAGAGTTTATATGAAGACAATTTCTTTCTTATATTAATTCCAGGTCAAGTGTAAGATTCGATCTGTGATTATAGAGTTCAAAGCCTTCACTCTATTGGGATCAAAAGAGATAATAATCATACCATAATGATGAGAACAATGATTAATAATAACTAATTAAGAGTGTTGGAGAAAATTTAACTTACACATCCCATTTTGTCTCAATCTAGTTCTCAAAATATAAAATTTAAAGGGTTCAAATCCTTCAAGTCATCATTAACAAGTTATTACTTGTTAGGGCTATTAAATCCCTATACATGTCAACATAGCAAATTTATATGAAGATTTAGGAGATTATAAGGATAACACTTAATTATTCCTCTTAGATTTTCTCCTAGTCTTAATCTTGAAAACATATGAGGATTCCATATTAAGTGTAATAGAAGATTTAACAACACCAACTATAAACTCAGTTCAATTGCTAGGTTCTTAGAGTTTATACTCTAACTACAAACTCATGAGAATCATACTCTACATTAATTCGACCTTTCTTAGCCTCCACAACAATGTCATCTAACTCTAAAGTAATAGTTATAATTGATGAATTCATAACATTAATGTTATCATTAGCATTACAATCTAAAGGTTGAGAATTAGTTCAAACATGCTACAAAATTATAGAAGTAGAAGTTGAACCTCCTTCATTAGTAAAGTAGTCTAATTGATGAGAAATAAATGGAATATTTATGCTTATAAAGAGACCTATAATGATTGTGAGTTTGTTTCATACCATCTTAATGAGAAAGAGGCCTATATGAATGAGAAGGACGTTGTAAGTTCTTTTGGGATGACCTTGCATAAAAATTGTGCCCATTTTTGCCTTGAGTATTATACCCTCTAGGTTTAGAATATGATCCGTACATGAATTTCCTTTTGCTTGGGACTTAGAGGATGATAGATGCGCACATTTTTTTTTGTAAACATTTAAAAAATGCAATATGATTAAAAAGCTCCTCATCATCTGTCATATGATTGGGGCAGCCACAAACAATCAACCAACTCTCATTTAAGTTGCTATTAAAAAAACAGGTTGCCACAAATCATTGCTCCTCTTCCTCCTAGTCTATAACTTATGCCTCGATTTGTTATTGATTTTTGTTCTTGCAATTTTTTGCAATGTGGCCAAGTTGTTTGTATTTGTTGCTTCTAAAATCAGGCTTTCTCTAACACTTGAAATATGGATGACTCGTTTATCCATAATGTTGGCATGAAAGGTAACTTGGCTTGATATTTCCTCTATTATTGATATTGTTATTAGCAACTCCAGTTTATTTAGCCTTGTTCTTTTTCCTTTTATTTTTCTTCCATTTCCCACCTTTATATATTTGCAATTTAGCTTGTAGAGCATCGTCAATTGAGTCTTCTTACCTCATGATACCTTCTTTGCTCTTGAGCTTGTAATGCATTTAACAACTCTATCAAGGTGACACTTGACAGCTCTTTAGAATTCTCCAGAGAAGAAATTGTTTTTTCAAACCTTTATAAAACAATCATGAGAACTTTCTAAACAATTCTAAACTCACAAAATTCAGTTCCAAGCAATCTTACCCTATTGATAATGCTGAGAAGTCTGTCAGCATACTCCTTTACAGTTTCTAACACCTTCATCCTTAACTTCTCAAACTCCCTAATCAAATTCAGCACTTGCATCTCTTTAATTGTATCATTTCCTTCATACTCTTGCTTGAAAAAAATCCTAGATTTCCTTTGCTAACTTTAGGGTCATAATTCTAGTAAAGATTATTGGTAAGATTGCTACAAAATGACATGCCTTCGCTTTTGATTTCCCTTGCCTTCTTTCTTTATAATTTCTAATTTGAGCAAGAGTTGGGTTGTTTAGAAAGGAAGGAACCTCGTAGTCCTCCTCCAAAGCTTCCCGAAGATCATTTGCATCATGATAAGCCTCCATTTTAACTACCCATATATGATAATTCTCACACTCAAACACTGGAGGAACAACAGCTGTGAAAGGTACCTTAAAATCCATGGCTTGATGGTTTGGTTTGTAACAGTTTGGGTTTGGTTTTTGACTGTGGTGTACCCTCAAACTCACACAGTCCCTTAAGAATAAATATCTCTGATACTAATTTGTAGGAGTTATAAACTTAAGCAATGCAAAAATTACTAAAAATTAAGAAATAGGAACATAAAGAAAATGGATAAGAATGCTATCTTGATTTCATTGAATTGAAACATCCTTAAATACACAAAATTTATAACTAAAATTCAACAAAACAACTCATGTTTTCATTATCACAAACCACTTATAGCTATAAAATAGCCACTAATAGAAAATGCCCAATATTTAGCTTAAGACATGGTAAAAGCCTTCAATTTTTACATATGTACCCAATTTCCCTACTTCCATACTCCATGTTGCAACCCACCAAGATTTGCTTTCACAAGTTTAGCTATTTTCCACATTTTAAACCTTGTCATCATGCCATGACAACACCATGCTAGCATAATTTCAATAAATACTGAGGCATACATGTATCAACAGACATGATATGAACTATATGTAAAGAATATATTGATGATGGAAATTTAAGTTAGGGTGAATTACTGGATTAGATGGATTTTCCTAGCCTAACATATTCTTAAGGTAGATACCCTTGATAAAACCTTAAAACATTTATAAACGTAGAAAATTAAACAAAAGGCTTAGTAAGCAAATTATACTCATGCATAATTCAAAATTCCATTTAGTCCATAAATAACATATAGAAATTTGTTTTTAATGTAAATTACAAAACATACATATTTCTTAAAACAATGACCGTGATGTTAGACGTGGAGCCTAATTAGGAAATGGAGTAAGAGTAGGATTAGGAGGCAGTTTCCTATTCATGTAGAGATTGTTATTCTTATGAAGTTTCCTAATGTTGTATAGTTTCCTATTCATATTTGATTTCCTATTGTGCTCTGGCTCCTATTAGTATAGATAGGGGTGGTTGTTCTTCCTTGCGTACTGGCAAAAAACACAATGATAATACAAAATTCCTAGCAACTGGTGGACATAGGCAAATTGTCGAACCACGTTAAATCTGTGTGTTTTTATTCTTTCTTACTTTTTGTCTATTTCTCACTATTTTATGTTTGATCAATCCCTAACAACTAGTATCAGAGCCTGTTTAGGTAAATCACACGGTTTATAGCGATGGAAGATGGGAAGGTGAAGATTGAGAAATTCGATGGAAGGGATTTTGGGTTCTGGAAGAAGCAGATTAAAGATTATCTATACCAGAAAAATCTACAATAGCCTTTGACTGAAAAGAAGCCGAAAAAGATGGAGGATTCAGAGTGGGAACACTTGGATCGTCAAGCGTTAGGTGTAATCAGATTGAAATTGGCCAGAAACGTTGCGTTCAATATTATGAATGAGAAAATGACAATAGGATTGTTAAAGGCTCTGGCGAATATGTATAAGAAACCATCTGCCATTAACAAGGTATTTTTTATTCTTCGTTTGTTTAATCTTAAGATATCTAATGGTGGTTTCTTGGCTAATCATATTAACAAATTTAATATGATCACTAGTCAATTAAGTTCGATGAAGATAACCTTTGTTGATGAAATTAAAGCCCTAATTATATTATCTTCTCTACCTGATTCGTGGGATACACTTGTAACTACAGTTAGTAGTTCTCGTGGATCTAACACGTTGAGATTTGATGAAGTCCAGGATATAATTCTTTGTGAAAGTATTTGTAAGAAGGAATCAGGGGAATCATCAGGTAGCGCCCTGAGTACAGAAGGTAGAGGAAGAGGTAAACAGCGAGGTCAGAATACTCGCAGGAAGTCAAAGGGGCGGGGAAAATCAAAGGGGAGAACAAATGTTATTTGTTGGAACTGCGGGGATAAGGGACATCTTAAGAAGGACTATCCAAAACTGAAGAAGAAGAAGAATTTTCAACCTCAAGATGATGATAACAATTCTATGAATTCCGCCACAGATGATATTAATGACGCACTAATCTTGAGCGTGGACAACCCTATAGAATCCTCGATATTGGATTCTAGAGCATCTTTTCACTCTTCTCCATGTAGAGAATTATTCCAGAATTTGTCTTCGAAAAATTTGGTAAGGTGTATCTTACTGATGACAAGCCTTTGGATATTATGGAGAAGGGGGATATCTACATTAATACTTCTATTAGGAGTCCGTGGAAATTGCAGGATATTAGGTTTGTGCCTAACTTGAAGAAGAATTTGATCTGAATGAGTTAGTTGGATAGAACTGGCTACAGAACGGTGTAGGCACAGTCAATAAGAAAGAGGCCTATATGAATGAGAAGGAGGTTGTAAGTTCTTTTGAGATGACCTTGCATAAAAATTGTGCCTATTTTTTTCCTTGAGTATTATACCCTCTAGGTTTAGAATATGATCCGTACATGAAGTTCCTTTTGCTTGGGACTTAGAAGATGATAGATGAGCACATATTTTTTTTGTAAACATTTAAAAAATGCAATATGATCATATAAAGATTCAAACATAATTTCATCATATAATTGTTTGGCCCTTATAAAAATACTCTAGGCATTCTCTAATGCAATTCCTTAAGTTAAACTAATTCCATACCTATCATTAAAGTTATTTTAAGCTAAAAAATAAACACTTTATATGCATGAAACCAATTCATCTAACAGGAAGTTTTAAAAATAAACACTTAATTTGTATGAAAAATGATTATACAAAAAGAACCAAAATATAGGTAATTGTTTCCTCTGTCCATAATAATGGTTATGATCTTGCAAAAAATTTATATGTTGTCTTTGTCCATATATGAAATTGTGAAAAATAGTTATGATCAAATTGAGGTTAATTGCTCTTTTTCAAATAGAGATCGAGGCTTTAATGGCTTAAGCAATATTATAACTTATAGGATATGAAAAAATTAATAGAAAGAAAACAAAATATGCAATACACAACTTAAAACTCATGTATATTTGTACCTATGTTCAATTCAAAACTTATCAAAAACTAGCTAATTGTTTATTGTCTTTCTTACAGGCTATGTTATGTGTTGAAAAGGTCAATAATTGTCCAACCTCATTAGTCTTTTTTGCAGTTTACGATTGTCTGTCTATCAAGGTAAGTCGTTCAACTAAGTAACGTCTACAATGTGATCAATTTTGTGTTGTTCTTTGCAATTTTACCTCTAACAATGATAGATGAGTTTTTATGCTGGGGTTTAATAGTCCAAGTATTTTTGTTTGGGCATTGTTTAAATTAAAATATAAAGAATTGAACTTGAATGTGATTAATTCAAACTTAATATAAACATAAGAAATTTATGTAATTGACATGACAATTTTTTGCATCATAAACCCCTAGGATGGTATATAGGCTAGAAACCTATGATGTAACTCCTATGAGGCTTATCAGTAAAAATTTCTATAAGCCTAGGAGTCACAGCGAGAACTTGCTTTCTCGATTCATCTGATCAAACAATGCTATGTACCATACTACTTGTTTAAAATCAAACTTTGGAAATGAGCTTGTAGGTGATTAATTCAAACATAAAGACTTGAAATTTAATATGATTAGTTCAAACTTAGTATTAACATAAGAAATTCACATAATTGACATGACAAATCTTTGCATAATAAACCCCTAGAATAGTATATAGGCTGAAAACCCATGATGCAACTCTTATGAGGCTTATTGGTGAAAACTTTCATGAGCCTAGGATTCATAATGATAGCTTTGCTTTCTGGATTCATCTGGTTAAACAATGTCATGAATCATAGTGCTTGTTTAAAATCATACTTTAGAAATGAACTTGTAGGTGATTAATTCAAACATAAAGACTTGAACTTCAATGTGATTAGTTCAAACTTAGTA
>JAOQMS010000180.1:32672291-32693017 GCA_027563885.1 Erythroxylum longipes
AGGTATTTGCATCACTTGAAGAAAAATGTCAAAAATAAGGCTAGAGTTGAAGGTTCGATATGTAATGCTTATTTAGTAGAGAAAGCAAGTATATTTTGTTCACATTATTTTGAGTCATATGTGAACATAAGAGATAGAAAAGTTTCTTGTAATGACGACGGGGGAGAAATGGGTGATGTTGATGGTTTATCCATTTTCACATATCCTGGGCGAACATATGGATAGTCACCAAGAAGAATGTTAACAGAAGAAGAAATAGACACTGTCAATAGTTACATTTTATTAAATTGTCAAGAGGTTTAACCTTTAATGTATTTTGTTAATGGATACAAATTTTATATAGAATATCATGGTCATAGCATGGCAGCAGTAAATAGTGTGGTTTCCATATATGAAAAATTAATGGATTACTATGGTAAAATTATTGAGATACTTGAAATTAAGTGCCCTGGATTGCCAACAAAACGAAGTGTGATATTTAAGTGTCAATGGTTTGATCCAACTCCTAATGTTGGAACAAAAGTGCATAGTCGATACAATCTAGTTGAAGTCAATCAGTGAAGAAGATTTAGACAATTTGAACCCTTTTGTGCTGGCGATGCAAGCAATCCAGGTGTATTATATCCCTTTTCTCAACTTACGACGAGATAAGTTAGATTGGTTAGTCGTTTATAAAGTAAAACCTAAAGGTGTTTTTGAATTACATAGAAAAGGAGAAAATAAGAGAATTGAAAGTAAAGCGTTTCAAGAAGATATTTACGAAATAAATGCATGTATAACATATGATGAGAATGAACCTTTTAATGATCCAAATAATCTATATGTTGAAATTTCATCTACAAAGGATAAGAGGGTGATAGATCTGAAGAGGAGACTAAGTTTGATTCTAATTCTTTAGAAAAAGAAGAAGATGATGATTTTGATTTATAATTAAGTGCTAATAGCGATTAATTTGTGTTTATAATAAAATATTATATGAAAAATCTATTATGGCAGCAATAGTATATTATCATATTTTAATTTATATTATTCTATTACTTGAATATTCAATAAAATGTGAATTTTAGGTTAAAATATGCCACAAATGAGAAAACAGGAAATGATGCAGCGCCCAATGGTCAGGTTACCATCATTTGGACAAGCCAGTGCAAGTCCAAGTGAAGGATCACATTTTGCATATGCTACAAAATCAAGTGTTGTAAATCTAGCTATTGCACATCTAGATGAGGCATCACCTTCTCGACCTATAGTCCCAGTACAGTTATCTTCTGTACCTGCTATTACACCTTCTAGTAGTACAGCTACACCATCCACTACCCCTACACCATTGATCAGGTGGTTGGTTGTGTGTAAGTTTTAATTATTTACCTCAAATAATCTACAAGCGTACGGTTCGTTAGCGTAGTACCAAAGGTGACGATCCCACGAGGAGGGAGTTAATTTAATCCTAAAATCTAAGGCTAGAAATAATAATAGAAATCCAAGATGCAACGAAAATAAAAATAAGAATTTAATTCAATCAATCAAATTAAGAATCAAATACGAATATATTAATTATTATGTAATTGCAACACACCCAAGAATCAACCGAAAGAAATTAACAATTGAGAGAAAGGGAATTTAACCTATCCTTAATGCTAACCTAACTGATTATGAATTATCATATGGTTGGTTCTAGACTATCCTAGGGTTGATTACTCTCTCTCGAGTTATAACCATTAACCCTAAATCATAAACACTAATTAGATTATGGAAGTTGCAATCTATCAATTCACAACCTATCCAACTAATTAATTTTGAAGTTCTCTCATAAATTATCATAAACCTATGCTAGATCTCTCTTCGGATAATTTCTTGATCTGATTTAATTCTTTTTCTATTAAATCACCTAACCCTTGTTAGTCCAATTTAATCATTTTTTATTTCATTAACCCTCTCAGTTTATTACCAAATTATGCAATCATAAAATCAAACCACAACAAATCTAATAAACATATAAACAATCAGATTTCATTAATTCAAGAATAAAACTCCAAAGGTGAGTTTAAAACAACCTTAACATTCTAGATCTTATCGTCAACTATTTCATCCAACTATATACAATGATAAAACTAAAAATAAATAGGAAATATAATTTAAATAGAGGATGGGAGGTAGCGACCTCGGGAAACCACCTGATTTGGAAAGTATGTCGATTCAGCTTCTTCTCCTCTTCTCTTTTCCTTCTTCTCTTCCTCTATCTTTTGATGAATTATCTCTAGGGTTTATCAAGGTGGTTGATACAAAAGCTCTCCTTCTGCCTCTTTTTGTTGTTCTTTAAATATCTCTTTCTGTTCTAAGCAGTCTTAGGGTTTTTTTGGGGTCTGAAAGGTCCAAAACATCCCCCTGAACTTTACGTTCTTGAGTGTTTGCATATCTGCCTGATGCAAGCCACGATCGTGGCCCACATCTTTACGCTTCTGTCATGATCGTGGCATGCAGGCCACAATCATGGGCCAAATCTGATGCTTCTGTCATGATTGTGGCCAGACATGTTACGATCATGGGCTGTTGTTTTCACCCGAATGTCTCCAAAACTCTTCTGTTCTTTGATGTTGACTTTAAAACACTAGCAAACACATCAAGGTACCTCAAAGACATAACATTTAAGCTTAAAGACTTGTACTAACCTATAAAACACTTAAAACCTAAATAATTAACAAACTAACACAATTCTAACCTAAACACATACTAAATGGTTGAATTAACAGTTAAATAGATATCAAACTAAGCCCTAAAACATAATGCAATTTACACTTATCAACATCCCCACACTTAAACATTTGCTTGTCCTCGAGCAAACAAAACAACAAATATCCCACACTTAAACGCTTGCTTGTCCTCAAGCAAACAAAACAACAAACACACAAAATCACAAGGCACATAATGTTGTAATGAGACAATAGCTTCAATTTCACAAAATAAATTTAACTTTAAACATAATCATCCAAGTTATTCTAAATCATTAATAAATTTAACTTTAAACATAATCATCCAAGTTATTCTAAATCATTAACATGCAAAATCCGTGTCTAGGAGCTCTGGACTAAATATACATATTAATCAAAACTTAAGTGTTAAGCTTATTCACCCCTTTCAGTTGTACACATATTAATAATTATTAAGTCATTCAAACTTTGTAACTACTCCTAAGTATGTTTTCATGAAAAGTCAAGCTATTTACAAGTTCGGTAGGTTTTTATTAGAAAACATACATTTTTTTATTTAACTTTTTGTGTACATGGACCTAGTCTTTTACACAGACGCAAAAATTAGTGATGAAAGTTGATCTGGTTACTCAACTAAGTCATGTTTTTGCTAAGCTGCTTGGTTGGAATGTTAGTATAGCCTTTTGATGAGAAGGCACACATTTGTGATGCGTGTCGATCCGGTTACTGGGCTGCATCACGTTCTCAACTGACTACTAGCTCTATTCATAACCTGAAGGCCTATGAAATAGTTATTTATTTAAAATTAACAAACTTTTTTAATGCCTACCTTTTTGCTTTAGCTACTTGTTTTCATGAAAAATTACTAGCAAAGCTACTTTATTCGAAAGACCTAAAATTATGAATGAATGTGACAACTTATAAGGTGATAAACTCACACTAGATCCTGATCAACTTGCATATTTTAGCCAAACAATCCAGATCACTAATTTCGCGAGCTAATGAATTCTCACAACCTAATAGATTGTGTTCAAAATTAAATTGAATTCAATCCATCTAATCCATTGACACATTGACACAATTCTCAATATGCAACCTAAAGAAACTATCATACAATATGTTGAATTCACACTCAAAGCAAAACACATAACCCTCCCCACACTTGAACAACACATTGTCCATAATGTGAGAAGGAGGCAAACAAAGATACATGTAAAGAAGAAACATAAAATAAAATAAAATAAAGACTAAATTTAAAAGAAAAGGGATAGAAACAAAACCTCACAGTGATGGAGGCAGGGATGGTGTCATAGGTGGCAATTGGACCCCTTAAGCCTCAAAGTATCGATGAATACAACATATATCTCGGCTCTGACATTGTTGAACTTGGGCCATCTCCTTCATCCTTTTAGACTTCTTTGCAAGTGTATCTGTAATTACCTTGGTGTTAGCGGTGATTATATTGAGCAGTTTCTTCCAACCGGGCTCTTTTGTGTCTTCTTCCTCTTCGAACTACTCACTAGTCGAATCCTCTTTTGCCTACTAAGGCGGCGCTGTACTAAAACTCACCTGACTAGCCCTAATCTTTATATGAGTCTTTTGGTTGATGTCCTAAAGCTCCATGTTATGGGACTTTAGGACTTCAACACACCACAAATGATGGTGATTTAGAAAATCAGGGAGGTAGATAGTTAGATCACTACCATCCATGTTATAGTACTCAACAACGGTGGAAACAAAGTACCCCATACCCAAATTATTGCTCCAGGGTCACAACAATAGCATTCATCACATATATGGAGGTGCACACTGGGATGCTGTGATCCATGCAACACAATAGAAAAAGTTCCTTTATTAAGCACTTATTAGTTTCTGATTTATCAAAAACCAATTTGACATATGAATTTATGTAATAACAAGTGCTCATGGGTTCTTATGATATTTTTGTGGGCATTTTTAGCGTCAAATCGCTTTAATCCAATGAGCTCATTCTAGTAGCGAGAAGCACAAAAATCATTATGCTGATAGATAATGGAAGATTAGGGGAACCTACAAATATCTCACAAGATTTAACTCATAAGTTCATCCCCGCAACCTAAACCACATTTCTTTAGGATTACTAGGTTCATAATAAAGGGAAGTAAATAATTTGAGAGTGAGCTCCTGGTAGACAAGATATTGGAAGTGTATAAACTTCACCCGCTGAATTCTTTTTGCTAGATTCTCTACCCTATCTCACAATTCTAGCCTATCAAGTGTATCAAAATCAAAATATTTCGAGACTACTATTTTTTTAACATTAAGGGATTGGAAATGAATACCTTCCTCCTTTATGTAAATTGGGAATGGTCCTCTAAAATTTGCTGCCCTGTTCCTTCTCCCTTGTCCCAAGACTTGATTGTGATTCCATCTTAATGATTGGTTGTGCTTTGCTAATTACTCAATGCGCGGCATACTAGATTGTAAGTAGGTGAAAGTTGGGATAAAGTGTGAATTTGGAAGTTGGTTAAAGAGAAGTGAGAGTGTTCGGAGGTTTTAATCTTAGAGAGATAAAGTTAAAATGAAAGTGAGTAAAAAAATGAAATGTGACATGAATATATAGGTGAAGGAAGGGTAAAATGGTAAAAAATATTAGCTGAAATTCGCGTGGGCAGTTTTACCCTGTCATAGGCCATAATTTTGGCCTACAATATTTTCACCAATTTCTGATTTTTTTCTTCTTTTGTCCTTCTACACATTCCCGAGATCACTTCCTAACCCTTTAGTTCTTACCTCTCTTTTGCTTACTTCCTCGATCATTTATCTTATGTCAAAGTCCTATTCCTTACCAAACTTATTTGGAAACGAAATAACCTAACTACAAAATTCAAACTATCTAAAAGTTAAAGGAAATAACATTGAATTAACAATCCATGGGTTGCCTCCTATGCAGTGCCTCTTTTAACGTCGGTAGCTCGACACTCTATCTTTGGAAACCCAGCCAGGATCAATTATGAGTAGCTTGCTTCTACCTTTTTTGTTTAACTTCAATTTTGTAGCTTGTAAGTAAACTACAAATTGCAAAATAATCAAAAGGACAATACTGATAAAATTATGAAAACCAATTAAGCTCAATGTGAAATGTCAACAAAAGAGGGAATAACAAAACTCCTTGAATCTTCCATGGATTTTAGTAGTTTGCCAGGTATAAGGTTGAGTTGTTCTCTACTTGGTTCTTCCTCATTCACCCTCATCTCCTTTGCTTTTTCAGCATCACGAACAGAGACTTTCATAACTTCTTCAAACTCGATGTGTTGTCATTTGTTCTTCGTCTTTTTATTCATTAGAAGATTCGAACACATCAATTATTCTGAATGAGCTACTCTCCTTTGGATTCTTTAATACATCATTCATGTTGAATGTCACTCAATTATTATTAATCCGATGGATAATGTTCTCTTAATGGACATCTACCAAATATTTTTCGATGTTCACATATGATATATCAAGATCTGGTGAATAATAAGGAGGGTCGATATTCTTTTCTTCACCCTCTTTCTTCATCTCTTGGTCTTCAATAAGGTGGGGTTCAGTTTGGTTTTCCACTGGTCCTTCTAGCTCTCCCCTATTTTCAGATGTGATAGCCTCATATTGCTCTCTTTGAAGTATTTCTATATTACTTAGAGAGTATTCCACATTTCTCTTACAAAATTCACGAGAAAGTTGTCTCACTCGAATCTCTAGGTTGTGAATAGAAGAGGCATGATTTTCTATTACTTGCTTAATTTGCTCTTCTAGTCTCCTCTAACACTCTTCTATATCCGTGAGCTTATCTAGGATCTTGTCCAATTTAGAATCTCATGAACTGGACTCATCTTGCTGAAATCCTAATTGGTCTTGATATCCTAAGTGAGTCCTTATATTGTTGGACCAATAGAAATTTGGGTAGTTCTACCACCATAAAGTGTACATGTTCCAATAACGTCATTACTTCCCCAACCATACTATGCCTTATTGTAGTTTGCAAAATTTCCTTGCTTCCTATGATATCTATCCTCAATCATTGTTATTTCCATTTCTTCTTGGCATCTAACTCTTTAAATGTCTCACTCCCACTCTAAGATGTCTTGATGTGTCTCTAATTTATGCCCAAAACTTCTTCTCTAGTTTTATTTTATTTTATTTTATTTTTTAAATAAAAGATGGTGAAAATGCTTTATACTAAAGAACTAAAATAATCTTCGCCTCCTCAGCAATGGTGCCAAAACCCTGATCAGGTGGTTGGTTGTGTGTAAGTTTTAATTATTTATCTTTGATAATTTGTAAGTGCACGGTTCGTTAGGGTAGTACCAAAGGTGTCGATCCTATGAGGAGAGAGTTAATCTAATCCTAAAATCTAAGGCCAGAAATAATAACAGAAATCCATGAAGCAATGAAACTAAAAACAAGAATTTAATTTAATCAATCAAATTAAGAATCGAATACGAATATACTAATTATTAAGCAATTGTAACAAACCCAAGAATCAGCTGAAAGAAATTACCAATTGATATAATGGAAATTTTACCTATCCTTAATGCTAACATAACTGATTATGAATTATCGAATTGTTGGTTCTAGACTATCCTAGGGTTGATTACTCTCTCTCGACTTATAACCATTAACCTTAAATTATAAACCATAATTAGATTATAGAAGTTGCAATCTCTCAATTCACAACCTATCCAAAACCCTAATTAGTTATGAAGTTCTCTAATAAACTATAGGAAACTTATGTAAGATCTCTCTTCGTACAATTTCATGATCTGATTCAATTCTTTTGCTATTAAATCACCTAACTCTCGTTAGTCCAATTTAATCATTTGCATTCCATTCACCCTATCAGTTTATTACCGAATTATGCAATCGCAGGATCAAACCACAACAAATCTAATAAACATATAAACAATTAGATTTCATTAATTCAAGAATAAAACTATGAAGGTGAGTTTAGAACATCCTCCACATTCTAGATCCTATCATTTACTATTCAATCCAATTATATACAATAATAAAACTAAAAATAAATAAGAAATATAATCTAAATGGAGGATAGGAGGCAACGACATTGGGAAACCTCCTAATTCGAGACTCATCGAGTCAGCTTCTTCTCCTCTTCTCTCTTCCCTCTTCTCTTCCTCTATCTCTCAATGAATTCTCTCTAGGGTTTCTCAAGGTGGATGATGCAAAAGCTCTCCTTCTGCCTCTTTTTGTTGTTCTTTGAATATCTCTTGTGCTCTGAGCAGGCCTAGGGTTTTTTTAGGTCCGAAAGGTCCAAAAAATCCCTCGAAACTTGACATTCTTGAGTGTCTGCCCGTTTGCTCGATACAGGCCATGATCATGGGCCACATCTGAGCCTTTTATCACGATTGTGGGTTGTTATTTCAGCCCAAATGTCTCTGAAACTCCTCCATTCTTTTATTTTGACCCTGAAATACTAGCAAACACATCAAAGTACCTCAAAGACGTAACATTTAAGATCAAAAACTTGTATTAACCCATAAAACACTTAAAACCTAAATAATTAACAAACTATCACAATTCTAAACTAAACACATACTAAATGATTGGATTAATAATTAAATACATATCAAACTAAGCCCTAAAATAGAATGCAATTTACACTTATCAACCATTCACCACCCTTATACCGACAGAGATATCAGGGGTAAATCTTATGAACGAAGGAGTTGGTCTCCAGCCTTGAACTAAGGGAGTTGATAGAAGAACTTACATCATAATTGTCAACAATCAGTGAGTGAAATTCTATAAATTTTGTACCACATGATAACAACATAGGTTTATACTAAATTTATAGGTTTTAATTTCAAAATGATCTAAAATACCTTATATTTTAAGTTGCTTATGTCTAGAACGTTCTCCAGAAATATCTCATCCAAGTTCAAGGAGAAGATAGATCTTGAGGGTTGTATATGGAAGAATATCTCTCAAGTGACAAAGGCTTTTTATTATTAGGAGTTTAAGGTATAAAAAATAAATTCTTTAATATTTTTTATTTTGTCTAATTTTATACATTATTTAGATAAATATTGTAGTTTATAAGTACTTATAGTTTATTTTTCTTTTTTTAGAAAGAATTTTTTTTAGGATTTAAAATTTGATGCCGTAATTTATAATGTATGGTAGAGGCGTGCTAGTGCATGTTATAGAGACTTTCTTGGTTCAATACACAAGAATGGTGTATGACCTCTTTACATATCTAACGAAATATGGACTCGTTGGCAGTAGTATTAGGCATCACTCGAGGCAATGTCCATTTTAGAGTGCAATTCTACAAACAGAAGCGGAGGACCAGAGGGAGAGAGCTTACCTGTACACACTAGAGGATTTGTGACCCATCAGGAGCATGCAGAGAAACTTGTAAGTTTCTAAACTTTACACTTATATTCTGATTTTTGTACTTTAAGGTATGAAATTTGATTTCAATGTAATTTGATGTATGAAATTTAGAATGAAAATATATATGTATTATAGAGAACGATAATATTATAAATGTTTGCTGCTATTAATGACTATGCTATTGAGTAAATTTTTTTGTTCAACAGCGGGTAAATATCATAAAAATAAAGGAAACTTTACCAAATTTTTTGTAAATTATAGTTCACTTATAACACTTTATTCTTATGCAGGAAAAATCTATGAGCAAGAACCTACACTACGTCAACTCTTTTTGGTCACCCACACTAAGAAGCATGATAGTGTGACCTTCGTCAATACTCGATGCAAAGAACTTAATGTATGCAAAATTTATGCTTTAATATTAATTCTTAATCATTATCACTTATTAACATAAACAATTATAATAATAGGATCAAATAGAAAACATTCAACGACAACCTCAGCACTCTGAAATTATTAATAAGAGTCAGACATATCTTGATGTAGTGAGTGGCAGGGACCGCTATGGAAGGATCTTCATTTGTAAAAACTTGCTATTTGCAATCCTCCACATCCAGTATAGTTGGATCTAATAGGAGGTCTGAAGCAAATGAGAAAGTAGTTCAGCTTGAGAGCACAATAGAGAGGCTGGCAACTTAGTTGCAATAGTCAATGGAGTACATAGCCCAGCCCTGTAATGAGATGGATGAGTTGAAGGGGAGGGGCAGCACCTCATCGCAACAGTCAGAGCATCTGCCTTCACCAACTATATAACTTAGATGGATAAGTGAATATAGATGTTTTGCTAAATTTAAGTAATTTTTTATGAATTCTTAATTTACAGTTATTTTCAAGATACTCATTATTATACATTATAATTTTTTATTATATATTAACAATCAAGATAATTTTAACTTTATATGATCAATAAAGTTATTGTTTAGAGAAATTAAATGTAGGAAAAAATTCAAAAGATTATCAACAAAAAACTCGGGAAGGAAGTGAGAAATGGTGGTTGAAATTATCATAGGTAAAATTTCCAATAGAATTACAATATTCCGTCAGTAATTTACTAACAGAATAATATTTTTCGTAGGTAAATTTAGCGACAGACATTGTTTGTCTGTAGGTAAAAATTACTGACGGAATATTGTAGTTCTGTTGGTAAATTTACCGATGAACAAAAACTTACGATCGCTAAATTTGTAGAAATAATTGCAAAATTTTATCGCTAAATTTACTAACAAAATTATAATGTTTTATCGCTAAATTTTCGAAAGGAATTACAAAATTCTATCACTAAATTTACTGGTCGAATTATAATATTCCATTGCTAAACTTAGGACGACGGCCACATCTCCCACAACTCTTTCTGTCGACAATTTCCGTCACCAAATTTATTTGTCGATAGAAAATCTTTGTTTTCCGTTGGTAATTTTCTTCACTAAAACCAATTTGTCTTATGAGGAACGTAGCTAAAAACTTTTAGTTGTGTTTTAGAAAACCTAACAAATAATCTTTCGCTATAAGCGACAATTTGAGAAATAAATGCCAACATGCTTTTTCTACGAAAGTAAAATGAGGCATAGGCAAAATCTTTTAGTAATAAATATGAAAAACCATCACCTATAGTATTCAGCTAAAAGGATTTGGCAGCGTTTCTACTGACGAATTTAAATCATCATGAATTATTATTAGCGACAATTTTTAGACTTTTAACGATGATCTTTTTTGTCGCTAAAAGTTCATTATATTGTAATGGCACAATTGAATTCTAATTCTTATTTTGAAGTAGTGAATTATAATATCCAAGTCGCAATCCAAAATGAAATACAACTAAGGTTTTTCTTAAAAATTTACTTTATCTATTATCATAAGTGAAATTCCAAAATTTGTGAAAAAATTTGCAAAGCAATAAAACATAAATTATTTAAATCTTAATTAGTCAACAATTAGACATGATATGTTCAAATTATCTTATATACATGAAAATGTATACGTAACTAAACCAACTAACAATAATTGAAATCTCTTTGTCAACTACCTAATTAGTATATATAACTTACTAAAATTCTTGAAATTGTGGATTTATACAAACTTTTCTTGATCATTAAGTTTTGTCAATCAACTCATAACATTGGCCACTCTTTTACAAACTGATGAATTAATATCTCTCATTTCAAACTTGGTGCAATGTCTCAAAATGTAATAACAAATAGCCCCTTTATAAATAAATATGTTATTTGATATGAGTTTATTAATGTTCAAACTCCTACCTTATAAATTTTTCTAAGCAAGTGCACCTATCACTTTTATAATATAAGTAATATACTACAAGTGTCAATCCTACAAAGACTATGAGTATTAGTATTAACCTTTTTGTTATTATCTAATTGATAAATAATAAGGATGGTGATTGATCAATTTTTAAATTTGAAGTAGTAAACTAAAACAAATTAACATAATTAACTTATTAGAACAAAGATTGAACTAAGAAATAATCGATAAAAGTATTGATACTTGAACAATGAATTGCTCATAAAACTTCTCGTACAAATAAATCATCACACATCAATTAAACCTAAAGTTCATTAGACCATGGAAATTCCTCAGTTATGTTGATAATATTCTCAAAATTATTAATATCAGATCCTAGGCTGATTAATCAAAATATCTTTTCAAATAAAATTTTTATAATTGTATTAATTGATATTACAATTACTCTATTGGGTTTAAATTTAATCTAGAAGATTTATATCAACCAATTTCTAGGATTATATGTAACTATTTTCGATTATGCAAGATCAATTCATAAAAATAATTTCTTAATTCTAAATTTTTGAAATCAAACATGAATCAATATAGCGATATAATTCAATGAGGAACATATAATTATTCTCAATAAAACTGAAGAATAAATTAAATTAAAATTAAAAACTAAAAAATTCATCCCAAAGTTCATCATATCCAAGTAGCATAAGGATTTAGCTCCTCATCCTAGAAGATATAAATATCAAAACTAAAGGAAAAATGAAAAATAAAAAGAAATATAATGAAATCCATATTAATCTTCATGAAATTCAATTTAAATCGATGAAAATCGACTCCAAATATATCTCCTTGCTTATTCTTTGTTCTCTCTATTCTAGGTCGTTTGATTGTACCTCTCAGACATCTTTCTTATCTCCTTCCATGTTTTGCCTTTCTAAATTCAAAGTTTAGATTCTAGGTTGAAATAAAGGCAAGTATGTGGTTTATATACTAGATCATGTTCTTAAAAGAAACATAAAATCCCATCTAAAGTGAACAAGTTTATAAATGTAACCTAAAATGTGAACATGTGCCTATTTGCATTCAACACAAGCATATATCTCTTGAATACAGAAATGTAACACATAAAAGCCATCAACATGCCTCAAACTCTTCACATAAGACCATGTAAGCTAAAATTTAGAAATAATATAGAACACCAATAAGTACACAGGCATGTATTAGGTCGTGGTCATACTCTCTAGTGTCATAACTTAGTTAAAAGTAGCTCCAAATCACTTTAAATTTTTCTGAATTCATTCCTTTTGGTCCAAATAAGTGAATTGTAACATGAAAATAAAATATGAATGAAATAAATACCAAAAATAAAAAATTTAAATAAATAAGCAAAATTCACTAAATATAAACCTAAAAATATGATAAATTAAGCACTTATAAAAATTCCCCACACTATAATTTAAATTCATCGACTCTTCTAAATATCCACCTCTCTTTTATCTTATCCTATCTATGGTACTTTGAATCACAATGCCTTAAGAATCAAACCAAAATACAATTAGTAACAAACAATTATAGAATTAACACCCATAAGAAAACACCACAAATGATACTTTAACAATATTTATAAACTCAGCTCTAATAGGATTTAACACCCTCACACAAAAGAATCACTTAGTTCTCTCAAATTTTTTAGTGTGAATTTTACTAAAACTCTTGAATCAATGCATAGAAGGAATCTTAACCATATGCCTGTTAATAAAAAAACATATTAGCTAGAGGTAAAAATTAAAAGCTCTTCAAATCAAGTTGTAATGGGGCTTAGGCAAAGGTGTGGTAAGGATTCATTTTAGGTTAATAAAAATGAAGAAATTTATATAAACAAGATTAGATAAAGGTATGCTTCAATCTGGCACAGATCCTTATATTAGAACACAAATAAGGTACAAAATAAATCTTGAATACCATAAATATTTTCTCTCTCCCCTTTTCACAATTATAATCCTTTAAAAATTTATTTTTCCTTTTTTTAATTGATCTTGTTTTAGGATATTTTTGTATTGATTACTTATGAGCTTATAATGAAAAAATATAAAATTTGATAATTAACATATTAGAAGATATAGTCTCAAATACATATGCTTGCAGCTTTCCCCATTCTTGATACTTCATCATCTAATTAGATTCTTATGCAATCAAGTAAATACAATCATTTAGGATGTAGAAGTAAACATCAAGCTAAAAAAATAAAAAAGGGTCTGTCGACGTGTAATGTCGTAAAAGATAAAAATATAGTAGGGTTATATTATGGAAAAGGATCCAAAAAGGGTTTGATCTAGATGCCTTTTTCATCTTAATGCCCATAGTCTAAAGATGTTGTCTCAACATTCATAATAAAAGAAAGTTCTAGAATCATCTAACTATATATGATAAACACACAATAAAAAAGTAGAGCATAATATAATAACGATAATTACTCATAGGCTCACAAGCGCACAATTAAGCTCATATGTGAATAATTCCTAAGCACTCGCAACCAAATTAACTAGTAAAGTAATCACTCATTGGTAATAAGAATCCGTCTCATCATGCCTTCTTCCTCTTGTGTTCTAGTATAAAGCAATGATTTACAAAAGATCAAGATGTTTCAAGACAATAATTAACATATTCAAAATTCTCATAAGGAAGAATCAACAAATAATAATTAAAATATGCTTGATATATAATCAAATTTATAGTATAATCACAATATTCCTTTCCAAAACTTAAAGATCTACGTTATCCCCATTATACCTAATAAAGCATAGAAAATAATGAAAGATAATACATATGAAAAAAGATGAAGTGAATGGGTACTTCCCTGATTTATATATAAAAAATACATGCTCTTAGCATGAATTTTATCCAAATCATGTGTAATAGTACTTGTAGAAAGAAAATAAAAGGGAATAGACATTAGAAAATAGAAATCAAATAATTAAAAATAGAAATTGACTATATCTATTAAAAATCATGGTTTAGTATATCAATAACAAACTAGAAAAAGAAAAGGCAAAATAACATTAGTTTAACAAGCCCATTCCCTTGCTGACTATCAAAACAAAAATTGAAAGCATAAAACATAAATAGTAAGGAAACGATAAAAATAGCATATCACTTCTTTCTAGAATCTTGGACAATCTGAGTCACCATGATACTAAAGAGTCAAAATTCTAGTCATCATTCCCCTCATACTAAGCCCCACTAGGTGGATTAATCTACTATGCTAAAGGAATATAGGGCTCCTGAGTAGTTATGGCCATTGTTTTAATTAGGTTTGGAACCTCTATTATAGGATCATTTGACTATTAAGTTAAAGGAGAAGCTGTACTAGCACTCATGAGTGGAGGTAGAATTGTACCTCTCAAATGAAAATAATACGAGCAAGAATATCCTCCACCCAGCTATCATATGCCTCCAATCTTGATACTCACTCTACAAGATCCTATTGTCCATCATTACTAGTTTTATGAACCCCAAATATTTGACCTATATATCTTTCTAATGGAGTGATCTGAAGCTGATCACAATGCAAAGGTGTGGATGGCTAGATAGGTGTACTAGCACTAGCAGAAGGATCACCATGATGCTCGAGTCTAGTTAAAGGTGGTGGACGAATTTCTCGGTTGGGCCACTGATTTGGTACAATGGGGCAATCCTCTTTAGCTCTATCAATATACTTAGGCTCTTGGGCTCTAACTAAAGCATAATGGGGCCCTATTGTCCCTATCTTCTTTTTATCATACCCATGGTGCTCAAAATATCAATTTTGATAGGTATCATTTATTGAACAATAATCATCTTAAGCAATCTTTGGAATAACTCCGTGTCTCTAACAAATTTGGTAACATATGAGCCAATACAAATAGCTCTAACCTAGCATCATATGTCTGTTGCCTAAAAAATTAAGCTATTGCATAGCCAAGGTGGATATGGCACTCTCTCACTCATATCATATAGACAGAATATATCCATCTTAGTCACCACTCCAACTCATTGCCCCTCCTACTTGTTAAGTTTTTGGCTCCTTTATTATCCCATATTGGTTGGGGACAATAATTGAGGAAAGGCTCTTGCCTATATAAGGAGGTTGCTACCTCTTTGTTTAACGCTCCAATCCAAAGTCAAAGATTTGTATGACAAATTTGACTCTAGTTAAATTCCTCTTTTGAGGTGAGAGTTGGAGGATTTGTTTTGGGTATTTCTTTTTGGGTGTATTGGTGTATTGGGATATTAGGTGAGAGAAAAAATTGTGTGATTGTAAGAATTTTCACACAGTGGATTTTCTTCTCGGTGCTCGTGGTTTTTCTCCAGTTTGGGAGTTTCCACGTAAATTTCTTGTGTTGTTATTATTTCTCTATTTTCTATTATTTTCTGATTATAAAATATCCTCGGGTGTGGGTTTGGGAGGTCTAAATTCCCAACAATTGGTATCAGAGCCAAGGTTTGTTTTTTTTGAAAATTTGAGTATGCTCTGTGGTCGCAGTTTTGACTGATCTTCCACGTCAGAAAAGAGTTTCTTGAGAAAGGTTCATTTGGTGCGGTGAAGCTTTGGTGTGGTAGTGTGGAAGTACATGTCTAGGAAAGTTCTGGCTAAGGAAAGACTTGGTATTTAAGTGTGTCCGTTATGACCCACCTCTCTTTCCTGGGAACTTACCTGGTGTACTGTTCATTTGTACGGTAAAATTCATCAAGGCAGAAGAGCATAGAAAAATGTCAGGAAATAGGGCTTCGAATCCTATCAGATTTGAGGTGGAGAAATTTGACGGGAGAATCAATTTTGGCTTGTGGCAAGTTCAAGTCAGGGACATTTTGATTCAGTCGGGGTTACACAAGGCATTGAAAAGCAGACAAATCCCTGATATCAACACTACTATTAGTGATACTGGCAAAACGGCTAGTACGGACAAATCTATTATGAGCGATGAAGATTTGGAGGATCTGGATTTGAGAGCGGCAAGTGGGATACGACTGTGTTTGGCCAAAAATGTCCTTGCGAATGTGCATGGAATATCTACGGCAAAGGAGCTCTGGGAAAAGCTTGAGGAGTTGTATCAAATAAAGGGTGTCTCAAATCGAGTATACCTGAAAGAGCAGTTTCATACACTGCGGATGAGGGAAGGTACTACAATTTCATATTATTTAAGTGTTCTCAATGGGATCGTCTCTGAACTAGAGGCAATTGGAGTTCATATAGATGATGAGGATCAAGCTTTGAGACTCATCTGGTCTCTTCCACCTTCCTATGAACACATGAAACCTATTTTGATTCATGGGAAGGAAAAGATAGTTCTTTCTGAAGTTACCGGAAAACTCTTTTCAGAAGAGAGAAGAATAGGTGGTGGAAGAAATGTTCTCCTGAAGACTCAGCTCTGGTGGTAGCTGGATATAGAAAGAAGAACTCCATAAAGAAAAATATAGTATGCTGGACGTGTGGATAATCTGGGCATGTGAAGAAAAATTGTCCGAGAGATGGAGCGATTTCGGTAAGAGGCTCTGGGTCAGTTAATGGAGAGACTGACAATGTCGCTAACATTGTCTCCATGAATGATGATTTTGATTTTGCTCTCTAAGAGGGAGCATGTACATCCTCATGGCATGTCGCTAATCCCAAAGTTGCCATGATAGAGGATGTGTTACTGTTAGCGGGTCCACAAGTTTGCACACGGGCATTGGTTTGTCATTGATGCAAGGTGTGTGGTGGAATTTATGTCGATGGCTGATGAACTTCCAGGAAAGCCAAACATGGGAGTTGCGCCATAATTTTTCCAACAAGGTTATTTTCGACATGTGCCAAAATGAAAGGCTTGGAATTGATTTATTCTGAGTGGGTATGCTTTTATGGTAGAGCATGATGTTGTGAAGCATGATAATTCTCTATATTGAGAATTATGTTATTTTCGGGAGATCTTCATTGGGGTGGAGTGTGGTTGTGGGATCAACCAAAGTCGCCAAGGTGGAGGTTGTTGAGTTTTTGGCTCCTTTGTTGTCCCATATTGGTTGGGGACAATAATTGAGGAAAGGCTCTTGCCTATATAAGGAGGTTGCTACCTCTTTGTTTAATGCACCAATTCAAAGTCAAAGATTTGTATGACAAATTTGACTCTAGTTAAATTCCTCTTTTGAGGTGAGAGTTGGAGGATTTGTTTTGGGTATTTCTTTGTGGGTGTATTGGTGTATTGGGATATTGGGTGAGAGGAAAAATTGTGAGATTGTAAGAATTTTTCACATAGTGGATTTTCTTCTCGGTGCCCGTGGTTTTTCTCCGGTTTGGGAGTTTCTACGTAAATTTCTTGTGTTGTTATTATTTCTCTATTTTCTTTTATTTTCTGACTATAAAATATCCTTGGGTGTGGGTTTGGGAGGTATAAATTCCCAACACTACTCAATATATGACTTAACAGAAAATACACGTACGTTAGTGTTAAGAATCACAACATAGAGGCTTTTGATTATGTGGACTCATAATGACACTATTTACTAATAGTGAGATAATATGTATTTACATTGGGAACAATAGGAAAACCCACTCTCATAACACAATAGGCCTTAGAAGCAGCAAACTTAGTACAGTACAATCCAATATATACGAAAAACTATGTATAACTTATACTTTACCTCTTTTTAAGCACCTAAAAACTAGATAGTGTTATCCAAACTACAGCTAAAACATATCTTCTCTAACGTGAAGGAGTTGAGGAACTCAAGTATGAGTTTTATGTACCAAATCTCGGACATCCTTGTACTAGTCTAATTTGATCAAGCAATTCCCAATCTATGCACTTGCTCTCAATAAATAACTTAGTCACTAGAATCTCAAATCTAAAGGCATGTTATGATGCAATAAAGTGCAACATGTCTAAATTAAGGGTGGAGGCAATGGTGGCTTGGGTTGACTGAGTGGATGTTTAGATGTGCCTTCATTTCTTTATCTCTTTCTAGGCACTTCCTTATCCCGATGCCAGTGTATAATGTTTGTTATCTTTCCATTTACGCTGAAATAAGAAAACAAACATTATATCTAAATAGGAGGGAGCAATCCACTTTAATCTAATCATGATTAAAAAATTAATCCACTTTCACAATGCAATAATCACGAGTGAGTAAGAAATAAAAGCATGACTAAATCACATCCAACCCACTTTAATATATGCATTCTTTAAAGAAAATGGCGTTTAATTGTATAAATAACTTTAAAAAATGATTGGATGTAAAAAAAATCACCTTAATCTGTAAATAAAAAGATTAAAGCATAAGAAATCGACCATAATACATTAACCAAACCCAATAATGAGATCAAAACATAAAAATAACCTTAATCGGTTCAAAAGATTAAAAAAACACAATTTAATCACCTAAATAATCCAAAATAGATTTAATAAACCCTAAGAAACATGATTTCAGCATCTAAATTAACTAAAATCCGTTTAATAGACCCTAAAACATGATATAAACATTTTATCCTAATTGATCCAATATTCTCAAAAAAAGTGATTAACTCACCCAAAATTCTATCATGCAATATACTAACATAATCAAAGTTGGTGTAGACCTCTAAAGTTATATTTTCACCTTTCTAATTAACATCCTATATGGTTAGCTTTCAAGTATTTGAAAATTTTATTTGTTACCTTGAATTTTTTTTTTACAATTATACATAAATTAGATGGAAATAATCACAAAAAATTCAGTATCTTATCTAATATAAACGAAATAAAATTTGTTATCAAAACTCTCAAAAAGAACCTTTATCTACTATAGAATCATCTAGAAGATCCTCTAGTCTATAGTTGAATTCAATAGGTGCATCAATTTTGGACACCCTAACTTTTTGTTCTTATTTAGTAAGTTAACCATATACCTTTTTAGTGAAATACAGATACCTTGCTTTGAATTTGTCACCTCAATATCTAGAAATCATTTTAACTTTTTAAGTTCCTTAATGTTAAATTAAATAAATAAAAACTTTACTAAATTATACATCTTATACGAAATATTTCATGTTACTATAATATCATCCATATATATTTACAATGATTTCAAATTCCCTAAATTTGAGTGTCTTATAAATAAAATATCATCTCTTTGTCTTTTTTATATCTTTAGTTATTACCTTAGGGGTGTTTTTTTGTTTTATTTTTTTGTTTCTTGTTGCAGTTTTAATAAAAAAGGAAACAACAAGCTAAAATGCGTTTGGATGTTTTTGTTACAATCTGTTGCTTCTAAAAATAGAAAAACAACATATTCTCAAAAATAGAAAAAATATGTGTTTATAATATTTCGCAACAGGTTTTCACACGTTTTCATTTCTACTTATGCCTCTTATAAACAGGGCCGGTCCTGAGGTTTTATAGGCCCGGGGCGAAAGAGAAGATGTGGGCCCCCTAATTTTAATTAAAAATAAATTAAAAAAATAATTCAATATTTATTACGTCGTTGAAAATATTATACTCATTAGTACACAAAATATAATCAAACAATATGTCTTTTACGAGCATTTCTAGACGCAAAATCACTAATAACGGAGTCTAAATCAAGAGATTCAAGCACATCTTTCTCAATACATAGAGTTGCAAGACCATTCAACCGTTCTTGTGACATCGACGATCTCAAGTAATTTTTTAATATCTTCAGTTTCGAAAAACTTCTCTCAGCTGATGCAACCGTGACAGGAACAGTCAATAAGATTCAACAAGCAATGGAAACATTGGGATAGCATTCTGCTGCTTTGACAAACTCCAAAATATTAATGGCAGACATTATCCCATCTGGCAAAGTCTTTTGCAACACTCTTAACTCAGAAAATAGATCATCGATGTCAACATCTGACACATTATTGTGAGAAAAAGTCTTGCCAAACTTAACACAACATTCTTTTAATTCATTACTATTCAGTGACTTCAACTTATCTGAATCACACAAGAATCCAAAAATATTTTGAAAGATAGTTAATTGCTCAAATCTTTCACTAAGCGAAGCGATGGCCATATCCGCAACAACTAGAAAATAGTTGACTCTAAATGATTCCTCCGGTGATTGTACCACTTCTTCATGATCACATTCATCAAATTGCTTTTTTTGTAGAATATGATGTTTGGTTGGAAATACAGGCTCAACACTCATTTTTGAAGCAATAGTTTTCGTAATGTTCAAACTAGAAAAAAAAACCCTTCATCTCTGTACTTCTCAAAATATTTCACAGCATCGTTTATTTGGTTGATTGCAATGTCGATGGTAGTGGACTTAGATTGCAGCTTCTTACTCACCATATCAACATAAAATAAAATATCGTAC
>JAOQMS010000180.1:32699168-32711592 GCA_027563885.1 Erythroxylum longipes
AAATTAGGATGAACCATATAGAGTTTGAGGAGATTAGAGTGGACTTGTCCAAACGCCAGCATTTGTCTTCTGAATTTAAAGGTACCTTTATAAACACTCTTCTCTATAATCTCTTTGTTTGATGTTTTACTTTCCGGAAACAAAAATATTGAGTCCTTTTAAGAGCTGGGTTGATTTTACCATTTAAAGATTGGTATAAAAGTTTCAGATAACTGTCTGAAAATTACGGCATAGGAAATAATATTACTAGAAGCGCATAATTAAATCTTTGAATGGGGATATTGCAGACATAAACCCTATGAAACAAGTCCCAGCTATAGTTGATGGAAGATTCAAGCTGTTTGAGAGGTATTTAAAGTGTTCTCTTTCTGATACTGGATCTTATGCATTTCTTCTTTCCAAAATTTAGTTTCACTGCTTACTGCAATAGATTCTTTTTCATTAATCCCTGATAGAAATGTGAATACGTATTCCCTTTTCCCTTTTGTCAAGCTGCAAAACCCAATTACTGACACATCTGATAATTTTCATTTGCAGTCATGCAATCCTTATCTATCTTGCATGCGCTTTTCCTGGAGTTGCTGATCATTGGTGAGTCAATTTACTTATATGTTGTTATTACTTCCACTTTTGACATAGCCTAGCTAAATTGGTCAAGTTAGAAAATTTCAGTTTGTTGCTTCTGTTAATGGATAAGCTTAACGGTGTTAAAAGTATCTCACATGTTTAAATTCTAGGAATGAAAAACTAGACAAAATCTTGATCTAATGTCCTAAAGATGCTTGCTTTTCCCTAAGCTTCGAATGGTCTGGTATGTATTTAGAATGTCTAATTTCATCTCCCGAGTCCCTTTTAACATAATCGTGAGCCATTCTATTAGAGGATTGTTGAAGATCCTGATGTTTAACTAACTTTTCTATTTTATTGGTTTTAGCCTTAGGGCTTGATTGTAAAAATTAATGATTTTGGAATAGGTTAGAATAATAATAAAAAGGGATTAACTCCACATTTGTCGCTTTAAACTAATATGGTTCCTACAAGTAGCCCCAATCAAGAAGCAGGAAGATTCTGATTTGCTATGGCTGGTTGTTCATTATATGTGCATTTGCTTTTGGTTTAAGAACTTCCTTGTTCTCATTGAAATTTTGCTTTATCATTAATCTTAGTATTCATATGCCACAATTTATTGAGTAACTAGTTTTCTTTTCTAACATTAAGGTATCCAGCTGATCTTTTCAAGAGATCTAAGATTCACTCTGTTTTGGATTGGCATCACTCCAACTTGCGACGTGGTGCAGGTGCTTTATTACTAATTTTATAGAAATTTCATCATTTTGTTTGCTTAAGACATGATCACAACTTAGAAATAATGATATGTTGAATTGCATATGGTATATGTGTATCTATTGCCCTATTCTTCTTTTAAATCAAAACTACCCACTTGTTATGTCATTTGCAATTATAAATTTTACATACTAAAATCAAATTCTAAAAAGTCAACCAAATTAACCTTTATATGGGTTATTTAATATGTTGTTTGAAAGCAATATGATGACTAGCACCCGTTGGAATATTTTGCCTTTATCATTTAGCTATTGCATCCATAAGAATGGAACTCCATTTTTTAACATTAAGCTAGGAATGCATTCTTTTTTCTATGTTTCTTTGATGATCTTTTTCTTGTACATTTTTTGAGAAAATAAAGTGAATTGTATTAAGACAAGATCCCATCAAGGATACAAGTTAGCAATGTCATCCCCTTGTCTCAAGCCCTTACCTCCTTTAATGATCGTTGTTGATTTTCCTTTAACCAAGTTGCAATGTGATACTGAATAATGCATTGATCAATCTAGTGGATGAATGGGGAAAACAAATGCCTCTAGATTGTATAAGATAAATTGCCAATTAATAGAATCAAAGGCTTTGTGGAAGTTTTCTTTAATGGCACAACTCTTGAAGGAATTCTTCCTGTTATATTTCTTGAAGAGTTCCTGATCAATCAAGGTGTTATCAAAATTTTGTCTCCCTCTTATAAAACCTATCTGAGATGGGTGAATGATTGAACTCAAAACTTTGAGTCTAGAAGTTGTGAGTTTGGCAATAATCTTGTAAATAGTGTTGCAATAGGAAATTGTCCTAAATTCCTTAAAGGAAGTGGGTTAGGAGCTTTATGGACAAGACTAATGCATGTCTTGTTAAGCTCCTTAAGCAATTTACCTATATTAAAGAATTCAAGGACTGCTTCAATTGCAAGACTCGTGGTAAATCTCTAAGAGTTTTGAAAGAAAAAAGCATTGAGGTCATGTGGACCAGGTGCTTTATTAGTATTAAGTTCAAAGAGGGCCTTCTACATATCAGTATTATTAAAGGAATGAGGAGATGTGATTCTATCAGTGATATTTTCAGAGATGACTAAATTATGGAAAAAGGTTGTGGTTTTGTCACCTACTAATAACCATTGTATCCTAGACCTTTGTTTAAGGATTGAGAAGTTAACTTCTAGTGCTTAGAGCAGTTCTCTCAGCTTCCTGTCTAGTGGTGTTTGAGAGATCCGTATATAATGAATGTTGAGCTTCAATTAAGAAACTGCTTGATATGTATTCCCATACCTCTTGAGATTTAGTCCCTTCAGCTTTTAACCATATCGACCTTCCTACAACGGATGAAGGATTTAAAGGCTTTAAATTTATGGCTTAAACCTTTCCTAATTGTAGCTTCAAATCCTTTATCTTTAGCCAAAAAGTTATTGAATCTAAAGGGAAATCTCCTTAGTATGTTCAAGGTAAGATTTTGGATCACTATGGGAGAATTATTTGAAAAGAGTGGGCATCCAAATGTAGCCTTGCTTTCTTGGAAAACAGTGAGCCATTGACTGTTCATTAATGCTCTAGCAAGGTTTTTTTTTAAGGAACCATCTTCCTTGCTATTTATTGTTTTAGGTATAGAAATGACCTTCCATTTTAAGGTTTATAACTTACAATTGGCTAACATAATCTCTAAAATCATTAGAGGAATTTTTGATACAAGGATTGTCCTTAGCTTCAAAATGATGCTTGATGCTTTTGAAACCACCAAGAATCACCCCAAGGATATTGGAAGTAGGTTGAATTTATGATAATTTGTCCTAGAGGGAACTTCTTTGAAACAGAAGGTTATATGCATATAAAAAGGTGACTTGGAAGTTAATCCTTTTCCTCAATAAGATGACTAACAGGTTGATCTTATGGTCAATGGATCAAGAGTAGAGAATATTAACTTTACTAGGGTTAAAAGTAACAATAATTCTTCCATTATAATGAGGATGATGGTTGTTGATAGTTTTCTAATGCCTTTGAAGGAATCTCAGCTTAGAGCAACTACTCTCCTTCAGTTTAGTTTCCAATAGACCAGCTAGTAATTGTTTAATATCAAATAAGTAATCTCTCAACATTTGTTGTTTTTTGGTGCAGTTGAGCCTTCTAACATTCCATGTAAGAATAGATATTAAGTTATAATACGAGAGCTAGAACAATTGCTCTTAATCTTCCTTCTGGATTTTCTCCTCATAGCCAGTTTGAAGTCTTTACTAGGTTCAATGGTATCTTGAGTATTAGTTGGGGGGCTTATAGCTATTTACTTAACTAGTGCAAGAACTCCCTTTATAGGACCTGCTATGCTTTGCTTCCTCAGTGAGTTAGAATACTTGCTAAGTGGACAGTGTAATTTATCCAAAGTTGCCAGGGGTGCTTCATTAGCCTATGCGTTTTGAGATGGTAACCAAGATCCCTATCTATAGATCTTAAAGGTTAGGTTACATATTGATCTATAGTATATTAATTGTGAATACAGAGTGTCGATCCCATAGATACTACAAGTACTTAGTAATTATCGCGTTTCTATTATCTCAACAACAATTAAAGTAATGTTTTAATTAAAACAATAAAATTAAAATAAAAGTTCAACGTAAAGAATAACTAAGAACGTAGATCACAAGAGAATTGACAAGTCAAATGAACAGTACATAGGTAATGAATCTCCTTTAGATTTCTTAAGATACTGACTTGTTATCATGCAATTTAATTAAAGATCATTGGACCATTGAAATTTTTATATTGTGTCAATATCTTTGGTCTAGACTATCAACATTTGATCCTCCGTGATTAACTAAAATCTCTTTCTAGTTAAAACCGATTTGCATTAATCGATTTATGAATGTCACTGTTCTGTTTAACTCTAATCTAGACCTATTTTTAGGTTTGAATATAACTCCTTTCAATTATGATATATTTATTCATACAAAAGGATTGTTCAATCTCAATTGCATTAAAACATAAAATAATTAGTATCTCAAACATATTAATTCAAAGACTAATTAAAACATATAATTTTATCTCAATAAATCAATAATCAAATTGCAATAAATAAAGATTCAAACCACAATGTCTATCCTAAGGTTCATCCTACTTAGGCACTAAATAAATTTAGCTCATAGTAATAGAAAACATAGCCAGAGGGTCAAACGAAGAATTAAAAAATGAGAATTCACTATATATCCCCTTTTCTCTAATACGATTCTTTGAGAATTCAATGGAAATCTACTCTATATCAGATTTCTAATCAATCTTTGCTTCTCTACCGCTCTCAGGTTCAGAATTATGTCAAAACTCCCACTTTAGGTCTCAATCTTCGACTCCTTTAATTGTTCTTCTTAATTACCTTTTACAGTGCAAAATTAGGATTTTTAAATTGGACATGGTTTGCCACATAGTCATGTGCATGACCATGTCCTTAAAAAATCTTTAAAACTTGAAAGTTGTGTTAATACATGGTCCTAAAAGCTTACATAGGCAGTGACCATGTCCTTCAATAACTCTTTAAAACTTGAAAGTTGTGTTTATACATGGTCCTGAAAGCTTACACAAGCAGTAACCACGATTGTCCATTGCTTACACGGGCATGTTTGACCTTTACATGGGAAAAATATCTTTGAAGCTATACATGCTCACAAGGGCTTACATGGTTCCTCACTTGACCGTTTACATGATTGACACGGGCGTATTCTTCCAAAATAGCTTCAATTCTTCTGTTTTCTATCCTGATTTCATCTGTCTTCCCCTTTTTTTCTGTCTTCCCCTTTTTTTGATTATAAAGGCAAATAAGACCTACAAACATACTCAGAATCAAAGAAGTACCAAAAACAACATAAAACTCTCAAATAAACAAATAATATGGACTAAATATTGAAGTAAAGATATAGTCTATTAAGCATTTATTAAATATCCCCACACTTGAGCTTTTGCTTGTTCTCAAGCAAATCATAACCAAAATCATTAAACTTAAAAACATCCATCTCTTTTTGACAATATCGTTAACACTTTTCAATTTCAACATGTCCATTCACACCCTATACTATTATATCCTATGAATCAAATCCATATACAATTTGACTCCAACATTCCTAGAACAAACTTCCATAAATCATTATCGAAGCAATTAAATTAATCATCTTTCTGAAATCAAAAGCACAAATTCCATACCCTCACAAATGATTCACTCAATGCACTCAAAATTGTTTATGGTAAAAATATAATAAACTCTTAAATCAATACATATAAGGAGTCTTAACTATAAGCTTGCAATAAAATCATATCTCTACCACTAATGAGTAAACTAGAAACAAAAATAAAAAAACTGGAAACAAAAATCAAAAGGTCTTTTAAATAAGGTAATGAAGCTTAAGGCAAGAAAGTGATAATTAAAAGGAGAAATTTACATGAACAGGATTGCACAAAACTTGTTTCTTCATAGCATAGTTCCTTCAAAGAGTACTTCAATATCTTAAGGGAACCCTACGGAAGGGTATTTTGTTCAAAAGAAATGGCGGTTTGGTTCTTGAGGCATACAATGATGCTAATTGTGCTGGATCTATTATTGATAGAAGTTCAACTTTAGGATATTGCACTTTCTTAGTAGGAATCTTGTGAGTTGGAGAAGAAAAAAAACAAGGTGGTGTGGCTCAATGAAATGCATATGCTGAGTTTCGGGTGATGGCTCAAGGTGTGTGTGAACTACTTTGGCTGAAGATTATTCTTAAAGATTTGAAGATTAAGTGGGATGGCCCTATGAGACTATACTGTGACAATAAATCTGCAATCAGCATAGCTCATAACCTAGTTCAACATGATCGTACAAAGCATGTTGAAATCGATGGTCACTTTATCAAGGAAAAGTTGGAGAGCTGATTAATTTGTACTGCTTATGTGTCTTCACATGGTCAGTTGGCTGATATTCTCGCCAAAGATTTGAGCAGCTCAATTTTTTAGACTATTGTATCCAAGCTGGGAATGGAGAATACCATTTCACCAGCTTAATTGAGAGAGTGGAAAAATCATGTATATTGATTGATTGTATTTTATTAAGTTTCCATTTATATTAGAATTTCCCATAAATCATGGGATTAGAGAATATCTCATAAATTTTGGTATTGGTTATTGCATTAGAATTATTAGTTTCCATTTTTAGGTACTTGTATATAAGTAATACTTGTAAACTTTAGAGATATGCAAAAAATAGAGTTCTTATTCAAATTTTGACAATTAGAAATGATGTGTTGAGCATTTGTTTCATTGTCGAATTTGAAAAGAAAATATTCTCATCATTAACTAGAACTTCTTTGAATTTTGCCTTTTCCATTGGGAATTGACTCTTGAGTTTATAAGGGAGTAAGCAGATGTTTGTCCAAGAAGAACCCAACAAGTATTGTTTCCCATCTTGAAATTATTTTTGGATTGGATTATGCTCTAGTGTTTGAATAATTTTTGTACTTTGTCTATTCGTCTTTCCATGAAAATATTTGTTTTTCTAGCAAAAAGTCTTAGTGGTGTTCAAGGAAGGAGAAGAGAAGAATCTCTTAGAACTTGTCTGTAGGGGAGCTTATTGGAGAGCAGTCGGGGAGAATGATAAGATGCTTTAGGTTCTCCAGAAGAAGAGTCTAGGGGGTTATTGATGATATGATTACAAGGAAGGGATGAATTAGTATGACCTGAGGCATGTGAGAGGGGAGAAGAGAGAGGGGAAAGTTGGAAGGATCAGGATTGGTTTGGTTGGTAAGTGACAGAATTTAGATATGTTACCAAGAAAGGTAAAGTGCTAACAAGGAGAACATCAATTTTAAAATACCGTTGCTAAAAAGGGAAAAGTGAGAAATAAAAGCTGCAACCAAAAGGGTCAGGGACAGGAGACAAAGGAGGCACAAGAAAGTAGGATGGTCTAAGCTTGTCTGATCTAATGATGAGAAGACTGGGGTTGTGCACCTCGAAGATTGAGGTGGAGAAAGACAAAAAAAGGAAACCACACCAAAGACCTCACTTGAGGAAAGAGAGATAACATGAGAAGGAGAAACTAGGATTATTGCACACAGAATGAGATGGCCTAGAAGAGAGATAACAGTGGGACAGGCACATGTCAAGGAGCATCCTAGATGAAGAGCAAGAAGAAAAGCAAGCTTGTGAGAACGGGGAGACGATCTCTCATGTTACTTTTCCGGGTTTTCAAAGACTCTGTGTCATTTTGTGTGCACTTTGTATTTTGGTTTTTATTGGACATTATTTGTAATGGACCACCATGCAATGTGATTGGTGGTAATTTGTTCCTTTCTGCTGTTCCTCCATTGATTGCAAATGCATGCTATTCTTTTGGTTTATCTGCTTTCTGTTTTCCTTTTGGGTAACATCTGAAGTATATTTCACTTATTTTTCTCCCAATTATGTTCTCATTCATTTTGATGCTTCTCTATTAGCTGGATATGTTTTCAATTCTACGTTGGCACCTGCACTTGGCGTACCCCTGAATCCAAAAGAAGCAGCTAAAGCTGAGAAAGTATTGTCTGAGTCTTTGTCAGTGATCGAGTCTGTTTGGCTCAAGGGTAATGGGAAATTCTTGCTGGGTAGCATGCAACCCTCCATAGCGGATCTAAGCCTAGTTTGTGAGATAATGCAGCTGGAGGTATGTAACTCCTACTTGTATAACTTGATGTTTCCAAAATTATCATAATTGTTGTTGCAACGAACTGCACGGACTTCCTGATGATTGGATATAAGAAACTCATTGACTCCTGTCTAATTAATATTCAGGAAGGAGTAGTTATTTTCATTGGTAACATTTGAAAAACTAAATAAGATATCGATCTTGTGGCTTGTTGTCTACTTAGTAGTTTCTAGTAAGTCCATATCCTTCTTGAAACATCACCATATATTTCAATTTCACAAAATCTTTCAATGTCGATGAATATACGTTCAGTTTTTGTTCAAGTCCAATGGATGCTATATTGGCTCTTGATTGACTTCCTCCCAAGCTAAATTGCCATCGTTGTAGTATTTTTTCATGTGCCTTTGAAGAGGTTCTAGTTTCTTTTTTGTCACAATCAAAATTCATTCCTCGTTTGAGAAGCTTCCCATAAGTTCCTTCCGTATTGTGTAATCGGTCGAACAGAAGTTCATCAGAATGGTCCAAAGGCGTAAAAGTTTTATATTTTCCCTTAAAATTTGTTTAATATGTCCATTTCTGTTAAGAGTTTGATGATGCTTTTTAGTAAAAGAAGTTATGAAACGATATCATTTGTTCATGTCATCTTGAAATCTATTTAAATAGGTTCTGCATGAAAAGGACCGGAATCGATTACTTGGCCCACACAAGAAAGTTCAGAAGTGGATTGAGGATACAAAATCCGCAACAAGACCACATTTTGATGAAGTGCATAAAGTCATATTCTTAGTCAAAGAACGATTACAGAAGCAGTCATCCACTCGTATGGACAAGATAGAATACCGATCAAAATCAAGTCTGGAGTCCAAGATGTAAGGATTCCACAAGACCCTCGTATGAGTCGACTGGTGAGAGGCTTATGCAGACAGGGTGCTACCTATATGGTTCAACATGTAATGAGATTATGATTGTTGCTTTTACATGTACCAAATATATATCCAATTCTGTCTTCAAGAGCTCAAATATTTGAATTTGTGTACTAATAAGTTGTTACTCGATTTGTGCTTTTCAAAAAAGAAAAGAACTTTTTGTTCGTCCATTTTATTCTATCCAGGAAAAATAGGAGGACTGATGATTTATCTTGGAAGGGGAATATACATCCTCTTGTGATTTTTCCAGAATATTTGAGAGCCCACGTTAAGTGGAGCAGAGCCACCGTGTATGGCCAAATTCTCTTCTTGTCCTTTTCTACAATTAGACAGTTAAGCTGATAAAATGGATGCTTATAGTAGCTGCTTTCTACGGGAATAGTGTGTTTACTGATTAGGCAAAATTTTGATCACGAAGTTGCCTCATTATATGGTGGCATTCTAGTGCATCTTGTTTGCAGTACTTCCGTGTACAGGCAAGGCTGCAACATTTTCACGCTCTTTCTGTTCTCATTTACTCGAAATATTCATATATGAAGAAAATAAATCAAAGAGAAACCAAAAGTTTTCTATTACCTATGGTTTATATATACAAGGCTTAAGACTATTTAGGAAACTAGTCCAACTATCAAATCTCTCAACTACAAGAAGAAACAAGAAGAAATAACGAGAAATTAGTACAATTATCAATTCCTAAATGTATAATAAGAAATACAATCAATTATAATAACTGTAGTAAGAACTCTTGTCAACACTCTCCATCAAATTGGTGCATAGATATTACACATGCTCAACTTGCAAATAAGATTACTAAACTATTTATTGTAGAGTCCTTTGGTGAAGACATCTGTCAATTGTGACTCACATGGGATAAGTGTAAAGAGTCATTCACAAGTTTCTCTTTTACGAAGTGTCGGTCAATTTCTATGCTTTTTGTTCTATCATGCTGAGCAAGATTATGAGCTATGCTAATGGTAGCATTGTTATCAAAATAGAGGGATAAACTTTTTTCATCTGTCAGTTATAATTCATTCATCAGCTTTCTTACCTACAAGAGTTCACACACACTTTGAGCCATAACTCTATATTCAACTTCTGCACTGGATATAGCAACTGGTTAACCTCCTATCATCTGGATATCCAGCCCAATCAATATCTGTAAATGCTTCTACCTTAAGGTGAACATTGTTAGTGAACAAAAGGCCTTTTCCTAGAGCAAACTTCAGATATTACAAAATGTGGAATACAAACTGTAAGTATGGTTCTCGTGGATCATGCATGTATTGACTCACCAAACTAACTGCGTATGCTATGTCTAGTCTGATCTGAGAGAGATAAGTCTCCCAACTAACCTCTAATATCTCCCCATGTCTGTTGATGTACTTATTCCTATTTGCAGTTTGTGGTTGCTCTTGATAGGAGATTTAGTTAGTTTACGACTCATCATATTGGGTTCTTATAACAAATCTAGGACATATTTCCTCTAAGAGGTCAAGATTCCTCTTCTTGATCTAGCAACTTCAACTCCCAAGAAGTATTACAACTTCCTTAGATCCTTAATTTCAAATTTTTGAGCAAGGAGTTTCTTTAGCCTAATCATCTCTTTTGTATCACTTCCAGCTACCACAGTGTGATCAACATAGGTAATTGAGAAGCGTGACCTTACCTTGGGAATGCTTGATAAATAGGATATGATCTGCATTACTTTGTTAATAACCAAAGGAATTGATGGCCCTACTGAACTTTTCAAACCTTGCTCTGGGTGATTACTTCAGCTCATACAAGGCCTTTTTAAGCCTATAAACCTTCCCTTGTGTCTCCTCATCTTCAAACCCAGGAGGAATCTCCATATACACCTCCTCCTTTAGGTACTATGAATGAATGTATTTTTAACATCAAATTAGAATGTATTTTTAACATCAAATTAGCTACATAAGAGAGTAGAATTTTGATTGTATTCATCTTAGCAACAGGAGCAAAGGTTTTTGATAGTCTACACCATATGTTTGAGTAAAGCCTTTAGTCACCCATCTTACCTTGTCTCGCAATGGATCCATCTAGCTTATGTTTCATTGTGAATACCTATTTGCAGCCAACTGTTCTTTTTCCTTCTAGAGTAGTGACAAGTTCCCAAGTCTCATTTTTGCCAAGGCCTTTATTTCCTCATCCATAGCTCCTTTTCTATTGGACATTTTCCACTAATTCTCTCCAACCTTATGGAATAGACACAGAGGAAACAGACAAGACAAAGGCTTTATAGAAGAGAGATAGTGAGTCGTAGGAAACAAAGTTAGAAATTGGGTACCTGGTGCAAGTTCTAACACCTCTTCGAAGAGTAACAGGCTTATCTAAATCATTAGGTGATTATGTTCCAACTCACTAGTGTTTTTTAGGGAAGAGGATGGAATAGACTGCATGATGGCTTTTTTTGTCTTATCTCATCTTGAGTAGGTCTTTAAATATGGTCTATCTAAATGACCAGTTTGATCCTCTTGAACCAAACTAGTTTTCTCCCCATAAATTTTTCTTTTTCCTTGGATCACATTTTCTATAAATATAGAGTCAAGCAACACTTCTTTGCTCTCATTCTCCCCCTGAAGAGGAGTTTGATGTGCTATGAAATAGGGCTCACATTCCAAAAAAGCGATTCCATACTTACAATGTATTTCTTAAACAGAGGGAAAATGGGCAGAGGGGGGTCATAACACTTATATCCCTTTTGTGTGGGAGAATATCCAACAAATACAAACTTTAAAGTTGTAGGCTCTAACTTACCTACATTTTTAGCATAAACAAAGCAAATACACCCAACTACTCTTCGAGGTACAGTTTAAGAATTTTTACCTTGCAATATTTCTACAGGGCTTATAAAATCTAGAATCCAAAATAGCATTCTGTTAGTAAGATAAGCAGTTGAAAGGACTACATTACCTAAATATCCCTTTGGAAGGTTCATGGTAAATATGAGTGATCGAGCTACTTCCAAAATATGCCTATTTTTCCTTTCCACAACTTTGTTAGGTTCACTAGTATAGGCACAATTGGTTTAATTTATTATTCCAAGGAATCTAGATAAGTACAAATTTTTCCATCCATATACTCCATTCTATTATCAAAACTTAGGATTTTAACTTTAGCATCATGTTGGGTGCAAATCATTTTATGAAAATATGGAAAGCAGGAAAAAACTTCATTCTTGGCTTTCATTAAATAAACCCTAAGTCAATCTTGTGCAACAATCAATAAATATCACAAACCATTTATAGCCAAAATGAGACGAATTTTAAGTAGGACCCCAAATATCAGAGTGAATTGTCTTAAAGGAACAAAAACTCTTATTATTAGATAAATAATAAGAACTTCTAATGTGTTTAGCAAGTTCATGTTATTCTCAGGATTAAATAATTGGAAAAAGAAAGAAAGAACAAAACCAGAACTGAATAAAATCGACGAAAGGGAAAAACAAACCGAGTCAACAGAATACACTGTTTTTCCTTAAGGAATTTATTCCCCCCATAGTATCCAAGGTTATG
>JAOQMS010000180.1:32711692-32725660 GCA_027563885.1 Erythroxylum longipes
TCCGAAGCTTCTCTTCTATTCTTTCACTCCCAAACACGCTACCTTCTGCCAAGAAGACATGTCCACCATGCCTTTCCTAAAAGTCCTCTTTACCCTTAGTACTTAAGCTATATATTGAAATTACCCTCAATTTCTTCTCATGCATTCACTCCCTAAGCTATTATGCTTAAATTAATAGGAAAAATTTTCATGGGGCCGACACCAATTTACCATAATATAAGTGGATTAACACACAAACTCTTCGATAGTTAATTCTCTGACTTATGAACCTTTTCATAGACAATTACTGTGCAATTTGTCCTTTCACCATACTATACCCCTCTTGGTTCAGAGTATGGGCTATGAGTCAACTCCCACTAGACTGACTACATCACATCTAGTCCAAGTGATGTTAGTTCTCATCCTGAGATCTCATTACTCCATGTGTCATTAAAGACTCTCTTTATGACACATAACTACGACTCCTGAGTAATGACCTAGACAAGAGGCCGTGGGTATCATCTCCTTCTATAAGGAGTGGTGAATCCTTTATTGGCTACCCATTTACCTTCGAATACTAATAGCCATACTTAATCACCACCTTAAGAGTGACCTCGTCTTCAGGTAACAAGGAATGATGTAAAAGCATAGGATTAGTATCCAAGATATTTAAGTACCTCAAGTCTAAAGATATTTGCACCATTGTTATGATGAGATTAGTCATTGACATTTGATAGATCATCCATATGATAATCTCATAGCGGGTCATCCGATGTACTTACTACTCTTAGTAAGCATCCATATGTTAACTTTAAATATCTCATACTTATAGTTTGTGAGATCCACTGCTTGATCAAATCAAAGATTATAACATATGCTAGTCTATCGGGATTAATAATATCCTGTCTTATTAATCCTATGAATAGGGATTATTTAGATACTAACATAATTGCACATGATAGGAATCTCATTATCATGATCTTATCATGATTTCCTTCATGCTATGTTTTGTATCATAGACTTCATTAATTCGATTTAAGATCGACATCAATTCATATATTAATGAATATCAAATTAATAAAATTGCCTTTCACTTTATTAATCAAAATAAAGTTTGTACAAAAGTGCTAAAGGTGATTGCCTTTAGAGCACTACTCTAACATTTATTGTTATAGATAATAATTTTTTATTATCTATTAAGATAATTTTTACTTTATATTATCGTTCAACTAACTATTTATATAAATTAAATGTAGCAAATTTTCAATATATTATCACCAGATAATTGTAGAAATTAAATATCAATCATAAGAATACCAATCAAAATTGAAAAATAAAAAAACAATATCGGTGCATTTACCAACAAAATTATCATATCCATCGATAAATAATTTACCAACGGAAAAACTTATTGTCGCTAAATTTTCCTATGCAACTTTAACAACTTGACCATCACTAAATTTACCAACACACATACAATATTTATCGCTAAATTTGTTGATGGAAAATAAGTTATCATCATTAAATGTTCTGATGAATTTTAAATGCTTTATCTGTCGGTAATATTTATCGATAAAATAGAAATATTATATCGGTAAAGTTACTGATGAACTTAAAAATTTCGTCACTGTATTTAACAACCGAAAAATTTATTCTTTAGTAAATTAACAACAAAATATTTCTATTTCATCACTAAAGATTACCGATAGTCGTTTCTCCAATAACTCATGCGGTCGATAATTTCTTTCAGTAAATTTCCTTGTTGACGAAAAACCTTTACATTCCGTCTGTAATTTCTGTCGCTAAACACCCATTTTTTGTAGCGACTCATCATATACAACCATTATCCTACCATTATGGTGAGCAGTTGGTTAGTCAAAATTCTCCATTTTCTTCTTAAGAACATCAGGTGACTATAGCTTTCTTCTTTTAGTTTAGTCTCTAGCAAAACAAAAATCATTGGCTTAATACGGATTAGAGCTCTTACTATTAATTAGAAGGCTTTTAAGAATCATTGTCTCTTATACATATTTAGATGTATGTGATAAATTCCATCGAGTAACAGTATATTGTAAATAAAATTAAGATAAAGATTGTAATTATAAGATTCACATTACATTTACGTATTATCCCTAGATTGTTCTTAGTTTTTGTTCTATTGAGACTGGACATTAATAGAGCATATAAAGTCTAGCGTATGTTATGTTTTTTATTGTGAACAAAGTAGTCAATCTTATAGACTAATGTATGAAGATAATTAAGTTAATATATGGATGCTTCTTAGAGAATAAGTTCATAGCACTAAAACCATATGAGAAATCAATTTAGAACATTACTTGTATGTATATGAAAATTATAATTATGATGATTGTATAAGTGATCCTTTAACTTAAGATCACCAAAGTATCTCACTTTGAGAATTATGTTTTGATACTACTTATGACTTATCCTAGTCAAGGTAGCTCAGTCAGTAGTCATTAGATGTAATATGAAACTATATGGAGGAAGCTAGGTGATCAATATAGGATTCATCACCCTACAACGATTAGGGAGAATGTTCCACTATTCTTAATTTATATTGATTCAGGAAATCTTTTGCCAATATGTAATGACACTTTATAAAATAGTTTACAAATATTATTAACATAATCAATTAATAATGATGAAGAACTAATATGAATGAACTAATATAAAGTAGACATTAATTCTATAATATACATCTAAGCAATACATTATATGATGACAGGATTGAATCAAACAAAAGGTTGTACACTAAAAGATTAGTCAAGATTCCTATGACATTCTTAAATATCTGGATGGTCAATACATATTACTAGACGTCAATTTTGATCAATGAATATAAATTATTTACTTAGAGAATTAAAGATTAATTAAAAGAGTTTAATTTATCTAATTATAAATATGATTTTGGGTTATAATTTATACTACTACCAATATATTTGGAAACATAATGGATCACACATAAAGAACTGGTTGAAGAAAGAGCATGTGTTTTAATCAAGCTGGATTTAATTGTAAAGTTTGAGAAACTTTATGATTAAATATGATATATTTAATAAATAAGGATCAATATGTGATATTGGATCTTATTTAGGCAAAACTGGCATTTAATTAGAATTAATTGTAAGTCTAATCAGAGTTCAATTGAAACTATAATTTTTTAAAACTAAATACTAAAATGTCAAAAATTTATTATAAATAGGCTTAGACTTCAAAGAAGCTAGTACTTTTTGCTTAACTCGCTCAACAATAGTTGTATAGTTCTCTTAACACTTTTCATGGATATCATTAGAGGTCAAATACTTTTGTGGCTATAATGAACGTGAGTTGATTTCAAAAACTATTTAAGGGAAATAACAAAATAAATATCAAGGTTTCCTAAAGGTAAAAATTAAGATTCATATTTTATTATAATTTTAAGTGATCTAAAGCAAAAATAATTTTGTGATTATTTTCCTGCGTCCTATTCCATTTTCCAATATGAGGCCCTTATAAAATTATTATTTTTACCCCTAATTTACTCTATTTAGGAGTTTTTATCAGGTAGGGTTTATTTTGGTAGGATAATCTCAATAGAAGTGAGATTTTTTAGATTTTGTTTTGATCTTAACTTTTATTCCTTATTTTTAGGAAGATCAGATAAGGTTTTGGGATTATTTATAGATGAGAGGTTTAAGAGCTAATTCTCCCACCTTCCTCTCTTCTTAGTTCTTTTTTAGTCTTTCAACTTTTTAGGCAGTACTTTATCTTTCTTTCAGGTTGTCTTCAATCACCATATACAACTAAACTCTCTTTTTAAGACAAAGGTTAAATGAAATTTGATTCTTCAAGAACTATGAGATATAATTTTTCTTCTTTACTCTTTTTTATTTAATGTTGATATATCTTTAGAGATTATTAACATTATTGTTTTGTTTGATTGTTACAAAAGGCCTATTGTTCAATTATTAAAATAATATGATTAAGTTTGTAACTATTTGATTGTTCTATTGTTTAGCGGTGAAATAATAGGGTTCAATATATGATATTTGACTCATATTATTTAGGTATATAATCTAGTTAAAATAAACCAAGCTTATGTGTTTATTGACTAGAATCTATATTCTCATTAGTTTTTAATGCTATCAATAGATTAAATTCTAAGAGCTTCTTTCAGGTGGTTTGTTAAAAAGAGAATTAATCAAAAAGCTACTTTTGTTTAATAAGGAAGTAAGGAGAGATAGGTTGTTAATGCTTGTTAACAGCTATAACCAATTTATTAAGGCATAGAAGGGTATATCTTTACATCAATGAGCAATTCAAAGAATCAAAACTAAAATTGTATCCTAGAGTAGATGCTTGTTGTCATTTGATTTCATTAAATTACATTCTTAATTTATTTTTTATTTTTTTGATCTATATCAATTTCTATCTTAAAATCCCCCTCCTTTATTTTGTTTTGTTAACCTAATGAGATAAGTTTTACTAGTCTCAGTTTATTTGATCTTGCTCATTGCTATATACAATTCATTTATGATTAGAGCAAGAACATATATGTTAGATTAGACATCCATCAAATTTTGGCACTGTCATTAGAGATTGGTATCAAAGTGAATTTATTTGAATTATGCCTTTAAATTCTTATACAAGCGAACTTCAATACAATCTTGAGATTAAGAAAACAACTAGGAGATTAAAGAACGAAAACTAAGTTACATGATAAGTAAGCATCTTTAACTTCTTCTCTTAAACTGGAACTAGCAGTTTGTTTGACATAGTCCTTTAGTGATTTCAAAGTTGAAGCAACCATGGATAATCAAGAGAGAACACTAAGAAAATTAATGGTATCAAATTTGACCTAAGAACCTCTTTACATCAAATATCTAAACTCAACTGTAGGTTTTGAGCTTAAATCTACTCTAATTCATATGTAGCCTACCTTTAATGGCCCTGAGAAAGAAGATCCTCACAATCACTTAAAGAAATTTCATATGGTATGCTCAGGTCTAAAATTGCAAGGCATATATGAGGGGGAAATTAAGTTACATGTTTTTACATTCTCATTAGGAGATAGAGCTAAAGATTAGTTGTTCTATTTACCTTAAGTGTCCATTATTTCATTGAAATATATAGTGAAATTTTTTTTGAAAAATTATTCCCCACCTCAAGAGCTAAAATATATGGAATAAAGTAAAAAAATGTTGTCCCTTCATAAATATTAGAAAAGATTTAAGCAATTATTTGCAATTTATCCCCAATATATGATATATATTTTTTGAACAACACCTTATTTAATAATGGATTATCTACATCATTCTTTCATAATGTTATCAATTTCTGGAAGACGACAATGGCGTTTCCATGTGTTGGAGAACTGGTATTGGGCCTCAATTTTTTTTATTTTATTAAGCATGAATTGATTTAATTTTGTGGTCTTGGAATATAAATTATTTTGTTTGGAGTTTAATTAGCATGTCAATGATTGGAGGATTTATTTCTTAGATTGATGGAATTGGAAGTATTAAATGAAGAAATTAAGATTAAGTTAGAGTATAGTATGGTGTAAGTTAAATTGAAGAAGTAAGAATGTATAAGGGAAAAATTGGAAGATCACTTAAGGTTAGAAGGCTAAGGCATTACATGGAAGGGCATAATGATCATCAAGGGTATAAAAAGAAAAGAAGTTGTCTTTTGTTAAATTAAAGAAAGAATCGTGAGGGAGGGAGAAGAAAGGAGAAAAAGAAGAGGAAAGCTAGGGTTTGGAGATTCTTGAAGGATTTGAAGAATTTGAAGCATCAACAAGTAAGTATAAGCATTAAACTTTGTTGATTGTTGGATAAAGCATAGTTAGGGTTAGTTAGAAGTGGAAACATGGTTGAATGTGGGTAGGAAGTTGTTGATGAATGGTATGAGTTAATGTTTTACTATTTGGTTAATGATCAAGAGTAGTTTATGAATTGGTTTGAGAATGATTTTGGGTTGAAAATGAAGTAGAAGAGGTGGTTTAGTGTTAAGAAGGGTTATATATGAAAGGGGGGAAGTGAAAAGATGGAAAATGTAACAAAAAAGGTCTTCGGAGTAAGTTTCTAGAGAAGTTCGCCACGGCAAACTCCATTTTTCCTGTAGAGACATGTTTTGGTATTTTAGGCATAACTTTTTGTGTAGATGTCCAAATAATATGATTTTTAATTTGGTGTAAACTAGAGACATAGGGATACAAATTTTGTGAATTATTCAAGTCTAAATTAAGTCTTTAAGAATCTCAATATTTGGATGGAAATCGAGCATAGAATTTTGTTTCATGCATAAGGATAGTCCAAAATTTTTTAGGTAGTAACTTTCCGATTTTTGAACCGAATTGAATGGAATTTTGGTTATTGTTTAAAAAAATCAAGTGAGGCAAGTGATTCAAGAGGAGAAAGATGAAGGGCACATTTGAGCAAGTAACAAGCAAGGATTTCAAGGTGGGTTACAGTTTTATGATTAAGTAATAGGCCATTAATATGTTCTTTCAAATGATGGAAATAAACGATTCCAACTACTTCATGAACATGTTTTATAACTCTTTAAATGCTTTGAAAAGTGTTATGTGTTTGGCATGAGCTTATTGTGCTGATGATTTATGATAAGAACATGAAAATGATTTTTGAAAAGATATTATGTTTGAAAAAGATCAAGTTTCGAAAATTTGCCATTTTGGGTAACAAGCTTACAAGATTATGAAGTACATGTTATGTGGTTTGGTTTGGTCCATTCTGTTGTCAAGTACACTTCTACTAAAAGCTTCTCCTACCTTCCCGCTAGTGGCATGGAGCTCCTTTATGGACTCCTTCATGTTTACGACTACACAAAATCACTAAGTGAGATTGTGGTAGTTCGTTCTATTCACGACTTCACAGGACCATTATATGGAAATATGTTAGTTCGTTCTATTTATAGACCTTCCAGACCATTTTGATGTGCATATATGCTTGTGATACATTGATAAAATTGATGCATACCTGATTTGCATTATTGAAAATTTGGTTGAGAATTTGAGAAAAATATGCTTTATGACTCAATGTGAATTTTGTTACAATGGAAAATAAATTTTCAATGGTTTTGCTTATTACTGGTTATAAAATTGTTACCCACAAGCTTTAAGCTCACCCCCATTCTTCTCCCCCTATTCAAGTGATGAGCAAGAGATCGAGTAGGCCAAGTATTACGGCATCACTCCAAATTGGCATTCTTTTGTATTTTTAAGTTAGATTTTTGGGAATTCAAGGCTTTAGCCTCATTTCAAGTTTTACTAGTTCAAGTGTATTTTGTAATTTGGTTCTCAAACTCAATTGATGTATTGTGGCTTGAAATGTCATTAAAGCTTTGTAAAGACTTTTGCCTATTAATATGAATGGATTGTATTTTGGGGTTTTTGGTTTTGCTTATGGGTTTTTGCAACGACGAAGCCAAGAGTTCGCCGCGGCGTAATTAACCCGAAGCTTTTCATTTTCACTGGCCTGATGAGTTTGCCGTGGCGAGACCAAATGGTCACCGCGGCGAAAATACAATTTTGGGCTTGTCGTGGTGAAAGTTAAATTACTCGTCGTGGCGTAAAATTCCCGAAGGGTCCAGGGGAATTTCTCGCTTGTGTTCGCCCGGCGAAACAAGCAGTTTGCCACAGTGAAGCCCGCCTTTGCTTCCGAAAGAGTTTTCTTTTAAATTTCCAAATTCGAAGCCCTCCTCCTTGCTCAAGCTCCACGATTCCAAGTCCGATGTTAGGCTCCAACAACTGGTAGAGTGCATTTGTGATGGATTTGGATGCCGGAGAAGCTGGATTTGTAGATTCACAATGCATGATTCGGAGCTGGAGGTGCTTTTGGTTAGACATTTGGGCAGGAAGTTGCAAACCGCTGGCTGCAGCTTTACAGGGTAGACACCTTGACTGCTCAGATGAAGTTCATGGAGTGGTGGGAAAAGAAAAGTGCAGGGCGGTTTTGAACTAGCCTGGCCTCCCTGTGCATGCACCATTCAAGTCACCCCTTCCTAGTTGGCCTCCAGGTGTGTTTCTGCATTTCATTGTTAACTACGTCGACGCATATTTTCTCGTCTGGCATTTCCAAGTATGTGAGACATTAACTATTTTTTCTTGGCATTGGGGCAAGTATGATATCGTCCTCTCCCTACTTTACTCTCCCAAGATTTTCCAGGTACTTCTTTTACTTTGTCTTTGTATTCCTCTTTGCTGGGCTGAGTATTGAGTTTATAGATATAGGTTTTTGTGTATGGTGGATGGGGAGGTCAAGATTCGTTGGGTTTGTTACGTGTTTTGTTATGAACAGTAGCCATAGTTTCTGGTAATCAATAGTAAGTTCCTTGTATTGATTTATTTATAGCTGGGGGAGGTTCTGAGTGTTAGAGGTGCTTATCAATAACATGCTTTTCAACAAGTTTCCTTCTTTTGAGTTATTGAATACAACCCCCTTTTCTGTTTGTCTTAAGTATCGAGGTTTTTTTAGTAGGGGGTGTCACAGGCTTTATTTGTGTTGGATTCCTTATGGTGTGTAAAACTGTTTCTCTGCATACATGTGCATACATTGGCTTCGGTTGTGCTTTTCACTTCTTTTGCTCCGCAATTTAGGGTTAGGAGGTTTATTTCTTCTTCCTTGTTTTTAATGGGTCTGTATAATCACAGTTCCCCTTGCTCTAACGTAGTTTCTTCTCTACTTGGTAATTTTTTTTTGTTGGTTGAGAGTTACTAATTCATGCTAGACAGATAGCAACGGTTGTGTATTACTGCTTGAAGGCTAGGATGGCATAGCTTGTACTGTCGTGTAGTTATGGAGTTCTTTACTTAGGACGTCACAGAGTGTAGTTGTAGACGGTGAGCCAAGGGGAGAGGACGAGAGAATGGGCGTCTTGATTATTGTTTTTGTCATTTAGCAAGGCATTTATTACTCGTTGTTGGAATAGCTTTTCAGATTTTGGGAACGTGCAATTTCGGCGATTCCCTTCATTGGCAATACCAACAACTGCGCCGCAGCGCCCTATTCATGCATATAAATGATAGCTGGAGACTGTGGAAAGGATTTAATCCTCTCCCATCAGTCTTTTCCAATTTTTTTACCCTTAGTAACTCATACTTGTGCCATTACGAGACCTCCTTTGGTAGTCAGGGTATCTATTTATGTTGGGCATAATGTGTCTCTGTGATTTTCTTTCTCTCTGTAAACTCCCAAAGACTCCCTCAACAGCACTCCAGTCTTTTTTTTTTCCTTTTGAGCTCTCCTACTGTGATAACATCAGGACACCGAATTGAGGTTCTCTTTGATTAGTCCACTAGCTATTTACTTCCCTTTGTTTTATTTTAGTACTATTTTATTTTATTATCTTTTCGTCTTTGTATTAGTTTTTATTATTCGTATTATTAGCACCTTTAAGTATTATTAGTATTAGTATTATTTGCATTTATTTTTATTTTTACATATTAGATTTCGGAACCAAAGTCTTCTTACAAAGTTTTTCTCTAGAGCGTATTTCTTTGACGCAATACTTCTCAGGCTCAATGTTCTCTACCAATTGCATGCCTCTTTAGTAAAATTCTCTTTGGCAAGCGTGAGATAACTACTATACTGCCCTCTTTGTTTGCATGTTTCTTCAATTGCTGTTATTGTTTGCTCCTTTTAAATTGCATTTCTGTCACCCTTATGTGTCTGTTTTCATGCTTGACATTTGTTCACTTCGCCTTCCTTCTTCGTTTGGCTTTTCAATTTCTCGCGGTAGGCTCTTGTGCTGAAATTTTTATTATTCATCCTTAGTGGTATTATTTTTATTTTTATTTATTATTATTATTAGTATTATCTTATTCGTATATTATTATTATTATTATTATTATTATTATTATTATTGTTAGTATTATTAGTATTATCTTATTAGTATATTATTTTGTAGTATTCCCGTGTGTCAGCTTTTTTAGTGGTACTTGAATTTATTTTAGCTCTATCCTTGAGATTTGGATTTTTTGTATTACTATTGCTATTTATTGATTTGTTTTTATTTTATCGTGGAGGTACAGCTTATATTATCGTTCCACTTGGGTAAATAGTAGGCTCAGGTTTTTAGAGGCTTCTTAGGAGTAGTCTTGAGGGACGAGCGACGAGTGACGACCCATAGCAGAAGGATGTCTTCAATTCGTGCGGTTGGAACCAATGCGAGTGGGTCGATGCGTGCAGTATGCCGGGGTGAAAATAGAAAAGACGTACTGAGAGTCAGATCTTGAAACATTGGGACCTTAACGGGTAATTCCTTAGAATTAGTGGACATTTTATACAAGTATAGGATACAAATCGCCTACATTCAGGAGACAAAGTGGGCAGGAGCTAAAGCAAAGGAAATAGGAGGTTTCAAACTATGGTACTCGAGAAGTACACAGAAGAAGAATGGGGTAGGTATCCTGGTGGTTAAGGACCTTATAAGTAGAGTGGTGGGGATCACGAGAATAGATGATAGGATTATGGTGGCTAAAATTGTTTTTAGCCAGGTGGTTCTCAATGTCGTTTGTGCGTATGCACCGTAAGATAGTTCAGACATTCAGCAAAAAAGACTGTTCTGGGAGGCGCTAGAAGGGGTGCTGCAACAATTCGCTGATACGGAGTAGATCATCCTTGAAGGTGATTTTAATGGGCATATAAGAGCTGGCACGGACGATTATTCAAGTGCACATCTACGGCATTAGGAATGAAAATGGGATTGCTTTATTGGACGTGGCCATGGCTTATGAGTTAGTATACGCAAATTCCCTTTTTAAGAAAAACGAAACGCACTTGATAACTTTTCAGAGTAGCACCTCCAAGACCCAACCAGATCATGGTGCAAAGATTGCAAAGTTCTGCTAGCTGCATGCATATCGACTCAACATAAATTGCTAGTTCTAGATTTTGGTTTCAAAGGATGGAGGTCACAGTCTTTTACCCAGCAGTGTCACAGAATTAGGCGGTGAAGGTTAAAAAGGGACAAGATGGAACGATTTAGGTCAAAAGTTAGGGCAAATGCCATATGGTCTATTAGCGGGGTTGCAAATCTGATGTTGGGGGGTGTCGCCTATGTAGTGCGTGCAATTGCCGCATATCACCGAGGGGTATCCAAAAGGGTTCCCAAAGGGAGAGGAAGAGGGCGGATGGAAGGTTGGTGGTGGTCGGGAGAGGTCCAGGAATCGGTTAAGGCAAAGAAGAGAGCTTTTAAAGACCTTTTAGCTACTTCAACGGAGGCAGAGAGGGAAATTAACAGAGTAAGGTATGGATTAGCAAAACAGAAGGCTAAGAAAACTATCACAGTGGCTAAAGGGGAGGCATATGAGTCCATGTATAAGGACTTAGATACGCTAAGGGGAGTAGAAAAGATTTTCAAGCTAGCGCAAGATAGGGCGCGCGGGACGAAGGATTTCAACCAAGCTGGTTGTATTCAGGATGAAGCAGGACAAGTACTCACAAAGACCCACGACATCAAGAGGAGATGGTAGAGGTACTTTCAAGGCCTGTATAACGAAGAGATAGTGGGCTACGTAGAGTTAGGAGAACCCTTTGTGACTGGGCATGTTTAGGATAGGTACGTAGGAATAAGGATTACGAGAGGAGAAATTTCGAAGGCATTGAGAGAGATGGGGAGCGGTAGGACAGTGGGGCCTGACGAAATCTCCATAGAGGTATAGAAATAATTAGGAGGTTTCAGTATTGTATGGTTAGTTCAACTCTTTAATGTGATTTTTGAGTCGACCACAATGCCAGATGAATGGAGATTAAGTCGGTTGATCCCCGTATACAAGGCCAAAGGGGACATCCAAGAATGTCACAACTATAGAGGGATTAAACTATTAAGTCATACTATGAAGCTGTGGGAGAAGGTAACTGAAAAGAGAATTCGACGAGTTACGTCTGTATCGGCCAACCAATTTGGATTTATGCTTGGTAGGTCCACAATAGAAGCGATACATATACTTCGTAGACTTATGGAATGCTATAGGGAATGCTAACGGGATCTGCATATAGTTTTTATCGATTTGGAGAAGGCGTATGCCAGGGTTCCTAGAGACCTTTTATGGAGGTGTTTGGAGGCCAAGGATATTCTTGTCAACTATATTAAAGTAATTAGGGATATGTATGATGAAGCGTTGACTAGAGTAAGGATGATAGGAGGGGACACGGAAGCATTTTCTATCAGTGCTGGTCTCCACCAAGGTTCTGCGCTAAGTCCTTTGTTGTTCACATTAATGTTAGATGAAATTACCAAACATATTCAAGGAGAGGTACCTTGGTGTATATTATTTGCAGACAATATTGTCCTAGTATAGGAGACCAAGGAAGGGGTGAATGCCAAGTTGGACCGCTGGAGAGACGCGTTAGAGTCGAAAGGCTTTAAAATGAGCAGGTCTAAAACGGAGTATGTAGCATGCAACTTTTCTAGGAGCCAGATGGAGCATGAGGGGGTGGTAGCAATTGGTACCAATGTCATACCACAGCGGACGAGTTTTAAGTATCTCGGGTCTGTCATCCAGAGTGATGGTAATATAGATGCTAATATAGTACATCGTATTAGATCAGGATGGGCCAAATGGAGGAGTGCATCAAGGGTTCTATGTGACAGGAAAATTCCTTTAAAACTCAAGGGGAAGTTTTATAGAATGGTGATTCGTCCAACCATGTTGTATGGGGCAGAGTGTTGACCTGCCAAGCATAGGCATATAAGACAGTTGTTTGTAGCAGAAATGCGTATGCTGCAGTGGATGTGTGACGTTACAAGGAGAGATAAGGTCTGGAACCAAGTGGTGAGAGATCGACTACAGGTAGCCAGCTTTGCCGACAAGTTGAGAGAGACCAGACTGAGGTGGTATAGGCATGTGCATAGGAGGCCTGCCGACGCTCCGGTACGGAGCTGCGAGGGAATAACACTTAGTGAATATAAGCGGAAAAGAGGGAGGCTTTACAAGAATTGGCGGGAAGTGATCAAAGAGGATATGTCAGAATTGACACTTAATAAGGTAGTAGCTCATTATAGAAAAGTTTGGAAGGACCGCATAAGGGTAAAGGATTAACCGTGTACTGGATTAACTGTACCAGCAACTCAAATTTAGTACAGTAGTTCTTAGGAGATGCTGGGGCACGCTGTGTAGATTGCACGACGGGTGTGGAGGGACAGTAAGGGGTCACCTCGATAGGGGCTCTGAGGACGGCCACCTTACCTACTGCGAGATAAGAAGGGGTTGGATTTGGTAGCCTATTCGGTTCGCGCAGCCTGGCCCCCTTCAGGTATTCCCCAGTCCTAGTTTTTTCATTTATTTTCTGTTTATATTTCTGTAACCTGCATCATTCGTATATTATCTCATTTGCATGTGGGTCCACCGGAAACAGCCTCTCTACTATGTAGGGGTAAGGCTGCGTACTATCGGAGCTCCCTAGACCCCGCTTCATTGCAGGATTTCAAACTGGGTGATGATGATGACCTTATTTAATAATTTTATGAAGGATTTTTACTAATGGAAAGAAGGATGATGGATACAACTACTGGAGATCCATAGTAAATAAAACTCTTAAAGCTACTAGATTTAATCTCCACCATAGTTGCCAATTCTCAATAATTTCGCTTTAAATAAGACTCATATTAAAAGAGAGTAAATGAGGTAAATGTTTCAAATCTTTAACAAGAAATTTCTAAATTAACTTCTCTTGTTCAATAAATGGCCATAGTAAAGATGCAATAAGTCAATGCTTATGGGATTTTTTTCATCTCTAACTACCCAATTAATATGTTCCTAACACTTTAAGATGATACTCAAGAGCATCCTAATGAAGTTATTATTAGATCGCAAAAAGAAAGCATGCTATATTTGGAGAAACGGTAGATTTAAAAACTTTTAAGAAATCATTTTCCCAGTGGAAGCAACAAATCCAAATCATCATGCCAATCTATACATGATATGGTATAAGGATAATAAAAAACATAAACAAGATGAAGAGT
>JAOQMS010000180.1:32731530-32748167 GCA_027563885.1 Erythroxylum longipes
TGAGAAATTGCATGCTTTATATATATATATATATATATATATATATATATATTATATGCATGTTATATTCCACATGTATATATAATTTGATAAATGTGTTTGCAATTAAATCACTTTTTAAAAATATTAAATACATGATAGTTACCTTCCATTATTATAAGAATAAACCAAAGTTTTATTTATTATTAGGATTATTGAGCAAACTCAATGTCATTTTTAACTCAAATATGTTTATTCATATAATTTTGAAGTAGTTCTACTTCACTAAATTTATATGATTTAGATGAGCAAACTTATGATTATGTAAATTTAGAGGTAGGGTTAGGAATAACATATCAGATATATTTTAGAAAAAGTTGTCACCTAATGGATATAGGAGTTATATGAGATATGACTAATATAGTTATTATCTACCTAATTTAAGTTTAGTCGATTTATTGAGCAAACTCAAGATCAACTAAATTTGCATGGGATCTTAGCCTACAAGAAAGACTAAAGTAATCTCTCTAAATAGTAATGAGGGCTGTTATTTCTAATAAAATAGTAGAAGTAACTAAATACATGATTAAAGTCCTAATGTTATTTAGTAGTAATACTTTTATGGCCTTTTTAATAAAGGCATAGAGGTTAACATCCCTTTAGGTGATCTTAGTACGTCTGAGAGATATCGTTACATTACTTGTTACTGGAAAATTATAAGGGAAGAAATTAAAAGTGCTTTGATAGGAATGAAGAGTGGAAGGGCAGTAAGGCCTGATTCAATGCCTATAGAGGTATGGAAGAGCATAAGCGAAGAGGGTCTTACTTAGCTAGCTAAGCTTTTTAATGTGATCTTTAAGTCTGCCAAAATGTCGGATGAATGGAGACTTAGTATGCTAATTCCTCTATACAAAAACAAAGCGGACATCCAAAGCTATAACAACTATAGAGGCATTAAATTACTTAGTCACATCATAAAGTTATAGGAGAAGATGATTGAGAAAAGAGTGAGAAAGGATGCATCTATCTCGGAGAAATAATTTGGTTTTATGCTAGGTGGTCCATAATAGAAGTGTTACATCTCCTTAGAAGATTAATAAAATATTATAAGGAAAGACAACTTAACCTACACATAGTTTTTATTAAGTTAAAGAAGGCATATTATAGGGTACCTAAGAAAATCATTTGGAGGTGTTTAGAAGTTAAAGGAGTTCCTATGACTTATATATAGGTTATTAGGGATATGTATGAAGATGTTAAGACTAGAGTAAGGACTATATGAGGAGATATAGAGCATTTTTTTAAATCAATATTATGCTACACCAAGGCTCTTCATTTAGCCCCTTTTTGTTTGCATTAGTGATGGATAAACTCACCAAGAATATCTAAGGAGATGTGCCTTAGTGTATGTTGTTTGTTAAAGACATTGTTTTAATGGATGAGACAAAAGAGGGTGTCAACATCAATCTAGAACTTTGGAGGGATACATTAGAGGTGAAGGGTTTTAAATTAAGACTAAGATTGAATACTTAGAGTGTAACATTTTAGGTCATAGGGTGGCTTCCAATGTAAAGATAAAGATTAGTTTAGAAGCAATACCTCAAAAAGAGTGTTCCAAATATCTTGGATCTATCATCTAAAGCAATAGAGAGATCGATGTAAACATTATTCATCGTATCAAATTAGGGTGGCCTAAATGGAGAAGTGCAGCAGCAATTTTATATGATAAGAAGATACCTCTCAAGCTTAAAGGTAAATTATATCGTTTAACAATTAGGCCATCCATACTTTATGGGGCAGAGTATTAGCCTGTCGAACAAGTGTATAATCATAATTTAATGGTTATAGTGATATGGATACTTTGTTATATGTGCAACCTTATTACAAGTGATAAGGTCAGGAATAAAACAGTAAGAGACAAACTAAAAGTGGCTAATATTAATGAAAAATTAGAGAGGCAAGGCTTAGGTGGTTCAGACATATTAAGAGGAGAAATCTTGACGCTATAGCGAGAAGATGCAAGAAAATTATATTTGGGGATCGCAAAGTTTCATAAACATTTAAAAAAAGGTTCAGATGTGATTTAGTAAAAATTGAAAGTGGAGAAACTCAAAATAAAGCAACTTAGGCTAAGCACACAGTAGGTTTAAAAATGGGCAAATAAATCAGTCTAGAAGCAAGTCACATGACGGTCTCTACTTGTTCGGTAATTTTCACATAGAAAACATTCAACTTAGGCTTTGAGGTCTTCTAAACATTTGTTTCCCTATGTCTCTAGTTTCTATAGCATAAAAAATCAGGCCATTTGGACCAAACATCACAAGTTGTTCCAACCCAGTTTTGAGGTTTGCAGGCCAAGTTATGGCCAAAACAACAGAACTAGTTCAAGTGAACCAAAGACAGAATTCCACTAAACGTTGCACTCTTGTCATATTCAACCAATTCCATGCAAAGTAATACCAAGACAACATTCCAACAACCATTCCATATCCAAATCAATCTTTGTACATAATCAAATATGTACAAATAGAAATCAAACTAAGTTTAGTCCCAAACCTTAAAATGCCAACTAACTCTTCTAATGCTTATCTTTCTCTTCCCCTTTTGCTTTGCTTGATTTACCAAATAGAAACACCACAAATACATATTTCAATCCTAATTCCAACCTTATAATTCTAGCTCTTCATGAGCAAAGCAAGAAAAGATGAAGATGAGAAGAAAAACTACTAACTTTTACCTTAATTTCCACTTAGGATTAGATTGATTTGTTATGCAAAATGATGAGATTAAGAAGATGAAATGGAGAGGAAGCGAAAAGAGAAAAATCTAAAGTTAAAACTCCACATTCACCATGCCTCTCTCCTCTCTTCTACTACCATTTCATAAAATTTCTAGACTTTCACACGTGCTTCAATCCTATTGGACCATATGCTTCAATCCTATTGGACCATATGTTAACTTTATGTTCACTTATTAATGTACCCTAGACATATTATAATGCTTCTAGGGTATATGCTGGTGCCTTACAAGTTCACTGAATTAAACCCATGTGAGAAATCCATTTGGAACACTATTTGTATGTCTATGTAAATTCTAATTGTGATGATTGTATAAGTGATCCTTTAACTTGGGATCATTAAAGTTATCTTATGTTAGGATTGCTATGTTTTAATACTATTTATGACCTATTCTAGTCAAAAGTTGCTCAATCGGTAGTTATTAGATATAACATGAATAATATGGAGGTAGTTGAGAGATCAATATAAGATTCATCACTCTAAAGTAATTAGAGAGAATGTTTCATTGTTGTATTGATTTAAGAAATCCTTATCCAAAGTAAAATGACACTTTATAAAATATTTGAGTGTTCATAATGCGTTGCTAGATGTTAATCTTAATCTATGAACATAAATTATTTAATTAGATAATTAAAGATAAATTCAAGGAGATTAATTTATCTAACCCTAAATATGATTTAGAGTTATAAATGATATTCATTGTCAACATATTTGGGAACTTAAAGAGTCACACATAAAGAATGGGTTAAAGAAAGAAAGGAGTTTTAATCAAGTTTGACTGATTGTAAAGTTTGAGAAACTTTATTACTAAATATGATATATTTAATAAATAGTATCAATATGAGATATTGGGTCTTATTTCGACATAATTGATATTTAATTAGAATTATTTTTAATTAGAATTAATTTTTAATTGAAATTAGATTTTAATTTCACTTAAATTATTATAATGTCCAAAACTTATTATAAATCGGCTTAAGCTTTAAGGAAGCTAACTCTCCTTACCTAACCCTCTTCGTAATAGTTGTAGAGTTCTTTTAACTCGTTCTATTGATACCATTAGAGGCTAGACACTTGTACAATGACAGAGGTTGAGATGAGTTGATTTCAAAACCAATTCGAGGGAATAATAAGAAAAAGGATCAGGCTTCTGAATAAGGTACTAATTATGATTTATACTTTTTTATGATATATATGTTAATCATTTTGTAGAGTTTAAGTGATCTTGACTTTCAAAAAATCATACGAAAATTTTTCATATTTATTTCACCATACGTATGATCTAATCCTCTCCCTTCTGATTCTAAACAATTTTAGCAATTTTATGACAAAGGGAACTTAAGGCAACATATGGTCCACTTGGTCAAAAAATGAAATAATGTTGTCATGAATCATACCATAATGGTTAAGCAATTCATTCTTTCACTCAAAGGTAATGATTAGTATACAAATTTATAAATTGGTTATAATGACTATTGAAAGGTCTCAAGCTAGAAAGTTTGAATTGATTCAACAATATTCGATGCAATATTGACATGATTGAGTTAAAAAGCACCAAACAATAAAAAGATGAACTAGTTTTTAAATATAATAACAAACAGAGTGACATTATCCTTAATTATCAATATTAACTCTTTAAAATATTCGTTCTAGAAATGTACATTCAAAGACATGCATTATAAAATTTGCTATATCTTATAAGATATACAAAAAAGATTTTCAAAGAATTAACAAGTCAGGCAAATAAAATGATGTTGAGTATTGTTGTAGTTGGTTAAAAAAATGCTAGTATAAAAGTCCAAAAAAACTGAAGAAAATCAACAAGTATGTAAAGGAGATAAATCTTCTCTAAATAAAACCAAATAAGTAACAATTATGAACAAGGAGATATCAGAGTTCACTTAAAAGGTAAATTGCAATAAGAAATAAGGGTGACTTCAGTAAAAATGAAGAAAGTTTCTATTCAGAGATAGACAAGAAAATTAATATCCTTTTCTAAATATTGAAGTGCAAAGAATATTAAAGAGCTTCCTAGCAACACAAATAATCAAACTACTTGAAGTAAAAGACTATAGGAAGAAAATAAGGTAGTTGAATAAAATTAATATAAATACAATCAATTAATTCAAAGAAACAATGTCATTATTGAATTGCAAAAAAATAGTGTAGTTATTAAATTGAAAAGAAATGGAATAATTGTCTTTGGGAATGAAACTGCAACTTTCAACTTGATAACTATTTTAGAGTAAAAAAATGATGATATTCAGATCAAACCACTATAAAAAGTAGCATATAGGTTGTTTAAGGACATTAAGTTAACTAATTTACTATTTTCCCAAGGTTAAAAGTCTATAAGATGATTTAGAAGAAGAGAGAACTTTGATCACTTATAAGAGGCATTGTGGTAACATCAAATAAATTTCTAATATAATTCAAATGGTGAAGAAGATTATGAGAAATTCTCAAGTAATAAGAAAAAACTAAATATCAAAGAGTGATGCGGAATGTCTATGAAAATACATTTCCTATTCCTATAAGTCTTTTAGCTGAGATGGTTTCTTTTTTCCATAGCTCCTTTTTAGTGCAATTCATCATGAACTCATTACCTTCTGAGTATGGACATTTTCAAGTTAATTGCAACAATATAAAGGATAAGTCAAATGTTAATGAATTGTCTAGTATGCTCATCCAGGATGAAACAAGGATAAAGAATCGAGGAGTTCATTTTATTAACGTTTTGGGTGAGAGAGCTAGCAAGATTCATAAGCCAAATGCCAAGAAATTTAAGAATAAATCACATATTAAAGCGACACAACTTATTGCTAATATTGATAAGAAGAAACAAAAGACAAATAAGTGTCATTTATGTAAGAAAGAGGAACACTATCAAAAAGATTGTCTGAAACGTAAGTCTTGATTTGAAAAGAAAGGTACATCTAACCTTTTTTTACGTTGCTAAAGTTCCTTTTAATACTTGATGGCTTGATTATAATGTTATTAATCATGTTTCTAATATATGCAGAGATTCCTTACAATCCAAACCATTAGAAACTATAAAAATGTTCCAATTGAAGGCATAAGGATTTATTGTCTAATATTAGATATTGGTTATCACCTGGATCTAATACAAACTCTCTATACACCTTCAGTTTCTAGAAACTTAATTTCTCTTTCTAAAATTGATAAAAATGACTTTATTTTTAAGTTTGGGGATGGTCATTTTAGTTTATTTAAACATAATTCTACTATTAATTGTGGATATGGATGGTTTATAAAAATTAAAACTTGATTTTAATTTTTTTGAATCCTTATTTTCTGTTTATCATACTAATGAAACTAAGCGTTGCATAATGAATACAATTCAGCTTACTTGTGAAATAAATATTTAGGTCATACATCTAAAGAAAGATTGATAAAGAATGAAATTCTTTCGCATTTAGATTTTATTAATCTTGATGTATATGTGAATTGCATTAGGGGAAAGCAAACCAAATATAGTAAGAAAGGAGCCACAAGAAGTACTCAGCTCCTTGAAATTATACACATCGATATATGTGAACCTTTTGACACTCCACCTTTTAGTGGGGAAAAATAATTTATTACCTTTATAAATAATTTTTCACTTTGTAAATAATCTATTTTCTTAATGAAAACTCTTAAGCTACAAACGTCCTTGAGGTGTTTGTAAAGGAGGTCGAAAGGTAATTAAATAAAAAATTAAAATTTTTTAGATTTGATATAGGTGGAAAAAATGATGAATCAGGACAATTTCCAGGTCCATTTGTAAAGTTTTTTAGCAACATGGTATATGTTCACAGTATACTATGTCAAGCGCAACTTAACAAAATGTTGTAATAGAAAGGCATAATAAAACATTAATGGATATAGTTAGGAATATGATGAGTAATTCTTCAATATTCAAAACCTTGTTGATACATAAACTTAAAATTGTTGTGTATTTGCTAAATAGGATTCCTCTTAAAGCAGTTCCTCAAACTCCTTTTAAGTTATGGATTGGAAGGAAACCTTGTATGAGGTACCTACACATTTGGCAGAAGCAGAATTTTATAATCCATAAGAAAAATAATTAGATTCCTGAACATTTAGTGTTACTTTATTGGTTACCCAGAAAAATCCAAAAAGTATAAATTTGACTATCCAATCTATAGTCCAAGAGTTGTAAAAACAGCTAATAAAAAGTTTATTAAAAATGTTGAAGTTAATGGGAGTGCTAAAAAATGTGTTGTGGATATTAGTGAAATAAGGGTTGATGTTACATTGTCCATAAATGTTTCGGTATCCACATCTATAATAAATATTATCCCAATGTTGGAAGAACAAAATAATTATGGACAAGATTTGGATGAAATAATACCTCATGAAAAAACTAACTTACAACCAATTAATCTAAATGAACCACGTGGAATAGCTTTGAATAAACTTGTAAGAATAAGAAGATCAACTATTCCTAGTAACTATATGGTTTATTTGCAAGATTCAGAATTTGATTATGGCTTTAATAATGATCCTATTTCATTTTCACAAGTTATAAAAAGTGATAAGTCTAATAAATGGATTGATGCTATAGAAACTAAGTTAAATTCAATGGCATAAAATAATGTCTAAGACATTGTAAATCTAAGGGAGTCAAATGAAAATAGGTATTTAAGACCAAACATGACTTGAATGGCAATATTGAACAATATAAAGCTAGACTTGTTACCAAAGGTTATATTAAAAAGGATGGCATTGATTTTAAACAGTCTTTTTCACCCGTCTCAAAGAAAGATTCAATAAGAATAATAGTGACATTAGTATCTTAATTTGATTTATAGCTATATTAAATGGATGTGAAAAATACCTTTCTGATTGGTGATCTCAAGGAGGAAGTTTATATGGAACAACATGAAGGTTTTTCCATGTTCACATGGTATATAAACTTAAGAAATCAATATACGGACTTCAATAAGCTTCTCGATAATGATATATTAATTTTAATGATGCCATAACATCTCTTTGGTTTCAGGAAAATATTGTTGATCGTTGTCTATACCAAAATTTTAATGGGAGTAAGTTTATATTTTTAGTTCTATATGTTGATGATATTTTACTTGCTGCTAATGATTTAGACATATTGTGTAAGACTAAATATTTTCTCTCTAAGAATTTTGAAATAAAAGATATGGGGGAGGTATCCTATGTGATCATAAAATAAATCATAAGGACTGGTAGGGTTATCTCAGACATACTATATCAAAAGAATTCTTGAGAGATTCAATATAAGCATCCTATGTGATCATAAAATAGATTATAAAGATTGGTAGGGTTATCTCAGACATACTATATCAAAAGAATTCTTGAGAGATTTAATATAAACAAACGTTCAACAGGGTTGTCCCAATACAAAAAGGAGATAAATTTATTCTCATGCCATGTCCAAAGAATGATGAGGAACATAAATAAATGGAATCTATTCTATATGTTTCTATTGTTAGTAGTCTGATGTATTTAAAAATATGCACAAGACCCAACATTAGCTTTACAGTTGGAATGACAGGAAAATATCAAAGTAACCTTGGTATAGACCATTTAAAAGCTGCAACGAACGTTTAACGTATCTTCAAGGAACAAAGGACTATATGCTTATATATAGAAGATCAAATTTATTAAAAGTGATTAGATGTTCGTATTCAAATTTTGCTACATGCATTAATAGTAGAAAGTCAATGTTTGGCTATTTGTTTCTACTAGCAAAAGGAACAATTTCACAGAAAAGTATTATACAATCTGCCATTGTTTTATACACTTTGGAAGCATGATTTATATCTTATTTTGAGGCTCAATTCATGTATTATGGCCACAAAACTTTATTTTATAGCTTGGGGTTATTAGCACCATTACTAAACCACTAAAAGTTTATTGTGATAATTCTGCAGCAGTTTTCTTCTCTAAGAATCACAAGTACTCTAGAGTTGCTAAACATATGGAGTTGAAATATTTTTCCATAAAAGAGGAAGATCATAAACAAAGAATGTGTATTGAATTGATAGATGCATATTTCACTATATTTATACACCCATATTTGATTTGTTTTGCTTGATATTTAGTCATTTTGTTATATATTCGTTTACTTAAGTTGATCCAAGTGCATTTATAGGTTATAATTGCCTTTATGGACCAAAAGGAGAGAAATTTCGGTGAAATCGTGCCATAAAATGAAGATTTGAAGCGATTAGAAGATACATGGCTGTGTAACTCTCTCAAAATGTGTAAAGTCATGATTTTAAGTATTTTTAGAGATACACGGTATTTATAGATTATACACCCATATTTGATGTATTTTGTTTGATATTTCGTCATTTTGATATATATTTTGTACTTAAGTTGATCCAAGTGCACTTATAGGTCATAATTCCCTTTATAGACCAAAAGGAGAGGAATTTTACTGAAATCGTGGCATAAAACGAAGATTTGAAGCAATTAGGAGATACATAACCATGTATGTGGCTGTGTAAGTCTCTTAAAATGTGTAGTCATGATTTTAAGTATTTTGGAGATATGTGGCCTAATAGATGACCATGTATTGAACCGTGTATCTCAAAAAATACTTAAAATTATGACTTTACACATTTTTAGAGCCTTACACGGCCACATACACAACCGTGTATTAGACCATGTATGTCTTAGAAACCCCAAATTTTGCTATAAAAGGACATGGGTAGAGGAAAATAAGAAGAGCAAACTTTTAAAGACCATTCTAAACGTGAAAAATGTCCAGAAAGGATGATATTGATCCACATAAGTAGAGAACACGAAGAAATCATCAAGAGATCCAATATATTACATCAACCTTAAACTTGCAAGAACATTCGATAGAAGAGAAAGAGAGATTTAAAATTATAAACTCTTTAATTTATATTCTTTTTTCTTCTAGTTTATGTTTGATTTCATTTTCTACTATTTGTAACTAAAAAACTTTAGTGTCTAGGTGAGATGAACCCTAGTTTGTGCTATAACATTTTTTTATTCTTTTATCTAATGCAATTGTTTTGATTGATCTATTGTGATTCAATTATGTGTTTAATATATGTTCTAATAGATCTAGAATATTAGTACATAATTTGATTTCATAACATAAAATCCTATGTATATTTAGATCTACCATAATTGAAAGGAGTTGATTGTAAACCTAGAGATAGGTTGACATAAATACTCTGGATTAGATCAAGCCTAATAGTGGAATTCACAAATAGGTAAAGCAATCTTAGTACTTAACTTGAATAATATCAGTTGATAATTCTAATATTAGTTGTTAGTAGTCTCAGGCGAGTTATTCACCTACAATAGGAATTTCCACTATCTAATAGTCAATAAAACAATTGCATAATAAAAGGTAAATTATTTAAGGATTTTAGGGGGATTCATCTCCTAGAAACTAATTCCTGATGTTGATTATTTTCTAAGTAACTTCTTTCATCTTTGTGTTTGATATTACTGCCTACTTTATTTTAATTATTTAAGTTGTAATTTTCTTTATTAACATCCAAAATCAATCCTTAGGCTAGATAATAAAGAAACGTAATTACTAGTAATCGCTAGTAATCACTATCTTCTTGGAATCAACCCCATACTTGCCGATACTAGCTACAACTATGCCATACATATATGACTAATTGAAAATTGATGATTAAAATAAGTCAATAAAGTTTTTGGTGCCCTTTTTGGGAACATTGATAGTAGGAAAACCTAAATTCTATTACTATAGTCTTTATCTTTTGTATTTGTTTTATTTTACTGTATCTTGTTTATTCTTGGCTTATTCATTTAGTTATCTTTTGGACTTCTCTACTTTGACAGTATGTTTTTAGTTTATTTTAGGGATTGAGATATAACATCAACACCAAAATTGACAATGGAGGGATGAAGCAGGCAGTACTCTTTTGGAAGTTACGATGTGTCTTTGCAATATGTAACATCATCATATATGAATGAGAGGATTTTTGACATGTTCTCAGAAGCTTAACTAGTGTCTATACCAAGTCGTGACTTTTTGGGAGTAATCATTACAATCATAAATGTCGAGCATCAAATTATATGTGGGAGCAACCGAGCATGTATAATCAAGCTCATAGTGCACCATACGAGAACATTTATAATTCATAATAGAGCAACTCTTATACTTATAGATGGAATGATTACGCTCCAACTGAATATTTACAATACCAAACACCTTAAATAAAGGAGCCAACTCCGGAAGACATGATGGCTGATTTTATTTAAGAATCAATCATAAGGCATTAGGAAACAGAGGCTCACATACAAAATATGGTGAATGAGATCGACCAGTTAACAAAGATAATATCTGATGAGATGTAAAGGAGTTTGCCTAGTACTATTGAAACAGATTATAAAGAAGATGGAATGGCAATCACCCGTAGGAGTGGAAACAAGCTTCCAAAAGAAGAAGAAAAAACCCCTATCTAAAAAGAGGAAGTAGAGATATGACAGGAGGTATTTGAAGAAGAGTGGACAAAGGTGGTTGAGGAAGAATGAGTAGAGGAATCAAATAAGGAAACTACTAATGAGGCATTGGTAGCTACCTTAAGTATAGAGGGTTTTCACTTCCTTACCTCAACCGAAGATTCAAGGAGTTTCATTATCCTTTATTTTATTAACATTTTATCATTGAAAAGGGCATTAATGCATGTAATTGGCTACGAAACCCTTATGCAGAGAAACAAGTGGAATTAAGTCACTGATCATAGACCCATGATAAGGATAAACGTGTAGGGTATATCGAGCTGATGATATTAAACAAGCGCTATATGGGAGGCGACTCATAAATTATTTTATGTTTATTTTAAATTCTATGTTATTTCATTCTTATTTCCATGTTAGACTAGGATTTATTTAAGTTTTATGTGCTTTAGGATTAGAACATTAAGCATCTTCATAAGATCATGTATGATTATGGTGTTAGGGTATGTATGTTAAAGGTTTATAACTTTAAAGTGAGTAATTTTTAAGTTTGTTCATATATTATTAAAGTTGCACATGTTCACAAAGAGTTGGACATTTTTTAAACATGCAAGTGTCACTGACACGGCTTGATACATGCTAGTGTATCAAACCGTGTAAGTTTGTGAAAAAACCTAAAATTCTATGACTTACACGGTTTGATACATAGTCATATGTCAAACTGTGTAAGTCTACAGTAAACATTAAAATGCCTTAGTTCCTTCATTTTTCTATTTTTGCTCTTCCCTCACTCACTCCTGTCATCGCCTTCCAACTCTCCTGAACTAATTTTTGCAATTTTCAGCCAAGTTAGCGACACCCAAGTAAGTTTTCTTTTTTACTTTAACTTGTTTATGCATGATTTATTGGGTGTTTTGCGTTATTTGTAGATTTTTTGATAAAAATGCCAATTTCAAAATTTTGGGATTTTTGGAGAATTTTTGTGATTTTATGCTCAAGTGTAGTTTAACAGTTAAATTTAATCATTGCCCAAATGTTTTAATGATTCAATTTGATTAATTGTATATGAATTGGGTGAAAATTAAACTGGAATTATGTAATTGTGCAATTATAGCTCACTAATTGTTAAATTGTGTTATTTTTTATGAAATTAATGTTAATTTGTTGTTTTTTTATGTTAACTAGAGATTGGTTTTGTGTTTAATTTCACGAATTTAATGTTCGATTTCATCAATTTTGCATAATTGCAAAGTTAGGGTTTTCAATTTCAATTTTAGGGTTTAATTTGTAATTGATCAATTAAGTTAGCTTAATTTGTTAATTATAAGATTTCTATTTTTTATTTTGAGATTAATTAGTTTGTTCGTTGATTTTTCTAATTAAATTTGTTTAATTGTTAATTTCTTTATATGTGTTCGTTTAGTTTTTATAGTCAGTTTGTTTTTACAATTAATAATTTAGTGAGCAAAATCGATTTTAAGTGTGGGAAAAAGCATACTTCTAATAAATTATATGTCAATTTTCTCACACTTATTTAAAGTTGTAGGTATAATGACAAGATCACAACATGAAAAGGAGATTCCAAGGAAGAGGCAATAAAGTGAAGGATCCTCCACTATAGTATCCTCCATTATAGTCCAACACCTAGAGTAGCTACGGATGCTACTGTTTAATGTTAGGGCCTAAGAGGAATAATATCAGTGGTTGAAGGACAAGAAGTTTGGCATAAGCAAATATATCGACTAGAAGGAATTAGAGTAGGTTAGCTTAGCCCAACAAGCTCAAAAGTTTATGGAGATCGGCGTATTCAAAAGTTTATGGAGATTGGCGTATGGTCCCAATTCTTTGACATCATGGAACCTTTGTATTGGGAACTCACATTGTAGGTCCTCTACACATTCTTCAACTCACATTATAGGTCCTCTCCACATTCTTCATAGAGAGAGGGTACTATGATGGGGATCGTATGAGTACAATTTAGTTCTGAATGATAGGGGAGATGTACGAGATGAGCTATATAGAGTTCTCCATCACAACGAGTCTTTAAAACCAGGAGTAGTTAGGGACACTGGAGTATCCTACATTATAAACATATTTTTCGTATGGATTGTCTCCTCGACACTTTTGGAGTAGGATCAACACCAAAGATGACTATGACCTAAGAAAGTCAAAGGCTTTGACCTTACGCCATCCAGCGCTCAAATACCTTCATGTTATTCTGAGCCACAATCTGAGCAGTTAAGGAGATAGTTGGGAAGTCGTCAGGAATGTGGACATCTATTACCTTTGGAGTATGAGCGATCAGATGCCAATTCACTAGGACATGCATTTATCCAATTTATTACGTGTCAAAGTGAAGATAGGAAGGTCATCATTATTTATGTTAGACCTTTCGTGACCCGACTGACACGATGGATGGGTTTATTCAATTGCCTACCACCAATGCGATAGATGACGATCATAGTAGCACTTAATTTGATAGTGATGCAATATATGCTCATGGTTTACAGATGTAAGGGAAGGTGACTTATATAGACTCATTGGGTACTCCAATGGTGTTGGACCCCATTTTCGGAGCCCAACTATCCGAATGTCATGAAAGCGTGAGCGTGTGAATTACCCTGTAGGTTATTTCCAGGGGATCTCTCTAGCCAAAACTAGTTCCAATAGTGGAATCACAAATATAATTCTTCAGAACAATTGTAGCTCCATGTCTCTATTTTATTTTGAAATAATAAGCGTTTCATTCAGAACTCTACAAGTCAAGATATGATTAAAATACCGAAGTATGTTCAGTAAAACAAACAATTCATGCTCTTTCGGTCGTTTCCCTCACTTTCTCTCCATCAATATTTTTTGAATCAATGCTAATGGATACCAAAATTTTATTTAGAGGTAGAGAAATATGTTAGGAATATAGTAGTTCAATAATCACTTCATTTGAAGATCGGGTGATGAAGTTATGGCCAAAATAGTCAAACCTGATTATGTCCTCAATTATATTGTACCTATCTTGGGACAATTGGCATAAATTTCACTAGAGATATATAATTTTGGTCGTTTTAGGACTGTTTCGAAGAAGAATTCTATATATACAACTTTCATGAAGACCTTGAAGTAAAATTTTGTCATATAGAGGGTCAAAATCGCTTTGTCTAACTCTTCATCTGACGCTTTGTCTGGCTCTTCGTCTGGTACCTATGTTTCATCTAAAGGCCATATCTTTTACGTCCGAGGTCCAAAAATTTCAAAATTTATATCGTTGGAAATATAATAAAAATTTATACAACTTTTGTGAAGACCTTAAAGAGGAATTTTTCCATATAAAGGGTAAAAATATGACAACTTTGTCTCAGATGCAGAAATTAGTTCTGAAATGGATCAGACGAATCAGTCTAAGACAATCCAGACTAAGACAATCCAGCCTAAGACGATCTGGACTAAGATGATTCAGACTAAGACAGTCCAGACTAAGATGATCTAGTCTAAGATGATTCCGACTAAGACGATCCAGGCTAAGATGATTTAGACTAAGACAATCGAGACTAAGATGACGATTGAGACTAAGACGGTCTAGACTAAGACGATCCAGACTAAGACGATTCAAACTAAGACGGTCCAGACTAAGACAATCCAGAATAAGATGATTCTGACTAAGACGATCCATACTAAGACGATCCAGACTAAGATGAATCAGTCTAAGACGATCCAGACTAAGACGATCCCAACAATACAACCGAACATACCAAGCTCCCTCCAAGCATCTCCAATGATTCCTACATCCCTCCTTAAACATTCAATTACCAAATTGATTTCATTAAACTCCTAAATCTCAACTCCATTGATTCATCACATACAACAAATTCTCATTTTTCACTATAGTTGTCCTACATGCATCCTGAACAGCATCACAAACTTATAATGATTGTATCTCCCAATCCCAACTTCCAAAGATTTCATACTTTATATCATTGTAAAGATAGAAAGATAATCTACAACTTTCATTAAGACAACTCTATCTAATTCATCCTAGATCAATATAAATTTGCCCTAGAAGTCAGAACACAAAATTTTACCCTTATGAATGCTTGAAAATGTAATCTACAAACTTTGAGAGTCATGAGCAAAAACACAATCACATTTTGTTATCATCAAAAGATAAGAGTTTTACAAAGCTTTAATGGGCATTTGAAGCCACAATACGTTATATTCCAAAAATACACAATTTACACAAAGTAGAATTGCTCAAAATGCAACTAAAGCCTTGTTTTACAAAAACTAACTTAAAATACAAAATAAGTATAATCCAGAGTAATGCCTTTATTCTCTATCACTCGATCTTTTGCGTATTTCCTAAAAATGGGACGGAATGGGGGTGAGCTTAAAGCTCGTGGGTAACAATTTTATAACCGGTAACAACCAAAACCATTGAAAAATTCACAATGCATCATGAAACACAGTTTTTCACATTCTTAATTTATCAAACACTTTATAAGCAACCCAAATCATGCATTCAATAAACTTGTTAACACATAAGCACATCAAAATGGTTTGGGAGGTCCATAAATGGAACAGCTAACACATTCCCAAGAAATGGTCCTGTATAGTCGTGAATAGAACGAACTAACACAATCCCACATAGTGGTTTTGCGTAGTCGTAAACATGAGGGAGTCCCTAAAGGAGCTCCATGCCACATGCAGACAGGCGGGAGAAGCCTTTAGGCAAAGTGCACTTGACATACAGAATGGACTAGACCAAACCCATATAACATGTATTTCATAGCTTGTAAACTTGTTGCCCAAAATAGAACTTTTTTCGAGATATAGTAAAAAAATTCATTTTCGCATTCTTTTCATAAATTATCAACATAATATTCACATACCAAATACATAGCACTTTTTCAAAGCATTCAAAGAGCAATAAATGCACATTTATAATACAATTGAAAAACATTTACTTTCTTGATTTTAAAGAAACATTAATGACTTATTATTCAATTATAAAAATGTAACCCACCTTGAATTCCTTGCTTAACAATTGCTCAAAGATGCCTCTTTTCTAGCTCCTCTTACCTCTCCTCTTGATTTTCTTCCATATTGGCAAAAATTCCAATTCAATAGGAATCCAAATTGAGAACTCAAAAAGCACACTCACTAAAAATTGATTCTAGAATACTTAAACCCATGCATTTTTTAAGCTTCATAAACCAAAATCCTTCCAAAAATCCAAAGGGTTAAAATTGGGCTTATCTTGAATCTTCACCAAACAAAGATATGTTTGGCTCAAATGGAAGCTCTTCTTTTTCTCTTTCTTTTTCCCTTCTTGAACAACTTCAAAATCACTCTTTAAAACTAAGAAAATTGGAAACCTAGTTTAGCTTT
>JAOQMS010000180.1:32748267-32760702 GCA_027563885.1 Erythroxylum longipes
ATCCAAGGTTATGGAATAATCCCTCCCAGGATAAAACGGTTTACTCACCGGTGTAGTGATACTCCAAACGCCGATGAGTTGCGAACTCAAATCCGGACGAAATTACACTTATTGTTTTGATATGAAATACACATTTTTTTAATAAAAAGAAAAGAAAACAACTGGAAGGAAAGCGAAGAGACGAATTGTTAGAAAACTCTGATATTGCACTCTTAAATAAAAAAGGTATTTTTCTTATTTATAGAGAACGAAAAAGTACTTCTGAAAGGGTGCAACTTATTCATAATCGAAAAGGTACATATGAAAGGTTGCAATCTATTCATATCACAAGAGTGTGTCTTTATCTAAATAGGCACAATGGTTTGATAAATCTGATTCCCATTCACACCCTTTATTTCCCAACGGTTCACATACTTTATAAAATAAAAAATTAAAAGTTCTTTTAAGCAATCTTGAATATATTTTTTCTATAAAAAAAATGAGAGATGTCCTAATTGCCTATGTCACTATAGAATTTCCTCATTAATCACATCATTTATAGGACATAAAAGCTATCTTGCAACCTACCAATTCCAATACTCTGTCCCGTGTGGAGGTCATTCAACTTTGGAATTAAGATCTTTAGTGATAGAATTGACAAAGAAGAATAAAAGGAAAACAAAGTACACGAAGATATGAGGATAAGGTGATATTGAGAGTATAGTTAACGAAACCTATATCAGATATGAAGGTAAAAGACTTATGTGATATTCTAACATTATTCTCCTTTTTTCTATGAGAATATGTTAAAAAATCGTTTGAGAGCCTATGTCTATTAGTTTTAGAGTCTATAATCAAAAGATTATCTTTAGAATTTGATTACACAATACCTAATTTTGCAATATTTGATGTGTCAACTATAAAAGGAGACTCCAGTTTTTGAGAGTAGTTTTAGATTTCCTCGTTAGATAAAACTCCAGCTAACGATGTTTCAAATGCTTCATTCCTTTGTTTCAGATGCTTTATTTCTTTCGACGAAGTGGGCCTGACCTTTTACCACCGAATCGCCTCATTTCTCACGACTTTGATCTAGCCTCCCGTGTAGTTTCTAGCAAGTTTCTTTCGTGTTCCTTAGTTTTTAACTAAAATAGTTATTTATTGGGGTAATCACGAGGACAACTAGGTGGGCTGCAGTTACGAGGGAACCAACAATTCTTTATTTGTCCGATAGTTTTTGAACAAGCAGCTTCGGAATAATTTGTTACAAGAATTTAACTGGAAGCCCTTAGCCGCATCTCATTCCATCCCCTGTAAGTTTTCGATTTCTCTGTTTAACTTCTTATTGCTTAACTCAACAGTGGCTTCAGACGCATTTTGCTTTTATGGGTTCCCATTTTTGTTTGTTATTATTAGGATTTTCAGGGCCAACCAAGACTTGTGTGAAAGGATGCTATTTCTTTTCATACTAGTTAGTCGTCAGGATTGGGTTTTGAGCTCTTCTTATTGTTGCCAATTATATCCTGGATTCCTTGTTTTGAAATTGGAGATTTATGAAACGGAATTCAGTGCGTGTGATAATTAATAGGTTAGCTTAAACTCCTGATCGATGGATGCAATGAGCCGAATAAGCGCAGAGAAGTATGCTGCTGATATTTCCTCTATTAGGGAAGCGCATGTACGCATCAAGCCTTTCATACACAAAACTCCAGTCCTTACCTCAGAATCTCTAAATACTCTGTCTGGAAGGGAACTCTTTTTCAAATGTGAATGCTTTCAGAAGGGGTGAGAATTTGTAACTCATTGGTGGTAAATAATCAAACTCAATATTCTTATGCTGTTATTTTCTCCCAAAAAAAAAAAGAAAATTAAGGGACTCTTTTATCCCCTATCCTTCAACAGGGGAGCATTCAAATTTAGAGGTGCCTGCAATGCCATTTTTTCTCTAGACAGTGATCAGGCGGCTAAAGGAGTTGTCACACATAGCAGGTTTGTCTGATTTTCTGTACTTATGCGGCTGTTAATTTTATCTGTTCAAAACATTTCCTCTTATTTATTTATTTATTTAGTTTTTTTTTTCTTCTTCATATGGATTTATTGGAAACAATCTCCCTATTAGTTAGGAGTAAGGCTGTGTATTTCTGGACCTTCCCAACTCCTGTTCAATGGGGCTTGTACTGGGATGTTATTATCAAAACATTTCCTCATTTGATTATTCATAACAGTGGCAATCATGCCGCAGCATTGGCTTTGGCTGCAAAATTACGGGGCATTCCTGCACACATTGTTATACCAAAAAATGCTCCCAAGTGCAAAGTTGAGAACGTCATCCGCTATGGTGGTCAGGTCATATGGAGTGATGTGACAATACAGTCAAGGGAGGATACTGCAGCCAAGGTAATGCAGGAAACTGGTGCAGTTCTTGTCCATCCCTTTAATGATGGCCGCATCATAAGGTATACACTAAATCTTATTATGTTTTTGTGTACCTGTATTGTAGTATTTCCAACCTTTGATTAGCTTGAACTCGACATCATTTTGAAGTCCATGTTTTTGTTCTAATCTTTTTCTAATTTTTGTGTATGAATTAGATGCCTGTTTCCTGTGTTGAAGGTTCCCTACCTTAAATATATTTATCTCTTTTTATTGGCAATTTTGGTCTGTAGTTGTGGACACGTCCTTTATTTCAAGGATGATGCCTGACACTATTGCTAAGTTGATTCTGCAATTGTCTGAGTCATGCATGATATATCTGAATACTCAGATGCACGACAAAGGAACTTGATGCACAAATGTTTATTATGCATGAGCTCCTTAACTTTTTGCAGTGGGCAGGGTACTATATCACTGGAGTTTCTTGAGCAAGTCCCACAATTGGATACTGTAATAGTTCCCATCAGTGGTTTGTTTAATACCCCTTGCATCAGTTTTTAATTATTTTGGAGGTTTGTTTACTAAGCCTGATGTATGGTCAAATAAACTTTAGGAGGTGGTCTGATATCCGGGGTGACACTGGCTGCTAAATCCATCAATCCTTTGCTGCGAGTTTTAGCTGCAGAACCTAAGGGAGCCAATGATGCAGCTCAGTCCAAAACAGCTGGCAGGATTGTAAAGTTACGTGAGACCAACACAGTTGCTGATGGGCTCCGAGCTTTCCTTGGAGATCTAACCTGGTAAAGATAGATTTATTGTTCCTTTATGTACATTGATATCATTCTTTAATCTCCGTCTTCCTCCCTGACTTGGATGTTACCTTTTTCTGTGCTCGTATTATGCATTATGGTGGAACAGGCCGGTAGTTAGAGATTTGGTTGAAGACGTTATAGTAGTTGATGACGAGGAGATAATAGATGCAATGAAACTTATCTATGAGATTCTGAAAGTTGCAGCAGAACCTAGTGGAGCCATAGGTCTTGCAGCTGTTTTATCCGATAGATTTAAGAAAAATCCTGCTTGGAAGGATTGCAACCACATAGGAATCATAATTTCTGGTGGTAATCTTGATCTTGAAGTTCTTTGGGATTCGTTTAGAAGATGAACATCACATTATATGCCCATCTTTGTAATCCTACTCTCTTGATGATTTAATGAGCATGCTTGGTTTATTTTTCAGTTATATAAGTGCAATGCATTCTCATAGCTTTGTAATAACAAAAACCTGATATTTCAGAGACTAATTGAAACTGCAGATTATAAGTATGTATAAAGATAGATGCTATTCAGAGACGACTGCATTTAAACTTGTAGATCAGTTCTGAACTTATTCCTTAATAAGAAAGTAATTTATTTACTATGCTAGATCTTACATACCAGCAACAAACTTGTGACACGTTGGTGTAGGAGGTATAGATCAATGACCAAAAGCAATAGATATTCTAAAAGAACTTGATAGGCAAGATGTATTCTTAGGGATGAAATATAAAAGGAGATTAGTTAGGATTTGATCTTATGTTTATGCAATAGTTATGTTTTTACAGTAATTATCTTATTTACATAGTAGTTATCTTATTTAAGAAGCCTATTGTTGTCATAAGTCTATTTTTAATAGGAGAATAAATTAGTAGATTCCTGTTATATTTTAGTTCGTAAAAACTGTATGTATTCATCTGATTTAAAGGGCATTATGATGATTAAGACAGCAGTGATAATTTTTCTTAAAAAAAGTTGATAGAAAGCTTGTTAAAGATGAATTGTTTAAATAACAACCATAAAGCTTAGAAAGGGAAAGAAGAACAAGGGAAAAGAGAATTTTTCTACAAGTCATTCCATGATTGGATCTTACGCAAAAATTCGTATTAATTTATTATGAGAGCTTTGTCATAAACGACTCTATAGACTTGTCGATCTGAATGGATGTGTTCTTAAGAAACATTAAAGGTGTGCTTGGTTTATTTGGAGAAATGGTAATAAGATTTATAATGAATATAGTGAGTAATAGAAATAGATATTTCCATTCTTCACCATATTGAGAGTATGCAGTAGTGCCCAAAAGCAGATATAAAAATACTGTTTATCTAATCATAATATATTACCAAGCTTTTTTTGGTATTCCTTACCTTTTCCTTTGTTCCTATACCGACTACCCATGCACCCCTGGCTATCTATGATGGACTGTCAACATTCTTACAAAAAGTTTATGAACTCACAACTAGAGAGATTCTTTGAGAGCTGAAGGGCATAGTAAGAACAATAAGATGGGGAGCAACAACTGCACCTATTGGACCAAAGGGAGGAAAGGGGTGTTGGACAAGCAAGAGGAACTATTATCTCTACGTATTCTAAACTATAATTTCCTTCATGTGATGGTATTGAAGATTCGTTGATCTGGATTCGTAAGTGGTAACAGTTCTTTAAAAATTAGCGAATGAGAAGAAGATGGGATTGTTAACATTCTAGCTGAATAGATAGGTACAATTGTTGTTTTATAAGGTGAACCAAATGATGGAGGGTATGGATTGAGAGACATTCACGGAGCAAGCCACTTGAGGTTCGGTCTTCTTATGATTCTCAGCCTCCTAGGCGAATTGGCCAATTTAAAGCAGATAGGAATATAAGCGACTTATTCGGAGTTCCAATCTTTGTGGGTCGAACAATAGAGCTCACTATAAAGTAGCCTATTAGCTTATCAATTACTAGTCTCATGAAAAGGCTGCCAATGGAGGTAGATTTGCAAGAATCAAGAAACTTAGGATCTGCTATAAAGCTAGTCCGCACTTATGAAAAGAAGCAAAGGAGTGGCTATGTTGTGTCTCAAGGGGGAATCATAAGATAACACTTGCTTAGAGCAATCCGAAAAATAACTATTAAAGGGATAGTTGTAGAGAAGGAATTAAGAAGTTAACCCAGATAGAGTTAAAGAGGAATGAAGGATAAAAGGGCTTCGTTTCAATTACTCAATCCGTTGAGAAAGACAACCCAGGTTCAGCCAATGAAGCATTCTCTCGTGGACATATATGCAGCAAGTTGTTTTGGGTAAAATTAGCATAATTTGAATAAGAGGATGAGGGAGGAGGCTTAGTTCTGTGAAGATTTGGGAAGACTTATCTTCAGTTCTGAGTTTGAGGACAAGCTCTTTGTTTAGGAGGACTGTGATGATATGCAAGATGCATTTTTGGGAAAGAAATATATAAGGAGAGCAATTAAGATCTGATGGTAGCAACTATTTAGGAAGTTATGTTTCTACAGTAGTTATCTTATTTTTCTATAGTAATTATCTTATTAGGCAGTAATTATCTTATTTAGGAAGCTTATTATTTTTAGAAGAGTATTTTTAGCAGCAAAATAAGTGAGTAAATTCCTATCCTAATTTGGTTCTTAGAAACTCTATGTATTCAACCTATTTTGAGGGCATTATCTAAACATAGTTCTCAATGACGAGTTTTTTAAGCGGTACTCAATAGGCTTAGAAAGGGGAAGAAGTACAATAACGGAAAAGAAGATTCTCCTATGAGTTAACCCATGCCTATGAAAAAACTTAATATTAGAATTATGGAGAACGTAAGATGGTGGAAATAGGCTAAGGGTTCTTTCTAAATTACGACAAAATGCTCAATGTGACAAATCATACACGGTAAATTTGAAGTAATTACATGTTTACAGGATCCCAAAAGAAAATAAGAGAAAGTAGTATAAACGTAATTAGCTAATGATGCCGTGTAAGTTGCATATTCAAGAACATTGGAAAACATTTCACATGTCCTTAGGTCTCTTTATGGTATTTGTTAGATTTCAATAACTATGAAGAAAAAAGAAAAATTAAAGGCCCATTTAGTTTCATTTCTATTTTTATTGTAATTTTTAGTTTTAATTTTTAGTTTTTGGTTTCTATTTTTTAATTAGAAAAAATAAAATAAGATTTGTAATAAAAAGTTGAAAACAAAACCTGTTTGATTGAAATTTGTAATAAAAATAAAAACAAAAGTATGTTTAGTTTTATCTTTGTTTTATTATACTCTTATGTTAAATATTTTTAAAATATCAAATTATATTCTTAAATTAATTAATTCTCATTATAGTTAGAAATAAAATGTGTGAACATTTATATAACTAAAGAAATTTGTACATCTATTGTATATAACAAAATTTTATAAATGATAAAATTACGTTAGGTCATTCCAATCAATAAAAGATCTCCATCAAATTATAATTCTTCAAAACATAATGATACTATCATTTATAAAAAGGAAACATAAATAAATTAGAACTAATTTAATTATTTCAAATTTGTTTAGCAATTTTATCATGCTTCCAATATATACTTCAAAGTTATCCTACCGTAATATTGTAATCCACTTGAAAACTTGCATCCTCATTTTCACTTTTCCTAATTTGCTCTTCATTTTTAACATAATTGTCAAATAATTCATCACTTTTATCCATGCATTCTAATGTAATTACATATAACATAACAAGCAATAACTATAAATTTAAACAATTCCTGGGGACTTTAAAGTTTTCCTCTTCTTTTATAATCCCAGAAATAATACCTCTCACTTCGGTATAGTGAAAGAAATCCAGACAAATAGAACTTACATAACATATAAAGAACATAATAATAACAAAAAGTTATTATAAATTAATCGCAATTACTATATTTATTTAAAATAATGTAATACCTTATGGAGACATAAGAAAATGGTTCTCTGAATTTGTCACTGTTTCTAAAAGAAGAGAATTATTTGCAGTACTTTCTCATCCAAGCATTTTATATGTGAAATGCATGTTAAATAAGCAATAACACATAATATTTTCGGTTGGATCAATTCTTTTACCCCTATATGGTATTTATTCACTGGTTGGACTATGTGCATCAATATGTGTATCATATATTGCTCTTATACAAACCTAAAAAATAAAGCTAAACTACTAAAATAATAATTAATCATAAAGACAAATGAAAATATTAAAATAATAATTAATCATAAGTACCTAATCAAAATAGTAACTAAATACATCAATGTACCTGAAAATAAGTAAAGAATTTTGAATTAAGTTGAATCTCAAAAGGTATATTGGTAAACGATAGTGGAGTAATGACTCCTTTTGCTATACGATCAACTGCATATAAGGCTTTGTGAAAGTACTTTGAAATTGTCTAGGTCAAATGTTGAAACTATTCTACATTAACTCTAGTTGTCTCACTATACCCTGTAGTCATCAAGAAAATCGCTACTTATTCCTTCACAATCAAATGACTTATCACCTTTAAGCCTCATAAACTCTTACAACTCACTAAAATATTTAATATCTAATTGTCGCCTGATAGAGTAAAAGTTCTACATAGTTGCTTTTATAAATGAAAATATTTGTTCTCTTCCCTAGCTAGATAAATAATAATTACTTTTATTAGTTCATCTTCAGAATCTGCTTCGAAATCGGATAAGAAATCCATATATCTACAATACCAACATTAAATAATTAATTAAAACATTAAGTGAAATGGTCTAATCAAATATTCATACAAAATGTAAACTTAAAATATTCATACAAAACATAGACTTAAAAACATTTAGTCAAATATTCATACAAACCATAAACTTAAAATGTTCAAACTATGGCACAATTCCTAATATAGAAGTGTCAAATCAATAACAATTTGATATGCAATAACATCAAAAGTAACTAAAGCAACATAATTTAATCCAACTTCCTTACATCTTACATCTTCATAAAAATCTCCTTAATAAAGTGGAGAATCTTGTAAAGCCTTCAAGGCTATTTCATATTACACACCCTCAACACCCAATCCATCTAAAGAATTCAAACATTCCATCATTATATTAGTCTCTTGATTAATTGATGAGGCTCCAGATCCATTCTCTACAATGGATGATGTTTCAGTCAGTTTTTTCTCAAGTAAATCGTTATTTCTTTTTTATTGTTCACTAATCATAATCAAAACCTCTTCTAAAATGTTAGAATGTTTCTTATTTGCCTTCTTATTATTAGATGGAGAGCTTGTAACTTGATCTCCTTTTTCATTATATAAGAAATCTTCTTCAACATCAATTGTATATTCCTCTTCTTTACGATTCGATGGAGATTTAGTTGATGGATGTACAAGCAAACAAGTTACAGTAGCATTTCCAAAAATATGACATAAGTCTAAAAATTCCTTGCATCCATTTTTCTTGAATCTATGAGCCACTTTATGTACCGACAATGATGAAAAGGAACATGAGAACAAATATTATATAATATGATATATTAATAAACAAAGATATATTTTACCTTAGATATATTTTTCCAACATTCATTTGTGGCATTAATTTCACCGATGAAGGAGTTGTAATTGATTTTTGTTTCTTTGAGTAATTTTTTTGAAATTCTTTAATCTAGCCCTTAATGCATTATCCTTATTCTTCTATAGAACATCAGTATAGTATTTATTGAGTTTTTTTTGAAGACCTACCTTAATATTCTTTCAATTAGATTCGGAAAATTGATTTTCTTTACTTCTTCAACCATCAATGTGATTAAATGCATCTCTATGGTATCATTCCATACCCTATCCTTTTTATTTATTTCCGCACAATCAATTGTTCATATTATTCAAAACTCTTATAACTAAATGTAATTACATATAAGTGAGATCAATCAAAACAATTTTTAGAAAGAATTAAATACTAAACATGGTTCAAAATAATCACAAGACAACTATAGTCTAATATATTAGCCTTGTACTACAAAAGTGATTATGTTCTTAAAGGATTTATATGCTATAAGATATATGCACCTAAAAACAATATTGTATACAAAGAGATTCACACCTGGCTAAAAAAATCCATGAAATAAGATTACACATTATTGATATAGAGAAACAATTAGCCTTTTGGACAATTAAGATATAAAAAAGAAGATAACTCAACAATAAGGTATGAGAGTAGGAGAATGTTCAAAAATAAATAAATTTAAGCCACAAATATGTTTGTACCACACTAATTATACTAGTAAAGTGCCTTTAATAAGTTAATGTTATAAGAGTGAAATAAGCATAGTTAATTGGATCATAAAACAAGGGCAATATATCATATAAATTATTAAGCAAAAAATATTTTGATGTTTAATTGATGAATTGTAATTCATTTTTATATTTTATAATAAATAAAAGAACATATTATATAACATATACGTTAAAATGTTCTAAGCCACCTCAATTCGGATAAGTCTAATGAATCAAAGTGCGAAAGCGTTTGTATAAAAGGAAATAGAAAAACCATAATTTGAGATTTTAAGATTAGTTAAAGAGTCTAGAAAAGCTACCAAGCCACATGAGGACAACTTAAAATTTTTGACGAACTTGATATGATATCCTTATAACGTATATTGAGATTGTTTAGATTTTACTTTTATACATAATCACTGTTAGAAAAACTCACCTATCATAGATATACTATCTATATGATTCCTACATGGTAGAACACTTTTTGTTTTCCTTTTAATTTACATATACAATCACTCTGTGATTGTTTAATAGCTGTAAATATTTACATTACATAAATTATTCTCTAGGCAATATGTAAAGAATGAACTCAAGGGATGAAATTGAATAAGATGTGATAAGAATGAACAAGTGCTTCAAACAAAAAAGGAGAAATTTAAAAGAATTAATTAAAACCTCTTTAATTCCATTTAAAAAGTAGAACTTCAAAAAGAGGAAAAACTAGCCCACTATAACCAAGTAGATGACATAAACCTATAACTTATATGGTGAATATTAAGGATTTTATTATTGAATAATAATGAAAAAAAATGCAAGATTGTTTCATAAATCCTTACTTTCAATGAAAAATTTCATTAAGATTATATAATTAAGAGACAGAACTGAGAGTATAATGACATCAAAAGAAGATCTTCATAAGGAAGCTCACTCTTTCTCCATGAGCACCATTGTTAGTTCAATAACTACAGTCTCATTTGTAGTCCACTAATACAAAGGGTTGGCTTAGTTCACCTCAGAAGCAGAATACTTCTCAATAGTAAAGTTTCATCACTCATATCTAAAGGGAGATGGTTTGGTACTTTCAGAGGGTTTAACTAGATCTATCAACACTTTCCATCTATTAGCAACAGCAGCAATAAGGGTAAGATTGTATGGAAACCTAACCCTAAAGATTTCTTCACAAACAAATCTTGTTATAACATTCTCCAAGCTGAATATCAAACAGTGTCATGGTCCAAACTACTTTGGATGAAAAGTCTAAGTCTAAGGCCTTAATGATCACTTAGATAACAATCAAAAATTGATTAATCACTAAAAACAGATGGCATGAGAGTTTTGACCTAACTTATGAATTATGTAAGATGTCAGCTGAAGACAGGAACCACCTATTCTTCAACTGCATATACTCTAAAACTGTGTGTGGAGCCAACAACTTCATAAATTGAGGCTTTCTACAATTCCTACGATTGTACTGCTAGCTCATCAGAGTTTCCAAGCATCAGAAGAAGGATGGCATGTTGTTTAAAACAACCTTCACAATCACAATTTACAACCTTTGGAAGGAAAGAAACAAAAGGATCTACATAAGGGAGGAAACAAGCAAATTCCAACTAGAAGAGAACAATACTAATGAAATCAAAGCTCTTGTAATAACTAAGGAAGCAACACATGACTTGTCTGCTAGAATGAAATCTAAATGGAACTTATAACTTAATTGCTTGAACTGTTAGTAGTGTAACTTTTTGTGTATTGATCATTGTAATGTAGTCTTTCTCGATTTCTTTTAAGGTGACCTCATTATAATGTTGTACATAGTTTAACTCTAGTCAATGAAACTTTCTTTCAATTTTCACAAAAAAAGAGATCTTTACTTTTTTGTTCCTAAAAACTTAATTCCAAACTCCTTAGATGAGTATAGGCCCATTCCATTCCTCAACAAAATCATCTCTAGGTTGCTGGCATCAAAGTAGAATAAAACGCCCAAGTCTCACATTAATGACACATAAGGAGCCATTTTAGAAAATAAGTTGATTGGTGATAAAGTGGTGATTGCTCAAAAGTTGTTTAAGAAAATACATAACAAACTGTGTTATAAAAGTGGATTTCCACATAAGGTATATGATTCCATCAGCTGGGAATTTATCATGAATCTCTTCAAGACCTTTAAATTTCTATAAACTTTTTAGGAATTGGATCAAAAGATGCATTTTAATAACTTTTATTTTGTTTTAATTAATGGTTGACTAGCTGAAATGTTTTTATGTTGTAAGGGACTTAGGTAGGGAGATAGTTTATCAACTTACTTGTTTATCTTGTATATAAAAGCATTGACAAGATTAATGAAATACAATATATCTAGAGATCCTATTTTTAAATACAGCAGTAAATGCAAGAAGATGAAGCTATTTTATATTTCTTTGATGATGATCTCCTCATCTTTTCCAAAGATCATGATTAATTAGTGAGCAACCTAATGAACTCCATTCAAACCTTTAAAGCCTTATTAGGTTAACTTTCCTAAGATTTTGATGTTTCGTTCCTCTAGTGTAATCCAAAGATCTAGTTGGCTTTCCAGTATTTATAATGTATAAGTCAAGTAGCCTATATTTTTATATCATAGACTAACTATTTCAACGAGGAAGCTACATTAAAGAGAGTGAACCTTATTACTAGAGAAGATCCATAAAAGGCTGGACAACTGGTCTAACGAGGCATTATCTATAAAGAGAGTGACTTTGATAAAGTGTTCTTTCCTTGCACACACAATTCCATTGCTTCTTCTTTCTTCTAACCGAACATTCTGCAGTATTCATCCTGTTTTGTAGATTTTGCATGTCTCCATCATTCTTATTTGGGCATTTGTTAAAGAATGGAAAAACTGAGGGCCTGTTTGGTTGGATGTTAATTAATGGAACGGAAGGGAACGAAATGGAACGGAGAGGAATGGTTTATAATGGAATGGAATATAATATAGTGATACGTTGTTTGGGAAGGATGGAAGGGTTCATAATGTAATG
>JAOQMS010000180.1:32760802-32797384 GCA_027563885.1 Erythroxylum longipes
ATAAAATTTTATTAATTTTTATTTTATAATTAATTATATACAATTTATAATTAATTATATAAAAATATTATTATTAATTATTTAATATATTTTATTTTATTTTATTTAATATATTAATTCTACTTAATATAATATTATGATTTGGTCATAGTTGGTATTACGAAAAATTATTGAGGGTATATTAGGTAGTATACATTTATTAGTTTACATTTCATCCTAAACCCTCCGAATCAGAGGTTTCTTATTTTCACTGTTTAGGATGGAATTGAAACCCTCCGCTTCCATCTCATTCCATTCCATTCCTTTATAAAACCTTCAACTAAACGATGGAAGCGTGTTACGTTCCATCCTCTTCAATCCTCAACCCCTCAACCAAACAGAGCCTGAAGCTTTATGTGTTCCCAATACATCTATGAGATCTATTTATGTTCTTGGTAGTGGGATATTTAAACCATTGCATGCTTCTCTTGTTTTTTTTTTTTCTTTCTTTGTCATTTTACCATTCTTCCTTCATCGTTACCTATTCAGGCTAGTGTTTATCCCCTTTCGTGGTTCTCTAGTCGCAGCTCATCTTACTTTTATTCCTCTTGCTTTTACTATAGATTTCTCGTGATTTTGTTTACAAGGGTTAAAAGTTTGTAGGAAAGATTAGCTTTGATATAGGAGACCAATCTTTGGTGTTCCTCTATTTTCTCACTTTTTCCTCCGTCAAGTCGTAGTTAGGGAATCTTTAACACAGACAATTGGTAACAGCTAGTATTTTAGATTATTGTTTTTCTTTACATATTTTTTTCGCAGGTTGTCCGTGAAGTGAAGGTATCCAAGTTCTAGGAGTGAGCTCGTTTCTGTCTCTCGTCGGCTCTAGTAATAGTATATCTATCACCATCTAGTTGCTTCATCTTTTTATGCTACATACATTCTGACTACTACTTTTAACTCTTGAATGTGTCTTTATTGTGACTATATGTAAGCTTTGATGTGAATGTAAATCCCTTGACGCATGCATCTTGTTAACAAGTTCTACATCTTCTTGACAGTTGTTATTGTACTGCTACAATTGGTTCTTTTGTTTTTTTTTGGTACCACCAGGAAGTTGTTTCTCCATCTTTAAGTGTTTTTACCGCTTAGTAGCAATTGTTGTAGAAACTATGATACAGAGGTCTTGTTTATCTAGCATGATTTTTTTCCTTTTTTATTTCTTTAGATACCTTTCTTTGGGTGATTTGGGTTCTACTTTTTATTATTCTTGCTTGGTAACAGTCTTTTTTTTTTCCCAATTCCTATACATATATTGACTACTTTCCTTATTTCATTTTCATTTTTCTAGTTTCCTTTTCCTAGTGTTCTATTAGTAGAGCCTATTGGATTAATAAATTTTCTACTCTAATATTCCATTACTTAGGGTATTATAATCTTTAGAGTTTATTAGAGACTCTAAGGAATTTTGGTAATTGCTTCCTTGGACTTGTGGGGGCCATTAAGTTAGGAACAATGGCTTTGTATATCAAGGATTAAACAAGGGCTAGTCCTTAGGTGAATTTTTTATGTAAGAATAGAACAAATGATGACCAAATATGGATAGGTTCTTTAAACATTAATGGGACCCTTACAGGGAAGTCTCTGGAATTAGTAGAGATTTTATACAAGCATAAGATATATATAGCGTGCATCCAGGAGACAAAATGGATGGGGACTAAAGCGAAGGAGATTAATGGGTTCAAATTGTAGTACTCAAGTGGTTCAAGAAGACAGAATGGGGTATGTATCTTAGTTGTTAAGGAACATATAAATCATGTTGTGGAGATAAAAAGGACAAATAATAGGATTATGGTTGTTAAGATTGTGGTTAGTAATATTGTTCTCAATGTGATGTGTGCGTATACACCTCAATTAGGTTTAGACGAACAACATATATGTGAATTCTGGGAGGAGTTAGATGAAGTGATTCAACAAGTCCCTACTAGAGAGAGTTATTTTAGGAGGAGATTTTAATGTTCATTTTGGGGTAGCTTCGGAAGGATATCCATGGACTTATGGGGGTTTTAGGTACAGAGATAGGAATGACAGTGGGATTGTTGTATTGAACGTGACAATAGCATTTGAGTTAGTGATAGATAATTCTTTATTCAAGAAGAATAAAGAGAAACTGGTGACTTATAAGAGTAGAACCACAAAGATTTAAACTTATTATTTCCTTGTAAAGCAGAGAGATCGAGCTAGGTGCAAGGATTGTGAGGTGATTCCGAAAGCATACTTAGCAACACAACATAGAATGTTAGTTTTGTATCTTGAAGTTAAGGGATAGAGGGAGAAGTGAAATACTAGGAGGTGTACTAAAGTTAGATGGTGGAATCTTAATGGGGACATGGTGGAATAATTTAAGGATAGAATAAGAAATGGAACCAAATGGATTAGAAGGAGATGCCAATCAGATATGGGAGTGAGTAGTAACTTTGGTAAGGAATACTGCCAAAGAGATCTTGGGAGTTTCTAAAAGGTCGAGGGGTGGTATGGATGTCAAATTTGGCCCGACCTGGCTCGATTTTGGCCCAGGTTAATCGGGACATAGGCTGACCATGGTCGACCTGACCGGGTCACAGGTTGAGGTTGGTCAGGTCAAGCCAGCTGGCTTGTGGTCCAATCGTTACTTAAAAAATGACATCATTTTTTACGTTTTTATTTAAAATATATATGGTGGGTCGGGTTGGCTGGCTGCCCCTGGCCTGACCTATTCCGGCCCGACCTAGCCTATTGACATTCCTAAGGGGTGGTAAGATGGAGTCATAGTGGTGGCCTGAAGATATATAAGAAATGGTGAAGGATAAAAGGGAGCATATAAAGCTCTATTGGAAAGTACAATAGAGGCAGAGAGAGAAGCCAATAAAGAAAGGCACAGACTGCCAAACAAAGAGGCAAAGAAGATAACGTCAGTGGATAAAGTTGAAGCTTATGAGAATTTGTACTGGAGATTGGATACGAAAATGGGATAAAAGAAAATTTTTAAGTTCCCAAGAGTTAGGGAACAAAAAACGAGAGACTTAGACTAAGTTCAATGTATAAAAGATGCAGTAGGGCAAGTGCTTATGGAGGAAAATGACATCAAAAGTAGATTTCAAAGGTACTTCTATGGCTTTTTTAATGAAGGCATATCGAACAACATCTCTTTAGGTTACCTCAACAAGTTTGAGATATTTCATAACTTGTCTCGATGTAAACATATCAAAAGGGAAGAAATTAAAAAAGCTTTGAGGGAGATGAAGAGCAGAAGGCTAGTAGGATTGGATGAGATACTCATAGATGAATGGAAGAGCCAAAGTGTCAAAAGTCTTGATTGGCTAGTCAAGTTTTTTAATGTGATCCTTGAGTCTACCAATATGTCGGATGAATGGAGACTAAGAATGTTAATCCTTTGTACAAAAACAAATGGGACGTCCAAAATTGTAACAAATATAGAGGCATCAAACAACTTAGTCACACCATGGAGTTGTGGGAGAAGGTAATTAAGAAGAAAGTCAAAAAGGCAGCTTCTATATCGGAAAACTAATTTGGCTTTATGCGAGGAAGGTCCACGACAGAAACGTTACATCTCCTTATAAGATTAATGGAATATTATAAGGAAAAAAAGAGTTATTTGCCCAAGGGTTTTATTAAATTAGAGAAGGCACATGACAAGGTTTCTAGGGAAATCATGTGGAGGTATTTGGAGGTTAAGGGAGTTCCTATGTCCTATATATAGGTGATTAGAGATACGTATGAAGGGGCAATGACTAAAGTAAGGACGATAAGAGGAGACACTAAGAATTTTTCTATTGGCATTGGGCTACACCAAGGCTCCACAATAAACCCTTTTCTGTTTATAAGAGTGATGGATGAGCTTTCTAAGAATATTCAAGGGGATGTGTCTTGGTGTGTATTGTTTGCTTACAATATTATTTTAGTGAATGAGACAAGATAGGGGATTAATGTCAACCTAGAATGTTGGAGAGAAACGTTAGAGTTGAAAGGTTTTAAAATGAGTAAGACTAAGATTGAGTACTTAGAATGCAACTTTTTTGGCCGTCAGGTGGTTACTGATGTGGATGTAAAAATTGGCTTTGATGCTATATCAAGAAAGGAGTGTTTTAAATACCTAGGGTCTATCATCTAAAGCAATGGAGAGATTGATTAAGATATAGTCCATCGTATTACATCAGGTTGACTCAAATAGGGAAGTGAATCAGGAGATGGAGATGAGGATGCTCCGGTGGATTTGTAACCTTAATAGAAGAGATAAAGTCAAGAATCTTACAGTATGAGACAAATTAAAGGTGATTAGTATTAATGACAAATTGTGAGAGACAACGCTTAGGTGGTTCGAACATGTTAAAAGGAGACACTTTGACACTCTAGTGAGATGACGTAAGAAAATAATACTTAGATACTACAAAAGGACAAAAGGAAGGCCTAAGAAGAACTGAGGGAAGTAATCAAAAATGATATGGCACGATTAGATCTTACCGAGGACTTGGCCTGCAATAGGAAACTTTGGCATACTAGGATACGGGTAAAGGATATCTTTTAAAGAGAGCATTCACAATATTATAGGTTATATGAATCTGTGTACTGTGAATTTATTGTGTAGCATTTACCTCCTAAGTAGTTTAGCTTACTTAGTTTTCTATTTAGCATAATTAGCATGGTCGGAGTTACTCATTTACAGGTCTTATCTTCTTTTAGCCTAGTTAGAGTTTAGCTTTGTATGTGTCTTTCTAGTATGTATTCTCATCTTACCATTTATTCTTCATCTTTGAAATGTTCTGTACAGAAGTCATTTTCGTATTGCCTTACCTATTTGTATTATTAATTTTACTATTATTTATTTGTATTTATGTATTTAGTTATTTTATTACAACTTTTATGTTTATTTGACTATTTACTTAGTTATTTTGTTTTATTATTTTTGTTTAACATATGTATGCACATCTATTTGTAATTTGATAGTATTTTCATGATACATTGCATATGGTTCTATCAAAAATAGCCTCTCTATTAAGTGGGGTAAGACTGCGAACCTCCTCAGAACTCGTGCCTCAATGGACTTCAACTACGTGTTGATGATGATGATGATGATGATAAGAGTGACTCTGATCAAGTATGTATTAAACTCCTTGTATGTATATTGTACTTCACATTTATTCTTTATTGACAAACTAACCGAAACAATTGAATGGGCAATGAGAAGATTTCTGTAAAGAGGTACACATAGCAAGAGATACAATGTAAAAGTGGCTTTGAATGTAGTTTGTAATCCAAGGGAGGAGGGAGGTTTAGGAATTACTTTAGTTAACCTTAGCTATAAATTTTTCATGGTTAAAAGGTTATGGAGGCTTATAGAGAATAAGAAAATGGGTGCATATATATGTCTTTAAAGGCAAAAGTATAAGGGACTATAAATTTAAGCCTTCTGCTTCATGGTTCCTGTAACAACTATTTAAGTTAAGAGGAAATATAGCTAACAGCTTTAGATCAAATATGGGAAATGGGAATTGGCCTTATATACTTTGACAACTAGAATAAGGTTAGCCTATTGATTCATTCACAACTCATTCCTACAATTTTGGAGAGATTCTCTATTGACTTTAAAATTAAAGTGTGCATAAATGGTGAGCAATGGGGCAACATTCCAATAGAAATAACCTTAGCAATACCAAGGTATAAACCTACCAAGGAAGAATAGACCATTGTATATGGCTCAAGCACCCTTATAGAGTCTTCAATAATAACTAAGATATGTAAGAATAAAAGGGCAGATAATGGAATGGGACAAAGTAATATCGAACAAAAATGTGCCACCTATGGTAGCTTTCTTCTTACAGTTAGTGGCAAGAAAGAGAACTAATACAATAGATAGGCTAGGATATATGAATCTGGTGGGAAGATGCTTATTAGCATTCACCTTTTCTTTGAACACAAGTACTTAATGGAAATATGGGAAAGCATAATATACAGATGCAAGCTTGCTAATAATAAGATGAATTTTCCATAAACACTTTCTTGGATGGAAGAAGATAAAATCATACCTAAAAAGGACAATAAAATCATACCTAAAGAGGACAAAGAAGTGATGATTATAACAATGGGATGTTGCATATATAAACTATAAAGAGAAGGAATGAAAGATGTTCTAAAGTGATTGGGAAAACTGAGGATCAAGTGCTGAAGGAGATTAAAATGTGGGAATAGAAATACTAGTAAACATAAAGGAGAATAGAAAATGCAACATCAAAATGGCATAAATATAGACATATAATAAGGGCTGAGAGGCGATATAATAGTCCCCAAACTAAAAATGAGAAGAGTTAAGACACCACAAAAAAGTAGTAGTACTTTAAAGTTCATGTATTAGCTCCTTATGTTGAGGATGTTTGGTCTTTTATAACACCTCTTTTATTCATTAAAGATTATACTCTTTAATTCTTTTAAAAAATCATCTTTTATTATTATAAATAATCAAATATTAAAATTTTAGATAAAATTTATGTATTTTAAAGACAAATTTTTTATTAAATTAAAATATTTTATATAAAATAATTAAAATATTTTATATAAAAATTTACTTTTAAATTATTTCAAATAATGTAAACTATTAAAATATATTAGTCATATTTCTTATTAATAACTAATATTTATTTACTTAATAATAAAATAAAATATTTTTAAAATTTTAAAATTTAAATTACACCTTATTATGAAGCTTGATTATTCTTTTAATAACATTATGAAATGGATTTTTAGAACATGTCATTAAAAACTATTATTGATATGTGCTTAATTGATTATACATTTATTCCATAGCATTTAATGTTTAATGCTACAAAATGCTTAAGACATTTACCTTAGTTCATATGTAGTTTTAGGTACAATTTGAAAGTGAAAAAGCTAAAGTAAGTAGAAAGCACAATATTTGAATCGTCATTTTGAGATTTACACTCTCTTGTCTTCATGGAATAAGAAGTAGAAGGATTAGAGTTAAAGGAGACAAGAAAATACCAAATTGGATGAAGAGTGACATTGTTATGGCCATAAGATACATCACAAAACCATGACAAATAAGTCATGGCTATGAGAGTTGTCAATACAAGGTGGCTCACGACCATAAGTCCCATGACACACACTCACGGCTGTGAACAACATATGCATGCCCATAAAAGAATGATAGCTCACCCAAAAACCCTACTTTTTGGTATAAAAACAATGTTTTGTCGTCAAAACAAATATGAAAGGTTGGATGAAATGTTTGGGGGCTTCGAGATAAGAATGAGGAAGAGGGCTAGACATTGTCGAGGACCCATGAAGAAGATGGAGAGCTAAGCTTCCCGACATTAGTTCGAAGGTAATACCAACGCTGAAGAACTAGGTTGAGTATTTCTTTTATTGTTTTTGTTATTCTGTCTCTCTTTAAGGGTTGATCGTGTTATCTTATGCTTATGGATTTGGGTTTTCATGTATGAATGATATTTATTCTCGTTATCATTAGATTGTTTATGTATGAACCCATTTTTATAATCTTGAACGCAATCCATAATTGTTATGTTTGGATATTCCGAGAATCTTCGATATAATCTATAATTGTTATGTAGAGATTCATTTGTATAAACTAATGGTTTCATATCATTAGGGATGCAATCCTTAATTGTTGTGTTTCCGATTAGTGGAAAATTAATAGGGATAGCATAACTTAGGTTAAATGACCTGAGATTGTGTGGTTATTGCCTTGATTAATATGCTTTCCTAATTTGTAATGCGACTGTCCAATTAAATTGAGAGATCATATCCTAGGTTGTTTGATAGCTAGGTCTAATTAATGAACGTCTCTTAATTAAACACGACTTAAGGGAAAATTGGGCTCTGTAGAGCTTATTGTTAGCCTATGATTCATAGTTGCTAGGATGGGTAAGAGAATAACAATTCAATAAAGAATGTTTAATTGAGTGTATACTTAGATAGAAACAATAACCAAGTCCCTAACGATTTCATCACTTTCATCATTTTATGATGTTTTCTTTAATTTGCTTTTGTTAGTTTATTTCATTTCATTTTATTTTAACCTATATAAACCCCCTCCTCCCATAACCTAAACACCGATTCCTTTCATTTCAAAAACTTTATACATACTCTCTATGGATCAACCTCGGCTCACCGATCACTTGCCTAATAGCTAAAAAGGCAAATGATGATACCTCAAAGAATCCATTCCGTTTAGAAGAGGTTGGCTGCTATAGTTGTAGGTCTAGTTATTTTGAGTAGTGTTATGACGCACTATGTCAATTATAATCACAAAAGTTTCAGCATCTAATAATATTAGATGAGGCCACAATAAAAAACGCCTTAGCTGACGATTTTTTTGGCGACGAATCAAAAATAGTCGCCCAAAGATAGCTATTGGCGATGAACTTTACTTTTTGCGACGTTTTACTTAATCGTCGCTAAATAAATATTTTTTGCTAAGAATTTTTAAAAATTGCCGCAAAATGATTAACATTTAGTGACAGATGGCTTCACCAATGCGAGAATCTTATACAAAGATTCATAGTATTCGTATCCAAAAGTTCAACTTTTGGCAACAAAGTTTTAAATCATCGCTAAAAGTTAGACATTTTATGAAGAATTGTAAAATCATCGCTAATAGTGATTTTATATCTTATGTACTTCTCAAGGGAATTTTGATGAATTTTAGTGCGTGATAGTATTCTTAAAAATAATAATGTTAAAAAGATAATAATGATAAGTGTGCTTAATAATCTTAAAGTGATTTAAAATTGACATTTATATGATTTTTCATATATTTTCATTTTCCTTCTTTATAAATTTTTTTAAATAGTTACTGCATTCAAACTCTATAATTTCTTATATCTACATATGGATTTATACACAAACGATTCTTTAATAATGCTTATTGTGCATACTACTACACTTCTGTTCATATATATAAAAAGAATGAGGCATCTAAAAATTGTAAAATATTTTCAAAGATTTAAACATATTGTTGAAAAACACATACATGATAGGTAATTTTAAATTTGAAAAGTAGATATTTTTTGGACATGAAAAGATAAACATATGTAAAATTTTAATGTTAATAAGATCAAAATATCATAAATTTAAGTTTACCACTATTCTTAATCATTAATATTTATTGACAATAAAATAATAATACATATAAATATTGAAAATTTTTAAGCAATATAATACCTTAATATATGGTATATAAGTACTATAAGATGTTAATTAGAAGTTTAACAATTCTTACAGACAAAATAATAAATAAAGTTTAAATCCTAATATTCCATTGAAAAGGAAAAGGAATAATTATTTTTTGGATTCTAAGTGACAATAGAGTTAGTAGAAAAGGTAAGGGAATTTCCAATGTCTGGATTACCAAGAAGGCTCTTTGCACTTTCTGAGCCACTAATTGAAAAAATTAAAGATCTTGCCTCAAGGGTCAGTGAATTGACATCCTCTTTCAACAACTTCTTTGCTTTAACTAAACTTACAAAAGATATAATGAATTATTTCCTAGATGTAGTATGCATGATAGTATTAAATGAACTGCACATAGTATGCATTTCAGCTAATGAGCAAACAGAATAATCAAAGCTAAATCAAACATTATTAGGAACACAAATTCAAATACATGCATACTTGACTAATAAACTCCATAATTGTCACAAACAAAAATAGTTTTTGTAATGGACTACTATTTTGAAATATCCAATCTCCCTAATGTTGTATGCACCATCGAGACATCGCCACCTCCTTCGTTTCCATCTATGTTCTTTTGAAGATTCGAAGAAGTTTAACACAACATATAGTATATAAAATCACAAGTTCATATAATAGCTTTATAACAAAAAATGAGATACAGATAATAAAGAAAGAGAGGTAGTTCGGATGATACTAAAAACCTTGAAGGAGAAGATCGGCAATGAAAGGCAAGAGATGATTAGTGTTTAATGAGGAGATTTGTTCTACATTTATTTGTTCTTTATTAAGGAGAATTTTGCTACATTCCTCCCAGCGGAACCCATTTCCGCCATCAATTGGTCGGCCTGTCCATCCCTCCCATTTTGTGTATGGAATGGACAGGCTTATTTAATTCATTGTGTTTATTGAACATATGAGTCAATAGGAAACTAACTGTGTAGTTAGTTCCTTATTTCCACTTTTAGGATCTATCATAAGATTGAAATATCATATAATGACCAATGAACCACGTTGACATTTTGGTATGAAACAATGTTAACAATTTTATTCTGAAAAAGTCAATAGATGACTTGTTATTTGAATGTTCCAACATTCTAATAATGTTAATTTTGTGATCTATCAAGTGAGACTACTCTATATGATAAGGTTGAGAATGTTAAGTGTGAATGCATTATGTTTAGGGGATGCATTAACATCCCTTGTAGCTCCTAAATATGATTGCTTCTATGTACATAAACATCCCTTGCAGAATCCTCTAATGTAAATAGTTGTGTAATTGTGATCTAGCTTTAATTTATCTTAATAATTAGCTTGTTAGTTTTGAGCTACTCCATATATATGTTTTTATAAAACATATATTCAATAAATTCAAATGTGAGTATGGTAAAAGATTTATGGTCTTTGAAGAATAAGAGTAATTTGTTGTTAGTTTTGAGCTACTTAATTTGGCTTTTAATTGTTATGTATAATCAAAGTCTCATAACATGTTGAAATAAATTCATTTTAATGGATACATCTGTATGCTATAAGTGGTAGAGATTTGATGTAAAAGCAATCATATGATAAATATGTACATAAACATTCATTGTAGAAGTAGCCTTCATTCTCTAATAGACATTTCATCAAACAATTAGCAGTGATTTCTTAAACAAGCATGGAAGGTGGAAAAAAAAGGTCAATAGATACACATTCAAACAAAAACACAATTCATCATCTTCCAAACACAAATGCAAACAAAAGCCTATACACCATAGGTAGAACACAAAACTCACATAAACTCCTAAACCTAGCAGTAAAATAAAGCACAATAAGGAGGGTTCTTGAAAATATAAAAGAAGAACAATAGCAACACAGGTAATGACGCTTCTTCGACGGTGGCAGCCACAACATAGGAGGCAACCACAACATAGGCGACGACGCTTATTGAACGATGAATGAAGTATTTCGGTTAACACGAAAATGAAGAGAGGTTCGTTTTGGTGTTAATAACCTAATAAAAAAGGATGTTGTTTGTAGTTAAACAAAATGACTGTCGATTAATTTGGAAGAAATATACTATTTGGTGTCAATTCAAAAAACTGTCGCCAAATGGTGGACCATTACCATTTGGCTTGACTTTTGATAATGGCATTAATATAAGATTATATTAATTACCATATATAATTATGCTTGTTTATAATAAAATTTAGAATACTTTAGTAATTCATCTCAAATATATTTATAATTATAATTAGAACTTATTAGAATTATAACTAATTCTAATTATATATTAATTAGGTCACAAGTGAATATTCAATTTTCGTCCTTATGAGTTAAATATCTTAAATTTGAAAGTCAAGTTATCAAACATTATTATCAAATGCAACTTAATTAAGAGGACTTGGAGAATCGTTAAGGATAAACACTCCTTATGGGTAAAGTGGATCCACGTATACTACACAATTTCTGAAGCATTAAGCCTAGAACCACTACTTCCTAGTCTATGATGCATATCCTTAGGCTAAAGGACAGAATCAGACCTTGCATCTCAATGAAGATAGGTAATGGATGCTCCACTTCCTTCTAATTTGACTGTCGAACAGGCTCAGCCCTTCATCTTTAATTCATCATTCCATTCAAGGCAATAGTGAAGGAAGCTATGGATAAACCTCAATTTACAATTTATTCCATATATAGAAGACTACTCTAAATGGAACTTGGAACAATCATGTATCTTTTAAAACTCCTCATGTAGGAATTTCTTGTGAACCCATGCTCCTAAAAATCGAACAGTGCAAAATACTCTGGTTTTCTCCAAGCTTGCCCAAAAGCCTCAACTATTATGTGGTAGGCTATAAAAGGCAAGCTAGCCACTTTGGATAGGGTGAAAAGGGTTAAGAATATTTCTGATACTTGCACCCTTTGTAAAGCTAATAAAGAAACTATTCAACACTTGTTCGTCAAGTGTACGAACTCAAAAGTTTGGAAAGAAGTTCTGAATGTATGTAACCACACACCTCCCTCTAATAGCTCGAATGTCATTCTCGATTGGTTCTGTAACAACCACAAAAGAAGATTTGGGGATTGGATTGTTTATATACTAGTTTTGAGCAATATGATCTACCATATCTGGTTAGTTAGAAACAAGGCTATTTTTTGATATAAGAGCTTTAACCAGACTTTTATCTTATAGATTGTAATTCAACCAGTCATGGAATAGATACTAGGCCACAAAATCCACTTTGTATGCAGCTCCTTAAGGACAATGTGACGACTAGATTTTTAATTTATCCCAAAGTGAACGAATGCATACAGCCCATGCATTGAATGTTGTACGTGATGCATGGAAATCCTGGGTGTTAGTCTTAAGCTTCGTTCTTACATCCTAGTTGCTTTTTCTTGGTCAAACCATCGTGTATTTGTAAATAATTTATTTTAATACAAACCTTCACTTTTTCTCATAAAAAAGTTCAACTTAATTAAATTGTCCTTTCCTCTCTTCAAATGTTCTTTATGTGTTACACTTTAAATTCTTAAATATATTAGTAGTTGATATAAACTACGATTCTGAATATAGTTTGGTTAGATATATTGAACTCTTTAAGTTTATTTTTACTTTTAATTAAATGTTTTTTATTCATATATCAAAATTGATATCTAACAACTCAATATAACCAACCTTTTTGTATATGATTTTTTTGTATAATTTAATTATCTATCATTTAACGTTCTAACTAAACATAAAATATAGATTTAATGTCTACTCTATTTATGTCTAATCATATTTTTATCTAGTATTAATAATGAATTCTTTTAATGATATTTAATAATTATTTTCAATATATTATTCTACTTTAATTAAGGATTTCTCAAATCAATACTAACTAAAAATAATTAAGTTTAATTATTTTTAAAGTGATAAATTATAAATTGATTACTCAACCATTGACATATGGTCATATTATGCTTAATGACTACTAAATGTTTTACCCTTAATTTGAATAAGTCTTAAATAGTATGAAAATATAGCACTACCTTTATGAGATACATTAGAGATCTCAAGTATAGGGATGAGTTACATAATCATCGTAGCGAGATTTTTGTTAAATACACAAGTAATATTCTATATAGAATTTTCATAGTAGATTCAATGAATTTTTTTGGCTAACAAACACCTAAAATTATATTTAACTATCTTCGTACTTTATCTCTTCCTTTCTAGTGAAAAATATAATATTTGCTGATCTTTTTGCTATATTAAATTATTAATGTTACATTTTAATAGTACAATATTAGGAATTATTTGAAGATAATACATTTAACATAATATCAATCTTATAATTATGATATTATCATAATTTTATTTATAATTATAATTATCCCATAGGCTTTATTGTATAAGTTAGTAAATTAAATAAATGTACATAAGATAAAGAATATATTTAATTAAATATATCACAAATATACAATTAACTAATTAATTATAAGGTATAAAGCAATATTTGTTGCCTTCAACCTAATCCTTTAGTCTTTTCAAGCTTCTTTTATTGTTTTAGGAACATTTATCCTTATAAACATAACTTTTGTTACTATAGAAAGAATGGAGACGAGTGCTCTTAAATCTGTAGCCATCAATACATCATGCTTCCTTTTTTTTTTTATACAATGTAAATGTATTAAATCAAAAAGTATGTACAAGGTCTTTAGGGTATATCTCGACCAGAGTCTGTAACTCAATCAACAGTAACAACTACACAGTCCAAAAATCAAAATGTAATCAGCTCATTGGGATACAGTCTATATAAAAGCTTATACATGACAATTTTAATCTTATAAATTACATCAAAGATCGAACAAAAAGCAGAATCTAATATGACAGCATTTCTTGTCTTCTAGATCGTATATATGGTACATAGAAGTGCCAGTCGTGCTACTTTGCTTCTTAATCGAGCTTCAGTGTAGTCTTTCTAGATCCACTTGATGGCACTAGACAATGAGGACATGATCCAAGTCAAACCTAACCAACTCTGAATGTCTCTCCAAATTGCACCTGTAAAAGAACATTTAAAGAAAAGATGGTCAACAGTTTCAGCTTCAGCATTGCAGAAGCTACATGTTCGGTCTAGCTCTAAGAACATCAAGTTGTCCTTGGTAAGTAATCTATTACGGAAGCTCAACCATGCAATGAATAAGAATTTGGGAGGGATGTATTGCTTCCATATGAAGGACATCCATGGTTTAATAGTGTGCTTGGTTCGAATCAATTCATACACTTTCGGTGAGGAAAGTGTACCATTAGTACATAAAATCTATAGCCCACCTTCCACTCCCCTTCGGCCAACCAAATTTTCTAACAACAAATTCTGAATATGTTAAAGTTTCTTCTTAAGTGGAGAGTCTCGATTATGTGGCTCCCAATCCAAAACCGTAGAACCCTTTAAGTAAATTTCATGAATCCATCTTACACAAAACGAGTCAGCTTTAGCATGAATGTTCCATAGTGCCTTAGATAAGAGAGCCAAATTTCACATTTTGCAATTTTTTAAACCCAATCCCCCCTCCTTCTTAGGAACACAGATGTTATCCCATGCCACCCACACTTTCGGTGAGGAAAGTGTACCATTAGTACATAAAATCTGTAGCCCACCTTCCACTCCACTTTGGCCACCCAAATTCTCTACCAACAAATTCTGAATGTGTGTAAGTTTCTTCATAAGTGGAGAGTCGATTATGTGGCTCCCAATCCTAAATCGTAGAACCCTTGAAGTAAATTTCATGAATCCATCTTACGCAAAACGAGTCAACTTTAGCATGAATGTTCCATAGTGCCTTAGATAAGAGGGCCAAATTCCACATTTTGCAATTTTTCAAACCCAATCCCCCCCTCCTTCTTGGGAACACAGATGTTATCCCATGCCACCTTGAAGTGCTTCCCCCCCCCCTACAAAAAACCTACAAATGGAGGTTATCCTCTCAAGAATGGTGGCAGGTATGGGAAATCCATGTAGCCAAAAAGGAAAGTAATCCTTGAATAACATGATTCACCAATTCAATCCGACCTGCATAAGAAAGAGATTTACCATTCCAAGCATTAATGTAGGCTTCCACAGATTCTATCAGGACTGAGAATTGGGTCACTGATACTTTTAGGGGTGCCAAAGGTACCATTAAGTATCTCACTGGAAATTCACCTATTGGAAACTCAACCATTTGTAAGATATCTTCTTTAGCCCTTCCAAAGACTTCTACTAGGTACACATTGGATTTAGACATATTTACTGGTAACCCTGCTACTTCATTCAATTCCCTCAAAGCCTCCATTAATATATGAATAGAACCATAGTCCCCTCTTGAAAAAAGCATAAAGTCATCCACAAATGCAAAATGAGTAATACTAAGCTTATGACATTTCGGGTGGAAATGGAAATGAGAGTGAACTGTCTTTACCTTAAGCAATCGAGAGAGATACTTAAGGCAGAGGAGGAATAAGGTAGGTGACATGAGATCTCCTTGCCTCAATCCTCTTCTACCCTTAAGCAATCCATGTAAAGTATCATTGATAAATATGGAGTAAGAAGTTGTTGTTACACACTCCAGCACCCAACTTACAAATGTGTGAGGGAAACCCAAACCCTTCATCATGTCTTCAAGAAATGCCCATGATACCGTATCATATGCTTTTGTTATATCAAATTTAATCATGCACTTAGGGGAGATCCGCTTCCTAGTATAGCCTCTGACTAGTTCTTGTGCTAGGAAGACATTATCGAGCATACTTCTCCCAGGTATAAAAGCAGATTGTACTGGATCAACCAATTTTCCTACTACAAATGCCATACGTGCAGACAAGATTTTTATGATCACCTTATACACCACATTTAAGCAGGCAATCGGTATAAAATCTGTAACTTTCGATGTTGTCTTTGTCTTTGGGATGAGGGTGATGAGGGTATGGTTGATTTGTCGAAGCATCCTCCCCAAATTGAAAAACTCCTTTACTGCTAAGATGATATCCGAGCCAACAATGTGCCAGTGTTTTTTAAAGAAAGCTGAGGTATAGCCATCCGGTCCTAGCGCTTTGTCATTTCCTATATCATACATGGCCCTTTTTATCTCATCATCTATAACTGGTGCAAGCAGAATCTCATGTGACTCCTCTAACATCAGCCCATTGTGAATAACCCTGCAATCTGGACGGTGCACTGTAGCTGAAGTACCTAGCAGTCCCTGATAGTACCTTACTACATGGTCTGCCATCCTCCATTGAGTTGGTCATAGATCCATCCTCGTTTAACAAGTGGGAAATATGATTCTGTACGCATCTCTTTCTAGCAATAGCATGGAAGTATTTAGTGCTGTTGTCGGCTTCAACAAGATGTGTGCATTTGGCCTTTTTCTGAAAGAATTTTCTCTCAGCCTCCAGCAAAAACCTAGCCAACTTCCGCTTTGTGTTCACCTCCTGATTCAAGTTAATGTCATTTGGGCTCTGCAATGAGGCTTTATAAGCAATCTGGAAATTTTCTGTAGCATGTAGTACTCTATCGGATATGTGACCAAATGCATGAACATTGAGGGCTTTTAATGGATGCTTGAGGTTCTTCAATTTTGTGCATAACACATATTGTGTTGAACCAACCACAACATACTCCCAATTTCTAGCTAAAATTTTATGGAATCTAGGGTGGTCAAGCCACATGTTAAAAAACTTGAAAGGTTTCTGCCCTTTGAATTCAAGTTGCTGAAAGTTACCACAATTGGGCAATGATTCGAATCTGGAAGCATATCCAGGAAATTTGCTAAATAGTCATACTCCACCGATCTCGAAGCTTGGTTAAGTACAACCCTATCTAATTTTGCCTAAAGAAGATTTTTCTGCCATGTGAAGAACTCCACTTTAAAAGGGGCATCTTCCAGCCCTAGGGACATCTAAAAGTCTACCAAGTCTTTTAAGAGATAAGTCGAAAGAGGTTGGCAACCCATTCTCTCCCTAGTAGTATACACACAATTAAAGTCTCCCATAATAATCCAAGGTAATAACATATCCGACCCTAACTCCAATAAGTGTTGCCACAATTTTCTTCTTTTAGGAACACTGTATAGACCATACATAAAAGAAACAATGAAAGTGTGTTGTGTAACCAGGCAGTAAACTTAGCAATGGATGAATTGTTCCCCTACCTTAAAGGCAGAAATTTTATAATATTGGGGGTTCCACACTAAACATATTCAGCCTCCTGCATAAACATCAAAATTGTGGCCATATTGTCATCCTTTAAACCTGTTTTGCATCAGCAGCCTTAAACCATCCAAAGTCAACTTAGTTTCAAGAAAACAAGCAATTTTACAATGGTGTTGTTTAATAAGAGTAACACGATTTTGTCTCGAGGCCTTTTTCAGGCCTTGAATATTCTAGCATAGGATTGTCATGTTGCACGGGTCGAGGTTCTCTCACATCCTGGTCTTTTGGCAGGATCAGAAGTGTCTTTACCCTTATCAAGTCCAAAATTTCCAATCTGTTGAACCACTATTGCACCTGCATGTACTGTTTTATTAGGTTAAAGCATTGAAGCTTTTTCAGTAGCAGAAATGCACTTCCCAGCAGCATTTTCACCTTTGTCCTGATCAGTTCCAGAATGACCAACAACCTGCGCCACATTAGTACCCTCATGCACTGATTTATTGCTTTTTCCATCGGGCCCTTACTTGCAGCATAAACTCCCTTTTCCTTATCGGGTCCAGTAGTTCCAGCCTATTATAGACTAGATGTCCCTTTGTTTACTATTTTATCCAAGTGTTTCATCAGACTTTTTCCTCTATTCACAGGTTTTTTGTGCCATTCTCCCTCTCCTGTTGTGCTGGAATCTGGTATGAATTTGCTGAACTTTTGCATTTTATTCCTAGGCAGAACAGTAGATACCCCCTCCTTCCTAGTCGTATTGGCTTCCACTATTCCAGTAAAGTTAGCAGTCTCCTAAGCTGTAGCAATTTGCCCCTAAACTTGGTCCACATTTTACAGAACCTGCTGACTAGGTTGATCTATGATCTCCTCCTCCAGTATAGCACCCTCCTAGATTGATGTTATCTGCTCCTCCTGTGGCTGATCTTTAACCACTCTCTCAACCGCAGGTTCTATACTATGCTCTTCCTGTATGGGATGCTTTTTGCTCTTGGATTTACATTTGAGTATACTTATTAGCTCCTGGAATGTGGACATCAAAGCTGAGGGTTGGTTTCTTTGCCACATTTACCTCCACCAACAATCTAGAAAACACTACCCGAGCCTTAGTGCTAGTTATGCGATTTGTACATATAGGTTTTCCTATATGAGATCCAAAATTAGACAACCCCTTCTCATTCCAAAGCTCTAATGGTACATTAGGTAGCTAAACCTATATTGGGACTTCCATAAATTCTTTATAGTCAAAAAAGAAACCTTGTGATAACTTCTTCAACAGCAAAGTTTTCCCAAAAAGAATATAAGGTCCCCCTGTAAGCACAATAGTTCTGTCTTCTTCGGATTCGAATTAAAAGATAATCCACCCACAATTATAGGGTAGCACTTTACATCTCACATTCCATTTATCTATCAACCCTTCAATAGCCTTCATACCCAGAAACTTTCCAGTAAAACAACCAACAAGACAATATCCCCATTTGCTTCAATGGATAAAATATTCGTATCCTACATAACTACCTCATCTTCCACTGTTACAAATTCCATATGCATCCCCTAATTGAGTTCTCTATTATTGCTAAACAAACTAGCAAAGGAAGGTTTGGTATGTGTGTCTAACCTGGGAGGCCAAATGGGTTCTGGCATTTTGTCAAACACCTGTCGGGTTCTGTTCTCCCCTTCTCCACTTGCTGAAGATCGCGTGGTTGGCTCCTTGTGCTTGTCCAGAAGTGCTGATTCTGGCATTTCATCAGGCAACTGCTAAGCACTCCCTTCCTTCTCAGAACTAGCATCAGCGTCACGAGATTCACTACCCATCTCATCTGAATCACCTTATTCCTCATTCGAGGAGGATGTATCTGTTTCATCCCCTCCCTGACCTACTCCACCTGACTTCAAACTCACCTTTACATTAGCCACATTTCCACCCTTCTGGCTTTGTGCTAGCATACGACGAGCACCCACTCGGTTAACTCATCACCAGGTTGCATTTCTCGTACCCCTTTTACCATTTGAACATATGCGCGACCTTCCTAACAGTCATCGTCCCCAACAGTCTCAGTCGCTGGAGATTGCAACTCTAATATATATTCCGCTGTTATATCCCTTCCCTTTCTCAACGGCTTACGCCGCTTCCTATCACAAAAGCCCTGAAATACTTTGGCAGAGTTCCACCAAGATTGTCCTGACAGTCGGCACCTTTCAACCCTAAAAACAAAGCCACCAAAACATAACCAGATAACCAAGTAAAACTCATAATGCAAGAGGATTAATAATCTGAGCAATAATCAAAGCTGCAACAACAACACTCAAAGCCCAAATCTAGTTTTCTCATAGAGAATCAGATAATAGAAGAAGGTTTTAATCAAAAGAAAGAGAGAAGAAGTACCTGGATCCACAGATTTGGAGGAGACTCAATCTTCGAAGACAGGCGTATTTGGGAGACTCACCACCACCATCGGAGAAAACAAATATTCCAGAGATGGATCAGTACATCTAGTAGAAGAATGTAGACTACGCAGTCACTCAAGAAGACGAAGCTTACCTCTTTATAGTCGCATTGCTTCGATCGTAATCCCACCATCGAGACTTGACTCTCCCACAACCCTAAATGAGAACATTCTGCATACAGAAGGAAGAAGGGGTTCCCCAAAGTTTGAGCAACCTAGCTGTGGCGTGAAGTAGCGACGGAAATAAACTCTCCCTCTCTTTCCTAATTTGTTGTCCTCTGGTGGCGTTTCTAGAAAAGAGGCAAACGATTTTGCCCTAAATGTTTTTGTCGTGATGCTTAAATAATGTAGGCTTGATTGGCCCATACGGTGTCATTGCGTTTAGAGAAGACTTGTATTTGGCTTTACTGTCACGAACTCCTTTGTACAATTCTTTATATAATTACATTTCTTTTTAACTTTTCAAAAAAAAAACAACAACACTCGAAGATAAGGAGCCCTAAGAATGTTCCCCAAATTGATTGAACGTTGTCGCCCAACACTAGGAAAAGGCACAATCACAATAACTTCAACCGGCAACCAGAAACACAACACAAATCGTTTGAATTAAACACTCAAATTGCAGGAAAGATGATCGACAGGTGTTCGGGACTTAGGAGGTGGTTCTCCTAATTCATTCAAGATAGTTTTGCTCTTAAATGTGGAACATAGACTCCTTGCTCCACCACATCCTCAAGATTAATAGCTTTCAAATATGCCTTCATTTTGATAGCCTAAATGTGATAATTCTTATATGTAAAAATGTGATTTGTCCTTATAATGTTTAAATATTTTTTACTTTCATAAATAAATTAGTTCTGATCTAATCTAGATGAAAGTAAACGATCAAACCTTGCTTCATTAGGATCAATCTTAGGCTCGGAGTCAAGTTTGAAAGCCTAATTAGTTGGGTTTATTCCTACTCGATTCAAAGTTAACGAGGAAAATTAAATTTGATCTAACATATTTAAAGCCGACTAATCTATTGCCAACATTACTCTTCTATAGTATTTATCACTCTCTTCCACTAACAAAATACTTACAATAAAAAAAACCTTCCCTTAGAAAATGAATTATGATATCATTTCTTAGTTTTCAACAAATAATAACAAAGAAAAGAAATAAAGAAAACTTTGTTGCATAAGCTTCCTTCTCATACATTGAAAATATATTACAAAAGTTTCACATAAAAAACTACAGCAGATGAAAGTGTTTTCCTGCAAATTACATCCACTTCCATTACTTTTACTACCTTAATATATTACATATCACAAATCAGTTTCATTGTACCTTCCTTAATTTATGCTGATGATACAAAAAGTGATCTGAAAAATAATGACCAAAATATTCACGGATGACTAGCAGTATTCCTCGTCACCCTCATAGTTGTGCTCTTCTTGATCTACAGCTGCATCTTGATATTGTTGATACTGAGACCAGATGCACCCATGCTGTTTTAAGCTTATGAGAATTCCATCTCGTCCATGCCATCTCCAATTTACCAGTTCAAGCCATTCCTGCGGCACATGGCAGTAAAATGCTAAGCCCTCGGAACATCACTTGGGTTGAAGTATAGCTGCCAATGAATGCTGAAGCCATTTTCAAGCCAATGGGAAGAGTGTCATAAAAGATGGACTTTAACGTGGTGAGAAGGGTTCCGCTTGCTTAGCTCAAGTTGCGAAATTAGCAATATAATGAGTACTGAGTACTAGTAAAAGAAAACAAAGGAAGCAAATGAGTGATAGGAAAGTATTCAAATTGAAGATGAGGTGTTTTAAGTTTCAAAAGGTAGGTTAAAAAGGATAGTGCCAAGATCTACAGCATATTCCAACGACGATAATCATTTGGGCAACAACATACATCGTTCTCCAAACAATTCATTATTCAGAAAGCAGATTAAACAATCCCTTCCACGCTCACAACAACAGGAGAATCAAAGCCTGCACGGGACTCATTCACGAAGAGTAAATTTTGTAGGTTTGACCATGCTCACTGTGGATGGATTCAAGTCTACAGTGTTGACTCTTTTCTTACTTTCCTTTTTAGGCGGTCATCAATATCCTATGATATAAAGCGCCTTCCATTCCACTCAACTGAATGCCTATTATATTGTTTGGAACTCTGCTTCAGAATCCAACAGTGTTGGATTACCTAATCTGGTGCCACCCATTTTCCAGATTCTTGTCCATGATCTACGGCCGACTATCTATCTAATTAAGCTTTGCATATCTAATTATTGAAGTGCATAGACAATTTAATATTATCCTTACAAAAAATCACCAAAGTCATTTTGTGACATAAAATGTATATATTATTTAATAATAAAACTATAATTTTATTCTATTTATTTTAAATATATTAATACTAAATCTTACAGAAAAAAAAAAATCGACTCAGCTAGATACAACTATGTGCCATTGCCCTTTTTGCTTCACAACATATGCTTCGTTCTTACAAAAAGGCATATTCTTGATAAAATATTAAGGACTCTTCCCCATTAGAATTAAGAGAGCAAAGCATCAAAGCTACAAAGTCTAAAATAGCCAACACTCTAAAATGAGCAGCCAAATAGGCACGAACAAGAAGACCACCCATGCATGCACCCTTCTTTTTCCTTTCTGCTCTAAAATATCCTTCACCCCTCCAAAAGTAGCGGCAAACCTCCTGTCTCTTTTCCAAATTATTTTTCAACTCTCAGACCCCCCATTTTCCCTTCCTCAATCTCTTTTACATTTCCACTAGCTACAGCTCTTTCTATTCATTCCATGCATTCTGGTGTCAAAATGGCACGTTCTTTCTTAATTACTTCATATCCTGCAACGTGACCACAAAACTGAAACAAAAGGTACCAATAGACAGTGATTGTTATGCTTTTGAAATAATTTTAAGGTGCTTTTGTTTCTCTTTCAATAACTCGAAATGGGTGATCAAAGTTCTTTGTCGATGGGAAGATGGAACATGTTACTATGTTAAGAACTTAGGATCTGAAGAAATAATTATTCTGTTTTTGGTATGATTAATCATTATCTATAATTTTCTTAACAAGTAAAACGTTTATTTTTCACCTTTCTATGCTTTTCTATCTTTGGGTATACCGGAAATCTTTAATGAGTTCTTGCAATTCTCTTCAACGTGGTACAGGAAAACAATTAATCTGGAATGGCTGTTAATGACGAGTGCATTATGAGGTTCTTGGAGCTAAAGGCAAAGAGGAGCTATCGGTTTATTGTGTTCAAATTTGAAGAAAAGATTCAGCAAGTAACGGTTGAGAAATTGGGTGAACCTCAAAGGAGCTACAATGATTTTACTGCCAGTTTGCCTGACAATGAGTGTAGATATGGTGTCTATGATTTTGATTTCACAACTCCTGAGAACGTTCACAAGAGCAAAATTTTCTTCATTTCATGGTATTTTCAATCTTGGTCGATTTAAATTGGTCTGGCTAAATGAATGCAGTCATTTCAATAGCCAACTTAATTATTATATGTAGGTCTCCTGACACATCAAAGGTGAGGAGTAAGATGTTATATGCGAGTTCAAAGGAAAGATTCAAGCGAGAGCTTGATGGGATTCAAGTCGAATTGCAAGCAACAGAACCTAGTGAGATGACATTGGACGTTGTTAAAGCTCGAGCCTTCTGAGAAACAAAAAAAAACACTAGACGTTATTTTTTAAAACCAAATTTCCTCTCTTCACTAGCTTTTCGTGGATCTTTAGATTTAAATCTTGTTAGCAATTCTGTACTATTACTTATGTCTTACTCAAGGGGGCATTTTTGTTTTATTTGTTCTGGATTAGGGGTTGGACATGCTGAAAACTTTTTCTTTTTTCAAGATTTATATTTTAATAAATTATTTAAATCTTATTCCTTCGCTGGTTCTGGATTTTACAAAAGTTGCTTCGAGGCTTATTCCGCGTAAAAGAGCAATTTGATTGAAATTAAATTGTTATGCTCAATTTTCCAAGTGGATCACCCCAATTGAAAAGGGTAATCGAACAAAACTCTTTTTACGTGGAGACGTCATTTTTTATTATATTTTAAAATATGATGTTCATGGTAATTTACTTCACGTTTAGATGCATTTAACTATGCATTGAAAATAATAAGCCTACAAGCTCATATACAGCAAACCAGAATCATAAGACTAGCTAGGTAGAGTTGGAGACTAGACAATACGAACAACTAAAGCTGAAACTAGATTATTCAGACAAAGCTAGGTAAAGGAAGTTTACAGTTATCTTCTGTTAATCTGAAGCAGATCTTAACATTCCAATTAGTTGCTAGATCAGGTCCCATCCTAGAGTGAATTTTTTTAGATATAATCATCTGCTTTATCCAGGTAATTGTAGAAGCTATGAACTCATGAATTTGCTAGGACTCATTCTTGAAGATTCTTCTGTTCTGCTCTCTCCAAATTGTGTATATCTCATGGCTGATTGTGAGTTTAAATACGTCTAAATTACCCTTATGTGTATACCCGATAGTACCAGACTAAACAATGAAATCATCCCAACTAGTAGCCAAGCAACCAATTCTCTAGATATTAAATGCATGGTTCCAGAATGCCTTTAAATAAGGATAGTTGAACGTTATATAATTCAATATGATATGAGGATGTATACTATAAATGAACAGGTGGAGACAGGTGATAGATTGATGTTATGAAATTTATAATTTTGATTATAATTTTTGTTAAAGGACGAGCAAAAACTTAAGTGTGAGGATATTGGCAGGTAGTTAATTGACTATATTTTTAACCTATATTTAATATATTCTTTTTATTAATGACACTTGCCTTAATGGACTTAAAGGAGAGGAATTTGAATGAAAACGCAACGTAAAATAGAAAATCAACAATTTAGAAGGAGCATACACTTTCGCAATATCTGATGATTTCCAATTATGCACATTCTTGTGCACGACTGTGCATAACCCAAAAACCTATATTTTCTTATAAAACCAATGTTTCAGAGGCAAATAAAGAATGGAGACGTTAGGAGGTGATTTCTAAACGTCGAGAACGTCCAAAAGGGACGATTTTCGTTTAGGGAAGTGAAAAACACAAATAAATCATTGACATATTCGTTGGAATACAAGTAGGCATGGCAACAGGCCCAACCAAGCAAGAAGGCATCTAGGGCTTGGCCCGTGGCCCAGGCGGGCCACCGGTGATCTCAGGCTTGTGGATGGGCCACTATAACCCTGCCCATGGCCCAACCCACAGGCAACCCATTGGGCCTAGGCCGACTTCAAAATTTTAATAATTTTTTATATTTTATTTTAACATTTTAAATTTTTAGTTATATTTGTTTGAATTCTTAAATTATAAATTATAGCATAATGGAATTACCTATAAATTACACAAAAATTTTTATATAAAATTAATGATATAAATTATTTTTAATATCTATTTATTTAAATTTTATCATATTTATTAAAAATATGTAGTTATGATAATATTTTTATAGTTATTCCCTACAAACAAGTGAATTTAATTTTAATTTTGTAATTTTGTTATAACATTTAATTATAACGTAAATGTAAAAAAGTTAATTGATGTTGTTGTTGTAAATTATATACTTTAAATAATAATTATACGTGTAACTTTCAGTTATTGTTGATTTAATGATTTTTTTTTACTTCTATAAATATTATTGTATCTTCACAACTAAACAAAGTATAAAAACTTTTTTTAGATCCGCATCCGCATGTGAAAGAGTACAAAGTTTAAGTTATTGTAATAATATTGTCCTTTTATATTATATTTATTATCAAATAATCATTATAAAATTTATATTTTTATTACAAATATTAAAAGAAATTAATATCATGATTACTCTTAACACATTTAATCTTTTATATTTTATATTTCATATTTACACAATATATACATTATGCATTTATGTATTTATATAAATTTAAAATGAATCAATCACTTTATTATGCATATATGTATTTATATACATATTAAAATGAATCAATCACTTTATTAATCATAATATATCAATTTCAAAATAATATAAAAAGAATATAAAAGTAATTGGGTTATAAAAACACATACATATAGTATATTATATTGAAAATAGCTATTATTTTATTAAAACTATAAATACTTTTGATAATTTGATATGTTTTATAAATTATTATGTTTATTAAATAATTTATAAACATATACATATATGTTTGAATTCTTAAATTATTGTTAATCCTAATGTATCAATTTCAAAAAAATATAAAAAGAATATAAAAGAAATTGAGTAATAAAAACATTTATTGATATAGCTATTATATTGAAAATAACTATTATTTTATTAAAATTAGAATACATTTTATAAATACTTATGATAATTTGACAGTTTTTATAAATTATTATATTTATTAAATAAGTTATAAACAGATACATATATGTTTTTATAAACATATACATATATGTTTGAACTCTTAAACTATTATTAATCCTAATATATCAATTTCAAAAGAATATAAAAATAATTGAATTATGAAAACATATATTGATATGGCTATTATATTGAAAATAGCCATTATTTTATTAAAACTAGAATACATTTTATAAATACTTATGATAATTTGAAAGTTTTTATAAATTATTATATTTATTAAATAAGTTATAAACATATACATATATGTTTTTATAAACATATACATATATGTTTGAGCTCTTAAACTATTATTAATCCTAATATATCAATTTCAAAAGAATATAAAAATAATTGAATTATGAAAACATATATTGATATGGCTATTATATTGAAAATAGCCATTATTTTATTAAAACTAGAATACATTTTATAAATACTTTTGATAATTTGCTAGTTTTTTATAAATTGTTATGTTTATTTAAATAATTTATAAGCATATACATATATGTTTTTATAAACATATACATATATGTTTTAATTATTAAATTATTGTTAATCCTATTATATCAATTTCAAAACAATATAAAAGAATATAAAAGTAATTGAGTTATAAAAACATGTATTGATATAGCTATTATATTTAGATTACCATAATCATTATAATATGTAGTTATGGTAATATTGTTAGAATTATTCCCTACAAACAAGTGAATCTAATTTCAATTTAGTGATCTTATTATAACAATTAATTATAATGTAAATGTTACAAAAATACAAATTAAAAAGTGTTAAAGTTGAATTAATTAATTTGAATTTGGTTAAACATATGGTTATATAAATAATTAATTAATTAGGAATTTTAATTCAATTGATTAGGAATTTGTAAGAAAATTCATTAAGTTAATTGTAATTAAGAATTTCAATTCAATTAATTATGAATTCAATTTTGCTTAAATAATTTATTAATTATTAAAAGAGACAAATGGTACAAGCAAATTTATTAACTATAACAATCATTACTATTCACGAATGATTATCCAAATATGATACAATTTACGAAAATTAAGATAATATGATGATGTTATGACAGACAGATGAAGCTGGGACACTGGATACTAGAGATTGGAGTGAGAGAGCAGCTAATCGTCATACTTATTGCTAAGGTCATTAACAGTTTGGATCAAATCATCTGTATATACAAACACTATATTCAGTAACATAATATTAAAATTCAAAGAATATTTAGGACATGGTAATACTTAATAAACAATTAATATACCTTCAACTTCATATCTTCAACTTCATATAGTTGTCAAAATAACATACAATTGATGGATTAATATGACTAATCATCTCCGCATTAATACGTGTGACTGTAGTAACGAAAAATTAAAAACACAATATTATGTACGATAATATAAAAATAGATAAAATTGATATATTAAAAAGAAAAGTATCATAAACATCTTCATCATTTAACCAACTTTGGGCACACATAAAGGTTTTCACAGTATGAGGATGAAGTTGAGCACGATGAGGAGAAATAACCTGACCACTAGTACTAAAGATAGACTCGGAAGAAAAGGTGGATGCTGGAATAGCCAATGAGTCCAGTGCGATCACGTGCATGATCAGAAAAGCATTTCTAGACTGCTTCCACCATGACAATATATCAAATTGTTCACCTTCAGTTTCAGACACAAATGTTTGGTTAAATATCTATCTAACTGCATCATATTATAAGAAATCTTAACCCTTTTGTCTTTTAAAATTTTTTTAAAAGAATTGTCAATCTTAGGTTAGAAGATGAAACCAAACATGAAACCGAATTGCCTGTACTACTAAGATCCATAGTCTGAGTTTTCTCCAATTTGAGTTCATAATCATTAAACAATCATACCATAATTGTTTAATGATATCTAAATACGCTTGAGCTCGATCGTCGTACAACACACCATAAATATATTCAATCTGAGTTTTCTGTAATTTGAGTTCACAATCATTAAACAATCGATACCATAATTGTTTAATGATATCTAAATATGCTTGAGCTCGATCGTCGTACAACGCACCATAAATATATTCAATCTCGTCCATTTTATATCTCGAGTGCAACATATTTAACACTGCAACAATATGTCCAACCTTATGCCAATAATAATTCAACTTATCCATCAACTGCTTTAGCATAATTTGAATAATCTCATTGTATTCAAACATCCACTGTGATAAAGCATGCTTTATATCAGACATATTGTTACAGTAACTTTGCAAAGTTGGACCATTTTTTCCAAAAATTATAGAATATTAGTAGCATTATAGAATAATTCCGACTTCATGCAAAGTTCTTTAGCCAACTCTCACTAATCTTCTGTTGGCACGCAGGTATACTGAGAATCTCTATCCCTTAACCTAATAAACACCTTAATATATGGGATTGCGGGCTCCAACATCTTCAAGGTTGAATTCTATTTGGTCAGACAATTCAAAACTAACTTTTTTGAACTCGGAATACATAGAATTTATGCAGCATCTTCAAAATTTTCAACCCTTTTAGAAGTTACACTCCAATATAGAATATTATTCTGAATACAATCTATTGCTTCCTTAATTATCTCTAACCTTCCTTCACAATTAAATTACTAAATGCTAGCATAACTACTAACTTTGTTTAATACTTACCAAATAAGTATAATCAGTAATTTCATCCTAAGTCTAATTCTTGCTTTTTATTCTTATTCTTATTTTTCTTTATTCGAATTTCTTCATTATTAATTACCTAACAAGACCTAAAAGTTCTACTTAGAAAGGTATAATAAACTTTCTATAATAGAGAATCATTATAACAATCATTGGAGTACGTGAAAATATTATTTGAAGTCAATTGAATTTCTTAATAAATGGATGTCAAATTTTTTTAACTTTTATGTTAGGTTTTGTTATTATATAATAAATTTTTAATATTTTACAATTTAAAATTTTAAAGTCAATTTTTTATAGAACATATTTGAAAAATAATTATAATATTGATAAGAACATATCTTTTCTTAAATGTGACAGCTTTTTCATAAATACATATTAAAAATATTTTTATATTGTAATTTAATTTTTATAAAAATATATTAATTTATAGTATGCAATATTTTATGTTCACAAATTTCTATTGCATGTGCAAGAATAAAAATATAATATGTTTTTGTCCTAATAATTTAAATAATCAAATGTTTACAAAATTAAAATATAAATTTCATAATAATCAGTCCAACATTTGAGTTTAGAATTACAACGGTGGTATGACGAAAATCTAATGATACAAATCATGTTATTTTATAACATAAAGGTATACTTTTAATCTTATATGTAATATTATGAGGCGAATCACGCTTGAAAAGTATGTTTAGTGAATAAAAAGGGTTTAGAAAACCAATTGAGAGGGATGTATTACAATAGTTGTCATACACAAAAGGCTACACTCAAATTTATTAAATACTAGGAAAACCGAAATACGAAGAGTTGTGAGGTCCTCGGGGAATAAAAATTTTCAAGATTGTTTATTAATCAGAGTATTGACCCGTCTGAAAGCTGATGATCAATCAAGTACAGCTACCAAGAAGAGTTAAAGCACGTGATAAATATATTGACTCAATTCTTCACCATCACTAGTAACTTCACTCATCATTCAGTGGTATACAATGAGGGCAGACTTGCGTCATGCAAGTCTTCTTTTAACCATCTTTACCATACAACCCATTTACAAGTCTTCTTCTTTTAACTATCTTTACCATACAACCCATTTACAAGGACTAGTAATAGAACTTAATTGTATGAAAGAAGAGAATTACAATGGTCAAGTATCTGATTTACATTTTGTTAGTTCCATCATGATGCAAGCGCAAGCTCTGCCCAGGCCAAAGAAGATGCCTTCATCTCAATGGACATAGATGTGTCGATTCTGCTCTCCAGCATGGAGCTTAGTTCCACCATCGATGGCCTCTTGGTGGCATCCGGGTTGACGCAGAGGTTTATAACTTCACATAGAACCTCGAGGTCCTCGTATCTGAAGTGCTTCAACTCAGGATCAACCACATAAGACATTGCTTCTGGCAATTCAAGATATTCCCTTGCCTGTAGAAATGAGAAGTTTCATTATTTTTTTTCCCTAATCAAGTTTCGTGCTTCAAAAGATCTCCTTACCCAATCTACCAAGCACCCTTTATCCTTGCAGAATGGCGGCCTGCCACTTATAATTTCCAGTAGAAGTATCCCAAATGCATAAATGTTGCCTTGGATATCAAGATGGCGTTCCTCCATAGAGTTTGGCTGGACACAAATAGCACCTTGGCTGCCAATGGACCCTGAATTCTTTTCTGATCTTTCAAGAATAATTCTCCAACTTCCAAATTCAATCAACTGCAAAACATTGAATATTTTCCACAGGGGAAGTTACGCAAGCAGCTTGTTGTTCCATCTTAGCTTTTGATTAGTATCAAGAGTTCCAAATTACTAGAAGAGTAATTAGGTAAGGTATGCTATTTATTGACTTTGAGTCAAGAGGGTTGAGCCTATGAAAAGATTTCTGCAAATTGAAACGGGAGTTTGGAAACCTTATCAGATCCTTTACCCATAAAATTGGTATAACAACCAAATCTCTAGTTCATCTGGTTCATCAACTTCTAGATCAACAAAGCTTACTTGATCCAATTGAAATAATTCAGCATGTTGATATGATTAGTTACCTTGAATAAGCTAACATTGGACTGGTTTAAAAAGAATATGAAAATTTCTTCAGACAAAGTAAGGTTTCTGGTATACCTTGGGGGAAAAGTCTTCTGTTAGATATACAGCACTAGAATTCAACTCAGATATTGTAAATGGGGGATCAAGTTCCTTGTGAAGATACTTGAGTCCGTGAGCAATGCCTAAAATGATTTTCATACGTCGCGTCCATGATAGCTGACATCCTTCTCCATCTGCATATGTTTAGATTGATGACTCAGCTTTGATACTATTAAACAAACCTGTAACAATTTTTCATATAAGAATTTGACTTACAGTGAAGATGTTCATAAAGTGTCCCATTTGAAGCATATTCGAAAACCAACATCCTTGTGAAAGGGGAGCTCTCTCTACAATAGCCCAGTAACTTTCCTGTGTTCTCATGACTTAATCTAGCCAAATCTGCCACCTATACGCCAATTCAACCATAAATCTTCAGTAAATTCCTTTGGAAAATGTATATCTAGTTATTGTGTGTACGTTTACCTCTCTCTGGAAATATAGCTCAAGATAGCCTGTCCAATGTTCTTCTTTGATGCCGAGGGAGATAACAGCAATTTCAGGCCCACCTTTCATGTTGCCTTTGTACACCAAACTGTCTGCAGAAGATCCAATAATGTTGCTGAAGTCTTCACAGGCCACTTCAAGCTCTTGTCTGCTAAATCTCATTACATCCTTCAACATTTCAGAATCTGTTCGCAAATAAACCCAAAATAAACATACATATATTGATGCTAAAGAGAAACTTCAAGTGAAATGCTGATACACAATCGAATAGTTGCTAAAAAGTAAGCAAACCTATATACACAGTCATATACTCCTTCTGGCTAATTGATTTCTTCCAAGGCATAATGATCGAGGATTTGCTATTGCATCTCTGAAGGGCTGTCAGAAGGGCAATTAGAAATAGAGAACCCACCATGGTTCCTGTCACTATTTCCAGAGCCAGAAGCCAGGTAGGTTTTGATGTCCCATGATGCTGCTTTGATGAAACCTCCAGAGGCTGGCTGTTAGAGTTCAATGTTTGACGGGCTTTGGGAGCTGGTGCACCACCTACAAATGGAATATAGCAAGTTTTGAAAAACTATTCATCCTCACAGGCACATGAAAATTATGATGATACATCACCAAAGTAGTAAATAAGTTTAAAGGTTAACATCCAATGAAGCTATGCTTAAAATGTGTGGCAAACTAATGGGATACTTCTTGGAATGTCGAGTAAGACTATACTTGACAGGAAAGAGCATATCAGCACATAAACTAAATGTGTATATTCAAATGAAAAATTCTGTTTCATGATGTCAAGTTTGATGTTTTAGGTTTTTATTCTGACCAGACTTAGAGAAGGGAGACAACAAACTCAAAGGTTCTAATACATGGGAATTCATTCCCTTTTGAAATCTTTAATCTGCATCTGAAGTACAAAACATAATCTTGACAGGAATTCCATACAGACCACATTGTGCATCCGAACGTTGTTTAAGATACTTGTGTTGAAGGCAGTTCCCTTGGAAGCTTGTCCTGTGTGGCATAGATTTTCAGTAACTAGCTTACTTACAATAAATGAGCCAGTACGGAAGGCTGAGAAAGGAAACCTTGGAAGATGTGCCAAGCACTTAGGTATGCCTCCAACAAAGAAGTTGTATGAAAAATCTGCCACTTTCAATTGAGATGCTCCACACAAGCCAGTCAAGTTTGCACCAGAAGCATACCTGAAGAACAATAAATCTCAATGAAGAAAACCATAGAAAAGCCAATAACAAGCAATGACTTCCGTGCTTTTATTCCATGGTCATCATGGTAATATGTTTTGTACCCAAAAGTAAAAACAATAACTTCAAGTTATACCGCCAGACATGTTACCTATTACGTGAAATTATTAAAATGTAACACCAAACACCTTATAAATACCATATAACCGAGATGCTGGTGCGATCATTGATTGCTTCTTGCTTTATTTTCTTTATCTAATATCTGGCAACAATTAGCAAACCCTGCAACCTTTATAATAATCCACCCAACGAACAAATTAAATATCAAACATACAATGTCATTCTCCAGTACACCTCTCTAAAATGTACGTTGCACAAATGTTACTTGCATGGCCAGTAAGTTTCTGTTATGAATATGGAAACCTTTAGCTTGGACAAAAAAGGGTATACAACATGACTTTAATCTTTAAATTGTCTCAAATTTTTGTGAAACAGACTTTTTTATTATGCAACAATATCTTGCTAAGCAAACCAAGAGGTGATAACACAGAGTTTAATACAACACATGAGGACAAGTCTTTTCTACTTACATTCCATGTACCTTTGGCAGGAAACCTGAATTGCTATCAGCCAGAACAGGACCTTTAAGTTTGTTTCTATCCAGCCTAAGTTCCTCAAGGTTCTTCAAATTGGCTATCTCGGGAGGTAAAGTCCCAGTCAACCCATTAGATTGAAGGTTTCTACAATACAATGAGCTTATAATGTAAGAAAAAACTGAGATTCTGACAAGCTAGAAGTTTCAGCATTAAAGGTAACGGCAATATTACATTTTCTTAACACTGGTTAGACTTGCTATCTCTGGAGGAATTGGACCCGTCAATTGATTCACTCCCAAATCCAAGACCTCAAGGTACTTCAACACGCCCAGCTCTTTTGGTATAGTCCCAATCAGATTATTGTTGTGCAAGACTCTACACAATATAAAATGATGACAACAGGCTAAATTGAAGTGCATGTTAGATTGTGACAAAAACTGCTGAAGTGTTTAAAGGGACATACAATTCTTTTAGGTATGTGATCCGACCCAATTCTGGGGCAAGAAATCCCTTTAAAGATGATCCAGATATATTTCTGCAAAATGGAACTCAATAGATACATGGAAAACATAATTTTTATCAATGCAACACTACTCTGTTTGACATCTTGACATCTACAACCAGAAAAACTTAATGCACTAATCCTGAGCACATTAGGAAAGTGATACACAATGTCTTACATTTTCATGACATGGTCTCGAGCAGAAGAGCATGAAACCCCAGGCCAATCACAAGGATCTGCATCTAGAGCATTCCAATTAGTTAATACCAGACGTGGGTCTTCATATATAGCTTCCTTAAATGATGTAAGTGCCAAAACTGCGTAAAGCCACATTACATTAAATTAGTAAAATGATTTGGATTCTCAGGCAATTCACTACAATCATGATGCTAAGCATAGCATATTATCCCATATTTAATAATTTTGTGCAACATTAAACTCTGGAACTCAGATCAGTTACCCGAAGAAATGTACTTAATGGTCTAGAATTAAACAAAGTTTGGATCTTGGAATAGTAGTGTCAAACATCTGAAGCAAATAAAACCTACTGGAGATAACTATAACTAGGGAGGCTTAGTAGAGTCTATGCAACTGCAAAATGAAGAATCCTTCTAGTTTCTTATCCTTTTGCATACATGCTCCCAAAACACAGTTTTTCAATAACGAAGTAAACCAAGATTCGAGAACTGAAATGGTATTACATACCTTCATCTTTGGGAAAGGAATCGCATTTAACAAACAGCACAAGAGAGATCGCACAAAAAAGTTGCAAAGAAGAAAAATAACTCATTTTCTCTGCAACAATTTTCAGCCACTTTCTTTTCATCACTCCCTTTCTTTCAAGAAAACGAGAAAGACCCAGCAAAGCTCATCAATCCAGCAGCCAACATCAAGATAGAACTCAGAACGCACAAGAGATAGCAAGAAGGTGAAAAATAAGAAAAGAAAAAAGGAGAGGAAAAGAACAAAGTAGCTAAAAGCTACGATTTTTAACAGTAGAAGGAAACTACTGGTCCACAAAGTTTGAAACTTTTAATACGGTAACCTGCTAAAGTTGGCTACTTTGATTATCTTTCACCAAATACTATGGAGTATAAACCCAAGATCCGGCAACTACCCACGAAAGCAAAATCACCGAAATGAGTAGAGAGGAAATGCTGAACGTTAAAAGACACAAACTTAGATGTGAAAGAAACTTGGATTCAAAGAGAAGTCAGTCCCAAGTTCAGGAATTTTAAAGTAAATGCAAATTTTGATGAAGACACTGTTGTTTTCTTCTGATTAATGTTTAAAATGGTGGTCTTTTTTTTTTTTTTTTAGGTGGGGGTGGGAAGGATTCCTTAAAATTTGTGTTTTCTTTTTGTTGATTAGTTTACTTTATATTGCATTGACACATATTACTTTGTGAATCTCATGAGATGAGAAATTGAATTTAAGAACTTTAAACACTTCTTGTTATTTAAATACATTTTAATTTGAGATTTTGAATTAATTTCAGATTTTTTTAATTTTAGAATTCAAATCTTATTCAGATTTAAATGGTTCATTTTATTCAAAATTTAAAATTTTTAAAAAGTAATATAGTCACATTTAACTTAACTCAAGCATTATCTATTGCCACCGCCCACCGCTGATTTTGATTAAGTATTCAAAAGATCACTGAAATAGTACACTGGTCAGACAACTTGCGAGTCAAACGTCCATCATTCATTGATGCACCTTATGATTAGACTACAAGATAACCTACTAAGAAATTGCTGTTTATTCTATTCGAAGAGGTTGATTATTTAAAGCAAAGCTAAATTTCATGATTCCATTTCAAATACAAACTCGCTTATACGTCTACATTGAAATAGTTTCTTATTTTTATTGTTGTCTAAGCTTTACATCAAAATTATCTCTTTATATCCAAACAATTCAAATTTATCATAATTAATAATATGGAAAAAATACAAATTTATTATATATTTTATTTCATCATTATCATCACACTCAGTATGAATTCCGCACCAATTTAGGGTCTGGAGAGGTCTGATATATGCAGCCTTATCCCTACAGAGCGAGAGGTTGTTTCCAGTAGACCCACATTCAAATGTGACAATGAAAAAAGTGATGCAGGTTAAAAGAGTAAATACGTAAATTTGATATATTAAAAGAGTAAATAAATAAATAAAAGAAAATACCTGCTATGGTGCCCAGATTTGCTAATATCTAATAAGTTGCAAAGTACAACTCTTCATGTCTCGAGTTATGCTAGGGATCCTTGCTCAGTAGCAATGTGAGTATGAACAACCATACGGTATCAGATGGCCTCGAGGGGCCTTTCTCCATACACCAGAGCTGAAAAGCCAAGTAATAGGACAGAAAGACTTATCCACAACTTGCAACTAGAAAAGACAGATTGAACATTAGGGTTAGCCTTCCTAAGCGATAAATACATCGTCAGAGCTTTACAGTAAACTACTCTCAACAACTTCCACGACTGTTTTGGTGCACTATAAAGGATATCCTTTACCCGTATCCTAGCATGCTAAAGTTTTCTATTTCTGGACAATTCCTCGGTAAGGGTCAACTCTGTCATATCCTTCTTGATTACTTCCCTCCAGTTCTTGTTTAATGTCGGCCCCATGAACAATTTTTCCATCAACTTAAGCATAAGAGCTTATGAAAAGAATGCATGAGAAGAATTTGAGGTCATTTTCGGTATATGGCTTAAATGACAAGGGTAAAG
>JAOQMS010000180.1:32798290-32812411 GCA_027563885.1 Erythroxylum longipes
TGTTTTTAATTTTATATTTGTATAATGATGATTGTCTTTTTTCTTAAAAATTGTGATTATTAATTTATTATTTATATTTGAAATATCTGAAAATTATTGTTATTTCATTTTAATTGATTATTATGATTTTTGGAGTCAGGTTTAAAAATATACAGTACAACTGTACAATATGATAATAGACTATTTTGCAAATTTTAAAAAATTTCAAGGACTATTTTGTAAATTTAAAAAATTATCCGAAACGGTACCCGGTATTGACCGGTACCGGTATAGTACCGTACTAATGCCCAATCCGGTACCAAATTCGGTACGGTATTCGCAACATTGTGCCAAATAGGAATCAATTATCATCTCATTTTTTATTTTTTTCTTATTATATTATTAGTGTCATTAGTCCTTATTTTTTGAAAGATATAATAGGCAGACGTAGATGGCTAGGTTCCATCTGTATACTTTAGTAAAATATGACATATCTTAACCAAAGCCTTGGTATTAGAGCGTTGTGCACTTGTTTGGTTTAGAGATAATTATTTATCTTATAGTTTAGGTAATTTATTCGTTTTTAATTTCATTGCTGGTTACTTTGTCTAGTTAAATAATATCACTATCCTGTGAGTTTGATGGGCAACCTTCAAGCTTAAGCTTTGACTTATCTACTAAGAGATAAATACCTTAGGACTAGCGCGTGATCCACTAAAGGTCCTACTAGTTTAGGTAAATATTTAATGCACTCATCCACCATATTAAAATTTTTATTTAATTTTTTTAATATATCAAAATTTATATTCTTAAATTAATTAATTCTCATTATCATTTGAAAAAAGATATGAATATTTAATATAATAAAAATTATAAACATCTATTTTATATAATATGAGTCTTAAAAATACAAAACTATATTAACTCATTCTAAATAAATAATAAAAGATGCTCATTATGCTACAATGCTTTTAAAAATAATATTAGTATCACTTTAAAAAATAAATCAATTGGAACTTTTATTGATAAAATAATTCGATAATTGTGTAGCAATTTCATTTCGCTTTTGAGATATATTCCAAAGTTATACTAAAATGATATTGTACTCTAGTTGAGAACTTTCATTTTCGTTTATACTTTTCACAACTTGCTCTTCATTTTTAACATAATCGTCAAATAATTCATCTTTTTGTCTATGTATTTTAATAAAATTATATATGACACAAAAAGTAATAACAATGTATTTTTGTTTTCTCTTATCATTACTCAACATGTTCAAAAGTATAGCGAATCTTGCTTTTAAAATGTCAAAAATATTTTCAATAACATTTCTTAATGAAAAATGTCTATAGTTAAATAATTTCTCTAGGCCTTGAGGTCTTCCTCTTCTTCTATAATCTCATTAATGATATCTGTCACCTTGATATTTTGAAAAAAATCTATTCATATTAATGTAGCCTGAGTGAACCAAATTGAACTTGTCTAAACATATAAAGAATATAATATTAACATAAAGCTATTAAAAATTAATTGTAATTGCTATATTATTTTAAAATAATGTTGTACCTTATGAAGACATATGAAATTGGTCTGTTAGATTTGTTTATTTTAAAATAATGTTGCACCTTGTATATTATGAAGGCATAGGAAATTGGTCAGTTAGATTTGTTACTATTTTCAAAATAACTCAATAGTCATTTGCAGTACCTTCCCATCTAAAAATTACATTTGTAAAATGCGTATCAAAAGAGAACAACACATAATATTTTAGGTTAGATTAGTTCTTTTACTCCTATATGGTATTTGTTTATCAGTTGGAACATGTAAATCAATATATATACCATCAATTGCTCCTATTCAATCCTAAAAACTAAAATTACATTATCAAAATAATCAATTAAATATAAGACATAACAAAAATACTAATAAAATATATGGATATACCTAAAAATTTGAAAAGTATTTTGAATTATGTTGAATCTCAAGAGGTGTATTGGTAAAGGATATTAGAGTAATGAATTGTTTTGAAAGATGATTAACTGCATTTAATACTTTACAAAAATACTTCAAAATTTTTTGAGTTCAAATCTTTAAATCATATACATCGACTCTAATTATCTTATTATGACCTATAGTTATTAAGAAAATTACAACTTATTTCTCCATAATCAGATGAACTGTTGGTGTTAAGCCTCCTAAATTCTTTAACTCATCATATATGCTCAAGAATATCATTATGCTCATTCGTAAGTTTCCATAAATCCTTTTCAGATTTCAATTTAGAAGTTCTAATATCCAATCACTACCTGATAGAGCAAAAATTATACGTTGTTGCTTTTATAAATGAAAATATTAATTCTCTTCCTTAGCTAGAAAAATTATAACCACCATCATTAGTTCATCATTTGAATTTGATACGAAATCTAATAAGGAGGCCATGTATCTACAAATTTATCATTAAATAATTAATAAAAGCATTGAAATATAAATGCAAAAAATGATTATGAAGCTCCATGAAATTTAACAAAAGTTTAAGTTTGCATCAAACATTCAGTCAAAAAGATCATACATAACATGCACTTCAAATGTTCGAACTATAAAATATTTACTAAAAAAGTGTGTAATCCAATAAGACATTAATATGCAATAATATGAAAATATAACTAAAGAGACAAAATCAAATTCACGTTCCTTGCATTTAGCATCTTCATAAAATCTCCTTATAAGGTGGAGAATAATATAAAGTCTTTATTACTTTTCCATATTGCACACCAACGACAACCAAATCATGCAAGGAATTCAAACATTCTATCATTATATTAGTTTATTCATTAATTGATGAAGTTTCAAATCCAGTATCTATAGTAGGTGATATTGAAGGCTTTTTTTTAATAAATTCATTTTATCTTTTTCAATTTTCACCAATTGTAATCAAGATATTTTATAGAATGCTATAGTATATCTTCTTTACCTTCTTCTTCTTAGGAGAATTTTTTTCTTAGAAGGAGAGCTCACAGCTTGATCTCCTTTTTCACCGAATGAACAAAAGACATTAATTATATATTTCTCTTCTATACTATTTGATGGAGATTTAGTTGATAAATGTGGATGCAAACTAGTTTCAATAGTATCTCCAAAATTTTGACACAAATTTAAAAACTCCTTGCATCCTTTTTTCTTGAATCTATGAACCATTGATGCACCTACAATGATGAAAAGTTATAAAAAAAACAAAATAATAATAATAATGTGATATATTAATAAGTAAAGATATAATTTACCTTAAATAGATTTTCTCAACGTTCATTTGTAACATTAACTTTACCAGTAAAGGAATTGTAGCTAATTTCTATTTCTTTGAGTAAGTTCTTAAAGTTTTTCAATTTATCCCTCAAGGCATCATACTTTTTTTTTCAATAAACATCAGTATACTCTTTATTGAATTTTGTTTGAACACCTACCTTAATATTCTTCCGACTGGATATAGAAAAAGGTAGAAGTTATTCAATTTCCCTTCTTCATTTCTTCAACCATTAATGAGATTAAATGCAACTCTATATCATTGTTCCATACTTCATCCTTTTCATTTATATCCACGCAATCATTAGAATCATTCATATTTTTCAAAGCTTCTTTCATTAAAAATAATTACATATAAAAGACAATAGAAAAATGGTAATAAATAGATTAATCATATGAAAAAAGCATATAAGTTTCTTTTGCCACAAAATTAATATTATATTCTTTAGAATTAATTACAAAAATTTGCGATTTTAGTGAATTTTATAATTCTAGCTCGAACTTTGAGAAATAGTAATAAAATGCTCAAAATTATTTTTTGTAAAATGACAAAACATTAGTATTCCTATTAATGTTACTAACGTGGCATATCACGTCATTTAGTATCTTTTCCATGTAGATGAAACATGGATTTTAATTTCCATATTAGCAAATTATAACTTTTTAAATAAAAATTATAAAAATAACTTAACTATTTTTGCACTTTGTGAGCCATTTGCTAGCTGATGAATGAGAAGTGCCACTATAGCATTATTGGCTCTAAATGCATATTTAGTAAGTAAAGTAGTAGTAAAAGCATCAATAGATGAATCCATACTTTTAGTATGCTCAAAGGGGATGCTATAAACAGTGCACCACTATAGATGAAAATTGTTGGATTTATACTTTTTATATCCACTAAGGTCTAACCAGTTACATTTTTGTACTCCCTTAGAAGTATTACTAGCCTTCCTTTTTACTCTTTAATTAACCTTTTTGAGATAATTAAAGGTAATGCTTCTCCCTTACGTAAATAGATATATTTTAAGTGATCAAGTAAGACTTTCAAGTCTAGCTTCGGTATTGAAAACAAATGGCTATATTTTCTTCTGATTTATAAAAAATTTCAGCATTTAAAGCTTTTCTCTGTTAACATCACTAATAATGATTCTACTTCTTTATAAGTTTCATCAAGTTGCTCATTCACTTCTAGTTTAGCATCAAACCTTGACTCATTACTAACACTTTCTTTTTCAAAAATATCTTGCACTATTTATCCTCATCCACACCAAGTTTTGTTTTAGTCATCTTTATAAACATCCTTCCTAAAAAAATTAAAGTTGAATGTTTTACATTATCTCCATCCGTTTTTAAAATGTAAAAATCTACTAAAAATACCAAAACATTAAAATGAACCAACAAATCCTCTATAAAATTAATAGGATGCACATAGATAAATAATAACATTAGTTTATTGTAAGGAATTCAAATTTAAAGCTTGGTAAATTGAGTATGACATGACATTAAGAAGTGAGCTTAAGTCTAGTATGGGATGCTCAATTTCTTTATTACCAATGACATAAATAATTGTAAACATACCTGAATCTTTCTATTGTTTTGGCAATTTCCTATTTATCACAGCTGACATATTCTTACCAAAATTATTCTTTCCTTATCCTTCAACTTCTTTTTGTTTATTTATAGTTATTTCAAGAAATTTGCGTAATTTTGAATTTGTTTGATGGCTTCTAGTAGTGGTATCTTGATTTCCATCTTTTTAAAGGTTAGCTTAGTTATAAAAGAAAGGAGGTACATGTGCATTAGATGGTATAGGCAAAGAAAAATCAAAATTTACCTTCATTATATATTGAATTGGAATCATCTTTTCCCTCTCCTTCTTCACACCTTTCTACCTTCATTGGCAAAGAAGATCTGGATTGAATTTCCTTCCCATTTTTCAATATTATTGCACTTATATTCTCCCTAGGATTTGCCATTATTTGTGAAGGTAATTTTCCTGATACTTTAACTTTTAATTTACTAACAGAGGTGGCTAATTGAATAATCTTATTTCCTAAAATTTGAAGGATTATTCTTGTTTCTTGTTAAATTATTGAGAATTATTAGCAAGGACTTTAATAATTTTATCCAAAGATATAACTAAATTGGGGGGTTGAGATTAAGCATGTACACATTCTAGAGGTTGTTTATTGAAATTTTGAGGTTAATATTGTCACTGTCGTCATTGATTTCTGTATCTCTTAAGTGATCTCTCTGTTCCAGATTATAATGATTTAAATAAGGGTCATCCATTAAAGCTGACTAGGAAATCCCCTTATTACATTAACTTCTTGAATTGATTCTTATTACAATATATGACACATATCTAGATTATAATTGACCTATAGTCCTTTAATAAAACAGAGTAGTTAAATTTGAAAATTTGTCCTCAAGGTTAGCAGTACTTACCAAATGCACTCACTTAACAACTCCATCCATTCTTGTCCCAAATTGTTGAGAATTTTTTGTCATATTTGAAATTAATTGCCTTGTTTCTTATGGTGTTTTATTTACTAAAGCTCCTAAACTAGATGTATCTACATTCTCTTATACGTTGGTAGTAACCCTTCATAAAAGTATCAAAAGTTGCTTAGGAATTTAATCGTGTGGGCAATTAGCACATAATTCCTTAAACCTCTCTCGATATTTATTTTCTCTAGTGAATTATCTTATCCACATATCTCCTTTAAGATATTGGCAGTTCATGATGTAAGAAACAATTTCTCCAAGAATAACCTTTTCATTTCATTCCATATTGTCACGAAGCCAAAAAGAAGATAATAAAGCCAATACTTTGCCTTATCTTTTAATGAGAACATAAAGGCTTTGAGATTAATTTGCTCTTCTGTTAGTCCTTGTGGCTTCCTTCTAGAACAAAATAACATAGAATTCCTTCAACTATTTATGTGGAATTCACCTGTAAGACCATAAAAGGTAAGGAGTAATGAATCAAACTGGATTTCAATTCAAAATCTACCTCAATATCTGGAAATCGTATATATAAGGGTTGCTAATTCAAGTTTGGTAAAGTTAAATCCCTCAATGTTCTATTGTTGGGATTTGCCATTTGTTTCCACTAATATTAAATATATTTCTACTTTCACCATTTGAGACTGTTGGTTTTTTTCTTTACTTAGTATCTTTCGTTAAACAACGTGTTGTCTTTTTAATCTTTGGATTATATTGTAACTCACCTATCTAAATTTAATGAGTTATACAAGACAAGAGATTAATAGTAAACTATAAAGTAAAGTAAATAAACTAAGAAACCAAAATATTTCCTTAGTTGCAAAAATTTTGAATGATTTATTGAAGCCCTCAAAATTAATATATGATTAACAAAACTATTATGTGTAATCATGGAACTAGGTCAAAAGCTAAAAGAACTAAATATTGATTTCTTAATTTCAATTGAAAAAGAAAGAATGTAAGGATATGATTAATTAGATAATAAACTAAAATGAGCAAGAAATCAAAATGAATCAACTAAGTATAGAATGAAAAATTCGATTTTACCTAATTCTGATTTATGGGAAGGATCTCATCCATTCATAACTCTAGTCATTCGACTAAAAAGAATAAAATTTAACAACTCAAACATTTAGTCTCAAACCTATTAGGATAGCTATAACATGTTTCATTTCTCGAAATTAGTTAATTCAAACCTAGCATTCAAATCAAAACTCACCATTAATTGGTTGAGTATGATAGCATTCTATATCAATTAAATATTAGCAATAAGCTTAATGAAAAAGAATAAACCTTAAATAAATAATTGAGATATTACAACTATTTTACTTAGTTTTCTTGTTTTCATAAGTTAGATATGCAAATACATAAACAACCTAATTGTTATTGGTATTAATCATTCATGACAACTACAAATCACTGAAATTATAGATAGCAATTGAATAATCAACAATAGATTAATTTTCCAAAGTAATTGATATTAATTACTCATAAAATATAAGAATAAGAAATAAGAAATAAGTTAATTAAAAGAAAATTTAGATCTAGAACAAAGCATACCAAAGTTACAAATGGAGTTTCAATTCCCCTTGAATCAAAAATTCATATTTAACCACTCATGGCTCTCCATTGATAAATAATACTCCAATTAAACACTTCAAATGAAATTTGATCCAATCTTCACTTATCACCTCCTAAAATAAAATAAATATCAGTTTAACTAATAAAACACCCAAATCAACCCATAATAAAAGAAGTAATTCAAAATAATATGATTTAATCATAGAGATCTAGTGTAAGAGATGTTTCTACTTAACAAATAATTATTATTTGTTAACTTTTATAATTTATTTTAATTTTTTAAGAAAAGTTAAAATTTTATAAAAGTATAGCACTTTGGGCTCATTTACGATGATATGTAATGCTTGGGAACTGGTTGATGATTTAGTATGACAAGCTGGGCTTGATCTATTAGTTTGGAACCAAATATATATATTAAAAGGGGGATAAATCTATACATTCACCTTTAGGCTATGTTTGGTAGGGCGGTTAATAATGGAATGAAATGGAATACAATATTATTCCATTGATTAGGAGGAGGGTTTATAATGTAATTGAATAGAATATGATGAAAATGGAGAGTTTCACATTATATCCTATTCCATCCTAAATAGTAAAAATGAGTTACCTCCTATTTAGGAGGTTTAGGATGGAATGTAAAATGATAAATATGTACTACTTAATATACCCTTAATAATTTTTTATAATACCAATTATAACCTCAACCCTAACAACAAACAGCAAGATAATATGTTTTGTTCTATTAAGGGTAGAATAGTCATTCATTATTATTATACATATATACATTACATTCCATTCCATATATCTTTCAAACAACATTTCACTATATTACATTATGAACCATTTCATTCTTCCCAAACAATAATTTTCTAATATTACTTTCATTTACATTTCATTCCATTATAACCTATTTCATTTCATTCCGTTTCATCAAAAACCTTACTATACAATAAAAATATTTTAATAAGGATTATTTACTAGTTAATAAATGATAAATATAAAGAATTATTCATACAGTAAAAAAATTTGAAGAGTTGATTATTAAATTTTATATAAATGAGAATTGTTATGTTATTTAATGTTATTGAGAACTAATTTTTAAACTGTAAAATATTAGGTTTTTATGAAAACTTTAGGGATTAGTTCACAAATTTTACGAAAAGATTTACAATGGATTGCAATTCATTAGCCGAGCAAAGTTACTTGCGTAACTAAAAGTAATGTAAACCTTTTAGTATGTGTTAGAACTTAGAATTTTGTCCCCTGAGTTAATTAAATTTAGCATAAGTATTCCTGTACACCGAAATTATGTCACATTTGGATTTGACGCAGGAAGAAAGGACCTTACACTACGAGAGTTTGTAAGTGCACCCTCAAAATGATAACATGTGGCATCATCTCTTGTGTTTTTGTGTTATTATATAAATGCATAATTTTGGAGGTGACAATAGGATGGATTAAGCTTGATCTAGGCTGAAAAATGTTTATAAAGACTTGGTCCAACCTGATGCTTGAATGAGTCTGAAACTTGCAACATGAATCCGAAAATCGAGCCTTAGGTGATCTAAAACTGAATTACGTCACCCTGACGGAAAGTTCTATCGAGCTCGAGTTAAGTCCTTTTTTAATTTTAAATTCAAACATTTTTAATTATTTGATTTAATTTAAAAATAACAAAATAAATCATTTATCTATAGTAATTCGGGCCTCAAGGGCCTAAGTTTAACTTAAAATCTGGTCGAATTAAGCTGAATCGGATTGGATTAGTCAAAAAATGTCAAACCGGGATAATTTCACTTTGCATTTTCTCCTCCATATTTTTATTGAGTTGAGCATCAAAAACCAAACGTCAAAAAACTTTTGGATGATTAGTTTTGCAATCCTACAACGAAGAATATCCATTAAGAGTCCATAACTCGAGATTTGGCCCATTTCTATACAGATGTGTTCCAAGTGGTTCACACTCTCAGCCCACCAATCTCGTTGATAATGTCATAAACATACAAAAATAATTATAGGTCATGGTTATTGTCTTCTAATTTAGGCCCTGTTAGATAGAAGCCCTTAAGATTAGGCTTGAACTGCTCTAACCATGCACTAAAATAAGTATGTCCATAATAAAGGTAGCAACAATGGACCAAGGGGATTTGCGAGTCAAATTAGCATACCAATACCATTTATCATGGACAATCTTAGGTTTGTGCTATCAAACGTACCTTAAGAATGTGTCCAAGAGCATTCTTGCTTGGATCCCAATAGCCCCTTAAATAGGGGAATATTACTGTAACCCTTACTGTGAAATTTTGACAGGTCATTGTTGAAGGCCTGTGTCGAAGCGATAGACCTAGCTAAGTGAACTTACCATGTGATTCAAAGAAATCATAGATTTATATGTTGTCATTAATGCAGCTAAATCTTGCATTTTCTCTACACTGTTTAACCTAAATAGGGATTGGTACCAAATCTTCCTTTTCCTTGCAGGCTCAATAGCGAATTCCAATTTATTGAAAAGTTGTTTTTAAGGCACACATTGCAACAAACAAGTGCAAGATAAGAGATTGGATAGCCTTACTTGAAGTTACATGGAGGTTCAGTGAAACCTTTTTGACAATTTACAAGAAGGTATAGTCTAGAGGTTACTCAAATACCTTGCCTTATTGCCTCTATAGTAGTCGAAAAAAGGGATGAAGTGGCACCAAACTTTGTCTTTGAAGTAGACAAGGCGAAAAAACTTATATGCAAATCTCTAATTTTATCTATGTTCTCATCTTTATCTCAATAGAGCTTTGTCAATTTCTTGTTTTATGTTTCAAATCAAATCTTGTTAAAGTTGATTATATGAAAAAAATTTTAAAATCATTCTATTACGTTTAGATTCGATCTTGCGTTATTTTCTAATATTAATAACATAACTCGTAATCAAAGGTTGGAATGGGATAGTACATAGTAGGAAGGAGTTGTAACCGGCGGGAATAAGGCTGCAAGATAAATAAGTGAAGAAATCAAGAAAGAAGAGAAACGGTTGATGCATTAGAGAAACAGAGAAAGAGTAGAGACAGACACAGTTGATGCTTTGAAGAAATTGAGAAAAAAGGAGCAGTCGGTGCAGAAGAAAGAAAGAAACAATTGCTAATTTTATAGCTTGTAGTAGTGTCATATGAGAGTAACTGAAAAGGAGGAGAAAGCATTTATGTAAGGTTGTACATATATATGTGCGAGCTTTGAATTAAGTTTATTGATTTCAAACCAAGCACTCTTAAACTATTTTACCAAAAGACTCGCAAAATGTATCGTTCTTCATGTCTTCGTCTGCGTTTCTATGCTCCCTCTTGCATTGTTTTAGGTATTTCCCCAATGACTCCCTTCTTCGTCGTTTTATATTTCTTTTTCAACTGTTTTTCTTTATGTCTTTGGTCGTTTAGGAGCTACAGTAACAGTAGGGTGCCCTTTTATGCTTTTTCCATCAGCGTTTTTAGTTTCCAGCTAGTTTATTCAACATAACCCTCAAGCTTCTCCGATTTATGCAGTTTAGTCTTATCCTTCACTTTATTTTTTGATTATGTCTCTCTCTCTTTTTTATTTTGAAAGCTCTTCATTTAAATCTAAATTATTTTAAAACCTGATTTTTAAACTAATACTTCGGTGAAAAATTAAAATGAGCTAATTAAATACAAAATTAAGCAAAACAAATTATGAATTTATTTATAAAAAGAAAATAAGAATTTGAACAAACTTGATTAATTTTAAGGAATATTTGACTAACAATTTAAATTGCAGTGAAACGAAAGATACATGTTTTAAAAGTGAATTATTGGACAAACATTGTAAATAAAAAGAATAAAGAGCTGTAAAATAAAGTATGGAAAAGTATCATCCAGGTTTACTCGAAACTTTAAACTCACATGTTTACCCTAAACTTAAACTCATATTCTCACCCTTGAAATCCTCTATAACGCACGGAAACAACTTAATAACATAAGTCAGTTATAATCAGAAACTTGACTGGACCTAATTTCTTAATTACACTAATTTCGCAACTTGAAAATTATTATCAGACAAGAAAAGAAATTATATGTTCTTGGTACTACTATTTCACCAAAGCCTAATTCAGATATGACTGATAAATCTTGGGGTAGATATCAGCATTATATTAATAATATTTAATAAGCTACACGTGTGATGCTGGCTAGTATATCACAAAGCTTTTGAGGAAACATAAGAATATGATGTTGTTACTATAATTTTGCATCTCAAAGAGTTATTTAGTGCATAAAGTAGGGTTGAGAAATACCAATTATCCAAAGCATTATTTCAATGCAAGATGAATCTTCAGTAGAGCTACACGTGCTAAACATGATTGGCTACATTAAAAAATTATGACAATTAGGTTTTGTCATGGATCATAAGTTGAGCATTGATATGGTGCTACAATCTCTCAATTTGAGTTTTTCACAGTTTTTATGAAATTCATATGAACTAAAAGGATTTGTTGTTGCTTGATCTATTGAATATGTTCAAGACTGTAGAAAGGTGCTTCAAGAAGGAAATCAATTTTGTTCTTGTTGTGGATTCTCCTAAGAGCAAGAAAAAGGGCTCTAAGAAAAATAATAACAAAAAACAGAAGGCTTCTACTAGAGTAGCAAAGCCACAAGGTAGTGTTAAGAAGTAGAATAATGAAAAGGTACATGTTTTCATTATGGAGTTAACTCCACTAAAAGAGGAACTGTACAACTTATCTTGCTACCCTGAAAGATAAGAAGCTTCAGGAAGCTACTTCTTTAGGTACGTTTATGATTGAGATCAATCTTTCCATTTTTGTTTCATATTTCTTGTGTATTAGATATTGGATGTGGTTTTTATATTTGTAATATTATGTAAATGTTAATAAAGAGTAGATCGTTGAAGAAAAGGCAAAGTAGACCTATGAGTTGGCAATAGAGCAAGAGTTATTGTGTTACTCTTAAGAACCTGTAGTATAACTTTGCCTTCTATCATTAAACTAAATAATTGTTATTATGTTCTAGTAATTATTACTAACAACAATTAATTTCTTATTTAGATTTGAATGGATTTGTCTTTATTATTAAGAATAAGAGTTTTTTTTCATAAAGATCATGTTAATTATAGATCAAGATTACTTACAAATAGTTTGTACGAATTAGATCTTGAAAGGTGACTCCTTAACATAAAAGTAAGAAAAGCAAGTTAAGTGATCAAAATTCATCTTTTTATGGCATTATAGTTTAGGTCATATAACAAAACTAGAATCACAAAGTTATATAAAGAAGGATATTTGGATCCTTTTAACTATGAATCATGTGAAATTTGTAAATCTTGTTTATTAGGAAATAGGACCAAACTACCCTTTGCGTGCCAGTGAGTTGCTAGAGCTTATATATTTAGATGTATATGACATTATGTTTATTCACATTAGAGGTAGATAATCATATTTCATTATATTCGCAGATGATCATTCTAGAAATGGTTATATCTATTTAATGAAACAAAATTTGAATTATTTAAAAAGTTTAAAAAATTTAGACTTCAGGTTGAAAAACAAACTAGTAAGAGTATTAAGACACTTAGATCTAATCGAGAAGGTAAATACTTAAAGCATGAATTTCTTGGTTACTTAAAAGAGAATAGTATTCTTTCACAATGGGCTCCTCTTGGAGCTCTACAAGAAAATCAAGTGTCTGAGAAGAGAAATCGTATTGTATTAGATATTATACGTTTTATGATGAGTTATGTAGTCCTTCATATCTTTTTTAGGGACATACCATTGAAATTACTGCCTACCTTTTGAATAAAGTTTATCTAAACTGGTTAACAAGATTCCATATGAGATATGGATTGGTAATAGACTGAAGTTATCATACTTAAAGATTTGGGGATGTGACGCTTATGTGAAGCATGTAACATATGATAATCTTTAAGATAAATAAGAAAAATGTAAATTTATAGTGTATCTAAAAGAGAGTATGGATATCAATTTTATCATCCTCTTAAAAAAGGTGATTTTCTCAAGATAAGTTTCATTCCCAGAAAGACAATTTTTTCAAAGAAAAGTAGCGAGAGTGAGGTAGAACTTAGAGAAGTTAAAGAGCCAAAAATTCACATCCAGATGGAATAGGAACCTCAAATTGATATATATGATGTTCAATTGAGGGTCTAAGAGACACACAGTTTGCAACAAACTAGTAGGATATGTCATCCCCCTACTAGATTATATCTACAAATTGAAAAGGGGAAAGACAATGTATCGCTCATAGATGATGAGCTCACTACTTTTAAAGAATCAATGTCAGACATTAATTCTTTAGAATGAAATGAATCTATGAGATATGAAATGGAATCCATGCACATTAACTAAGTATAGACTTTAGTGGATGCTCCTGATGGTATTGTACCTGTAGGATACAAGTGGGATTTTAATATAAAAACTGACATGGATGGTAACATAGATACATACAAAGCAAAGCTAGTGGCTAAAAGTTACAAAAAAAATAAAGAGTTGATTTTGATGAAACTTTTTTACTAGTAGCTATGCTTAAATCTGTTGGGCCCTGAAATTTTTTATTTATTTTATTAAGCATTATTTGAATAAATTTTGTGGTCTTGTTAGATAAATCATTTTATTTGGAGTTGAATTATTATGTCAAGTTTTGGAGGATTCATTTCATGGATTGATGGAATTAAAGTATTAATGTTGTAAGGTAATATAAGGGCATTTTTGGAAGACCACTTAAGTTT
>JAOQMS010000180.1:32820393-32833744 GCA_027563885.1 Erythroxylum longipes
CTTTCTTTAAAATACAATATTTTTATTAATACTTTATTAATAAATATTACATAAAAGATTAAAATAAATTAAAATAAAATAATTTCAATAAATTTCAATAAAATAATTTATTTTTAAGTTTAATTTAATGTATAATTACTATTAGTAATAAAAATATTTATTTTATTTTAAAATTTAAAACTAAAAACTCATAATAAAAGTTTAACTAAGTAGTTAGTTTAAGGAGAGAGAGGAAGCCCCAACCTGTAAGTTTTTCTCTGTCTTGTCCTCTGACAAGTTTTTCTGTCTTGTCCTCTGACAAGTTTTTCAATTTCTTTTCTTTCTTGTTTTTCTCTTTGTTGTTTCTTTGCTTCCATGGAATCTGAAGAGCTAAATGTTCTTAATGAACAATGTCATCAAATGACCATTGAAGAATCAGAGGTAGAAGAGGTGGTTATTGATGCAGGGGATATTGATGGTGTGATTGATATTCGTTGGAGTTTAGTAGGGAGTTTTCTAGCGAAGAAACCCATTCATGCTCATTCGATGAAGGACACATTGGCATCAATATGGCGTCCTGTAATGGGTGTTTACATTAAGGATATTGATCCCAATAGATTTATTTTTCAGTTTTTTCATGAGCGGGATATGCAAAGGGTAATCGATGATGGTCCATGGACGTTTGATAATCAGTTATTACTGATTAAAAAGATTTGTTTGACTGATCAACCGGAAACGCTAACCCTGCATAAGGCTGAGTTTTGGGTGCAAGTTCACAAAATTCTAGTTGGTTTCATGTCTGAAAAAGTTGCCTAGACAATCGGGAATTTCATTGGTGAATATGTTAAGTTTGATCCAACAAACTTCACGGGCACTTGGCGCAACTATATGAGGATTCGAGTTACGGTGGATGTTAATAAGGCCATTAAGCATGAAATGAAGATTAAGCAACAAGGTGGTGTCTGGGTCACTCTTGATTTTAAATATGAAAGATTACCTTCTGTTTGTTTCGTTTATGGCATGTTAGGCCATACTGAAAAGTTCTGCAAGGTTGTTTATGATTCCAACATAGGAGATGTCACAAGGAAATTCAATGAAACCATCCACGCTAATACGAGAAGAACACGACCTGCGATAGGCAGTCAGTGGCTTCGTGAAATGCCACCGCTAGTTAGAACTTCGGGGAGTCTGGGGAAGACAACGGTAGAGGCGATGGCAGTTGACAAAACTGATTTTGGAAAGACCGAAAATTATGGACACAAAATGGAAAGTGGCGATAATGGTCCTGTTTTAAATGCCAAGATTGTACATGGTTAAGGGAAAGGGAAGGAGATCGTGGAGGACTCTAGTGAAAGTGAGAAGATTGCGGCACTAATAAGAGAAGATGAAGGCGTGATTCTGCTGGATCCTAAACGAAGACGTATGGAAGATAATATGGGAGTGGAGGTTGCTATTTTTGGGCCTGAGTCTAGCCACAGTAATTCTTTCATTATGGACTCAAAAAACATGTTATTGGCGGGACCTGTGGAATAGGCCCGCCAATCCTCATGAGTTGTATAAGTTGGAATTGCCGTGGGATGGGTAACCCACGAGCAATTCGTACTCTTCGGGACATGGTTTCCGCTAAAAAACCCAAAATGCTTTTTCTTATTGAAACTTTATGTAGTAGGGAAAAACTAGACCACGTTAAAAATCTACTGGGCTTTGAAGGTTTATTTTGTGTTGAGCCTGTTGGACAAAGTGGAGGTTTAGCTTTATTATGGAAGAGTAAAGATGAAGTCAGATTGTTAGGATATTCTCTCAGACACATTGATGTAGAAATTTGTATCAAAGGGATGGAGGGTTGGCGTCTTACAGGCTTTTATGGAGAGCTTAATTAGAACAGAAGGGAGGAGGGCTGGAAGTTGCTTCGACACCTCGCCACCAAGTCGAATTTGCCTTGGGTTTCAATTGGGGATTTCAATGACATTCTCCATCAATCTGAGAAGCGTGGAGGTAACCCTCAACCAGAGCGCCTCCTTTCGGGCTTTCAAGCTGCTATTGCGGATTGTAATTTGATTGATCTGGGAATGCATGGCTACAGCTTCACCTGGTTTCGAGGCAACGAAGCTGAGGGTCTGATTGAGGAACGTCTAGATCGGGCTTTTGCCTGCTCAAGCTGGATTCGGACATTTCCTTATTATAAGGTTAGCAACTTGGACTTAACTTCCTCTGATCATACTCCTATTTTTCTGAATCCTATGGTTGCTTCTTTTCAAATGGGCATTAAAAGATTTAAGTTTGAAAACGCTTGGTTAAGAGACTCTCACTTTCTCTCTGTGGTTGAAAACGTCTGGAGTCAAAATAAGGGGATTCCGTTGATGGACATACTGAGAATTTGTAGTGAAACTCTAGCAATCTGGGGAAAGGAGATAACAGGGAATTTCAAGGAAAAGCTTACTCTTTTAAAGGCTGATATGAAACGGGCTCGTAAAGGAGAGGGTGGACTGTCTACTGCTGATTTTCGTCGGTTTCAAGAACTTTATCATGAAACACTTCGTCAGCAAGAAATTTTTTGGCGACAAAGGTCTAAAATGTTATGGCTTCAAGATGGTGATTCCAACTCCAAACTTTTTCATGCTGTTGCTTCTAAGCGGAAGAGGAAAAATCATATCTTTCAGTTAAAAGACCCTACAGGAGTGACTCATGATTGGAATTCTGGTCTGGCTGATATTATTGTTGACTATTTTAAGGGTTTATTTACTGCAACCAATGTGAATACAGGTACTGTGGCTGCTACCCTTAAGCCTAAAGTATCTCAATCTCATAATGATTTTCTGTTAAAACCTTATACGACAGAGGAAGTGAAGAGTGCTGTTTTCAATCTTCATCCCGATAAAGCTCCAGGCATGGATGGGATGAATGCGGCCTTCTACCAAAAATGTTGGAAAATTGTAGGGGAGGATGTAACTCGGGATTGTCTTGACTTTCTTCATAATTGTTATCTACCCGAAGATCTGAATAAGTCAGCAACTGTTTTAATCCCAAAGAAGAGTTCGGTTGAGACTGTGGCGGATTTGAGGCCAATTGCTCTATGCAATACCCTGTATAAATTAATAGCGAAGATGATTGCAAATAGGTTAAATAAAATTCTCCCTGATTTGATTTCAGAAAATCAGAGTGCTTTTGTTCCAAACAGGCTCATATATGATAATTTCCTTGTGGCTTATGAGATTAATCATTTTCTTAAAAGGAAAACCCAAGGGGATGAAGGTAAAGTTGCTCTTAAACTTGATATGAGTAAGGCGTATGACAGAATTGAGTGGCATTATTTGGAAGATGTGTTAATCCGATTGGATTTCAATTTGCAATGGGTAAGATTAGTCAAATTATGTGTTTGTTCTGTTCATTATTATGTGACCTGCGAAGATAAGTTGTTAGGGCCTATTTATCCTGAATGAGGGTTGAGACAGGGAGATCCTCTCTCGCCTTATTTGTTCATTTTATGTGCGGAGGGTCTGTCTTCTATGATCAGATCATATGAACGTCAAGGAACTATTCATGGTTGTAAGGTTGCTGCAGGTGCACCATCTGTCTCACATCTTTTCTTTGCCGATGATAGCTATATCTTCTTTTCTGCTAACCTTTTGGAGGCACAAGTTATCAAGGATATTTTGCATATTTATGAATTGGATTCGGGTCAGCTTGTGAATTTCAATAAGTCTTCTATTAGATTCAGTTCCAACACTTCCACCCAGCAGAGGAATATTATTTCTTCTTGTCTTTCTGTTGACTTTGGATCTATGGAAGCTTCTTATTTGGGTTTACCTTCTGTTATTGGGAGAGATAAGAAGGAAATTTTCTCTTTTATTGAGAAGAAGTTGTGGAAGCGGCTGCAAGGATGGAACAGGACTTTTCTCTCTCGGGCTGGCAAAGAAGTTTTACTAAAATCTGTTGCTCAGTCTCTTCCTAACTATGCTATGACTGTTTTTAGATTACCGGTGGGTGTTTATAAAAAGATTGAGAAAATGCTTAATTCCTTTTGGTGGGGTACAAATTTAAGACAAAAACAGGGTATTACCTAGATGGCGTGGGAGAAAATGTGCTGGCCGAAACATCTAGGAGGCATGGGCTTCAGGACTTTTCATGATTTTAATATGGCTTTACTTGGGAAACAGTTTTGGAGATTGCTTTCAGATAATTCCTCGTTGGTTGCAAGAATTTTTAAGGCTCGCTACTTTCCTCGAAGCACAGTATGGGATGCCAAAAGGGATAACAATCCTAGCTATACTTGGAGCAGCATTTTTTCAAGCATTGATTTTGTTAAACAAGAATGTAGGAAACGTGTGGGAAATGGCAGCACTATTAACGTTTGTTCTGACCCATGGTTGCCGGATAAGGAGAATCCCTATATCACTTCGATTCTTGATGATTCCTGGCGTAATCTTCGAGTTTCTGATTTGATCCTTCATGACCTTAAACAATGGAATTTGCATTTAATCTCAGTTCTATTTAATGAGCGAGATAGAGATCTAATTCTCCAAATTCCTCTGAGTTTTCAACGCAATCTTGATGATTGGTTTTGGGTCTTTGATAGGAAAGGGATCTATTCTGTTAAGAGTGCTTACCGTTTTATTCATGCAGCCCCTCGAGATTTGAATCAGGTTCTTCCCTCTCCTCTTTGGAAGAAATTTTGGTCTTTAAACATTCCTGCTAAGATGAAAAATTTCTTTTGGCGTTCATTAAAGGCTTGCTTACCAGTTCGTGCTCTTCTTATTCATAAAGGTGTTGATATTTTGCCTTTGTGTCCTAATTGTGGTATTGAGCCTGAATCTGTTTCCCATGTTTTATTTGAGTGCTGTTGTGCTAAGGCAGTTTGGTCGTATTCTCAGCTGGGTTTATTTCACTATACTTCAGTTGCGCTGCCTTCTTAGTTTTCTTTTGTTGCACATAATTATTCCATTGATGATCTGTGTTTGGCTATCTCGATTTGTTGGGCTCTTTGGAAGAATAGGAATGATTTGGTTTGGCATGGTATTCAACATTCAACTCATGCTATTCTTTTTCTTGCCCGTTCGATGTTGACAAATTGGAATACTGCTAGGAGACGAGAAACGGAAGCTTTAAACCAAGGCCATCCTATTCCTACTATTTGGCGAAAACCACCAGATGGTTACATTAAAATCAACACAGATGCTGCTCTATTTTGAAAGAGTTAAGGAAGACTGGTACTGGTTTTGTTGTTCGAAATAGCAATGGCAAATGTATAGCTGCCGATAGTAACATTTATCCTGGGGTTTTAGATCCTTCTACTGCAGAAGTTATGGGCGTCCATGAGACTTTAAGTTGGGTTAAAAACCAAAACTTACACTCTGTTATTATTGAATCAGATTCGCAATTGGTTATTCAGGGCATTCTTTCACCGTGTCGCAATCGGTCCGAAATTGATTTGATTATTAATGATTGCTTATTCCTTTGTAATTCCATAAATGACATTCATTTTGGTTTCTGTAAAAGATCTGCGAACTGTGCAGCTCACTCTCTTGCAAGAAATGCTAGTTCTATGCCAAGTCTTGTTTATTGGGATTTATCTTTTCCTACTTGTATTTCTTCAGCATTAGCTGCTGACAGTGCTTATTAATGAAACTTCCTTTGTTTATTTCAAAAAAAAGTAATTAATTATAAAATCTTTGAAAAAAAAGAAGGGGGAGAGAGAGGCGCGAGAGTATTGTTTAAAAATTTTGAAAATTTTACAAAAATGTCCTTATATTTTTTAAAATTTTCGATACTGGCCAGTATTAGGCCGGTATCAGCTGGTACCGTTCGGTACTGACCGGCATTTAAATCTAGTATTAAAGGTGTTGATATCGTTCCGTTTTTCGGCCGGTACAAAATGGTATTTACATCTATGGTTAGGTGAAGTTCTTATTTTATGAGCTAAATAACACTTATCAGATATCGACGAAGTTACAACGTAATTGATAACTGTTTTGACAACGGTTAGGATACGGGGGAGGATCTGGAAGAAGCTGCATATAAAAGAGTACAAGTGAAGATTGTGTGTGAAGAATATGCAACTAAAGGTTGCAAGTAAGAGAAGGTAGTTCGATATAAGGAGAATCTTGTACATATAATAGAGGTGAGACAGAGCCACATATCAAGATTTGATGATGGAAAGACCCATTTGGGAATTTGTAAAATTTTAAAAATTTAAAGATTTTGTTTCTAAAATTTTTTAGGTTATAAAAAGTTTATAATTTCATTTAGTGATTTACTTAGTGAGGGAGCTGAGTCGACTCTTTAACTAAAATTTTAATATACGTTAAAACTCATGTGAATTGCTAATTCACCACTCTTATCAAAAGTCATTGATGAAAATATTAACTTTTTGATATTCAAAATTTTTTAACACTGATAAATTTTAAATTTTATGCACTCAAGTTAATATTGGAACAAAGTTTAGGCACTTATTTTATAAAAAATATTATATCAAAAACTAAGGAAATCAAAGTTTATATGAAGACTTAACAGACATAAAATATAAAATTTTCTTAAGAAAAATAAAAAATATGAGATTGACTTACTCAATAAAATATAAATACATAGTTAACAAATTAACTCGTTTTATTATCAAATTATAAAAAGGACGGGTAGTAATTAAGTTTATCATAATTTTTTAAAACTTGAATGTTTTTATATTGAGATGATAATTAATTGCTAAAATTTATAATATACAGTTAAAAGTTGTAATAATTAAAATAGAAATAAAATGATATTAAATTAATGAAATTTTAACTAAATAATATAAATAAAGGAAAATAAATTTTCAAAATGGGATATTAAAATGATTATTTATATAAATTTATGAAAATTTATATAAATAATATAAATAAAGTACGGAGTTTCCATCCTTCTACTTAGTTATCTTTATAGTTTACGCGCTCATAGAGTTCCACTTCATTTTTCACATGTTAGTCAAATCTTTGGAAAATGAGTAAAGCTGTATAGGCTGCGTCTCTAAGTTCTTACGGATTTAGAATGTCAAAATGACTGATTATTCAATAACAATGTTAAGTGGAAAGTGAATAAATGTAACAAGTGGTCAGTTGACCAACATGAGTTCAGTTAATACGAAGACAAGCTAAAGGTTATAGTCCATCGTAATATATTATAGATAAGCATATTCAGGTTTCTGAATCAGGTACTTTTGTGGAGGAAATGGAGATGGAAGGGCGTGCAATGCCAAATATTTGAAGGATAAGTTAACGTTGTCGTGATAGGAAAAGAAACCCAACAAACCCCACTAGTCTTATTAATTAGAAAATGGGCCACCGATAAGTACTTGTCACTATAAAGACAACTGCAAAAGCGGAGGAGAAATTGGAAAAATGAGAAGGCAAAAACATGTAGGCGTTTGTTAATAGGTGGAGATGCACTTTTCCAAAAACCCTTTACGTGGTTGTACACCTCAACACCTGCCAATATTCTTGCAATCCAATTTGGCAACGTGAGCCACCACTGACTGGATTGAATCAGCACTTACGCAACCTTATTCACATCTTAACATGTATATGCATTCTTAATGTGCTCGTAAGGTAGACCGTAGGGTTTGAATTTCTAAGTGGTAATATGACTCAACGACGGAAAATGACAAATTTGACGACAATTAATTAATATTCCTTGCGGGTTACGGATAAGAAGCCAAGCCACAATCTCAAACGGATTCATTTTACTTCATTTTTTCCCAAATGTAGATCTATGTGCCCATTCTCCAACATGGTTGCTCAGGAATTACTTTAAGTCAATAAAAAAGTGTGCAACATTTAAGATTGTGGATGAAACAATCAATCCCAAGTTTCTGTTTGTGTTATGATCACCTAAATCATAGGACTGGAAATGCACTGTTGGCCAGAAGCATTGCATCTAGATAAAAACAACTTCTCACTGGAAGGGTTGTTTCACGTTTTAACAGAACTTATCTATACATAAGATATACGTGTCCATATCACTTAAGCTTGTGCAATTGTTGTATATATCAGGATTTGCCTTCTAGAAGTGCCTGACATCAAGAAATAGCTATGATAGTATTAAGTAGCTGGTTGTTTATTTTACGGGCGCTAGCTTTTCTGTCTATTTAATTGCACAAATGAATAAACAGCAGGAATATAGACCTACGCGTTCTTCGCTGGTTGACTCATACTTTGTTAGCTTATCCAAATTGGTGACAAGTAGCCGAGAGAATGCCTCTTTATTAAAATCGATCTATTACAAAAAAAAAAAACACCCTTTAATTTACCTAATTAATTAGTTAAACGACTCGATCCACGTGCTTTAATTATTCTTTTGAATTAATTAATAATGTTGTATTATATTACAGTCATAATAAAACCACACTTGATGACATCAGAATACGGATAAACCTCGTTGATGCTTACCAAAATGCTATTGAAAATTGTATAAGGAAAGCCATAAAACATCTTAGGATAATATAACCCTACAACTAAAAGTACTCCTTTCTTGTGTCTGCTTGTTTTTCCTCTAAAAATGTCTTGTACAACGTGTTCGGAGATAGAGTATCATATTATATAAGAAGGGTTGAAATAGATAAGCTTTCGGAGTTGTACTTTTATATTGAGATCAAAGTCTGAGTTTCACAATTCAATAATCATCGAAGTCGCAAACCACGTCTAAGGGATCATAACTAAAATCCGTAACTGTACAAATTTGCATTTCAAAAACAATTTTTCTTCGTCTTCAACAATGGCTAAGGTTTTCCCTCAAAGATTGGTTTTCTCTCCTTTCATGTCTTTGGAAAGAGAAACATTTACCATATGGATGAAGTCTCTGGTTTGTCATAGCAATGGATGCACTGTCTTTGACTCCAATGGTGATATTGTTTACAGGGTCGATAACTATGATACAAGGTGCAGCAACGAGGCTTACCTCATGGATCTTCGTGGCAGGGTTCTTGTAGCCATACGAAGAAAGGTAAGATCAATTAATCAAGAGAACTTTTTCAATGGAAGTATTTCTAGGAATATGACGTGTTCCGGGTTCGCTGTTTATTTGCAGGGATTACAAATTTTTGGACGTTGGCATGGCTATAGATCTCCTTCGAACATTAACAACGACAAGCCATGGTTTCAAGTGAAAAGATGTTACAGGATTTGTATGCGAAATTTAGTGTGCCAAGTTAGTGTAGGTTTTGACAAGTTTTGGGTGGAGAAAGTGGCTCCAAAAATAGCATTCAGGATTGTGGACATTGATGGTTATGTCCTTGCTGAGGTCAGTATAAATGTTCTTCTAAACTTCTTGTCTTTTCATCTTAATTCTTTGCTGCTGAAGGTTCTGATGCTGCGACTTTGAGCATAAATGGTCGCAATTATAACAGGCTGTAATGAGTCTCAACAAAAGTCATGAAAATTACTAAAACTCCAATTTAAGACCTTGCTTCTCTGGAAATCACATGAACTTCTCTGATTTTGGATCCTTGCAGGTTAGGCAAAAACAATTATCTTCTGGAATCACTTTAGGAGATGATGTTCTAACTTTAATTGTGGAACGTCACATTGATCATTCCCTTGTCATGGCAATCTTGGTCGTCTATGGCTTAATCAATCAAAAGCTGTAGAAGTAGACCCGGCGGCTAACGTGCATAGCTTCTTCCTCAAATATTCTTAGCTTGATGTGTATATACCTATTTCTCTTGTATTTTTCATACATAAGATTCAAGATTTCTTGTTTTGGAAACTAGACCAGTCCAGTGTTAGGATTGTGAGAAATAACAGGAGAAGAGAAAATAGATTGGAGAGAGCGTAGATTACTAATATTTGCAAGAAAAAGAAGGTTACATGTAAGAAAATGTTCATACTTCTGTGAAGGACGGAAATTAGGCACCTCTCCTCAGAAAACGTCCACATGGTTTTATCATATCTTTGCAAATTCTACGATTATTTGATCCTTCGTGCTTTTCTCTATTTGCAAGCCGAGTGTGGTTAGTTATATAACTGTTATGGAAAATTTTTATGGGTTCTCTAGTTGTTATATCAACTATATATTAACGCTTACATAGACAACTAATCTTCATGAAATCGTTTACAAATGGTACATATATAACAGCAGACAATTGTTTTGCTAACTAGCAAAGCAGTATTTAATTTATGTAAGTTTCAATCACATTGTTTGTCTTGATGATTGCCTCATTTTAAACTTTAGACTATGAAAATATAATATCAAAGATTTACAGAGATCACCTAATCATATAATTTTGGTTGTAATGTAAAAATCCAAATCCTATAAACCTCTCACATAAAATAAAGCTACTGTACATACATTGGACAAAAGAGGTATGATGTAAATAAAGAAAAGTAAAACCCAAACTTTAATCTTAGTGGCAAGCACTGCCGTTGAATATACAACACTGAATGATGGCCTCGCCTCAATTTCACCAAAACAAAAAAGATGTAGCCATGCACGCACGCTGAAAAGTGAGTCCAATTAGGCAGTCATTGTGACAGCCACGTCTAAAAGACTTGTACTACCAACAGTCCAGTTTAGACATAATATCCAAAATTCGAGTCTTACACTTGAAAATTCTCAACTCTGACTTCCCAAAAAGTCTAACTACTGTGGCATGTGACAGGAGCAGCCATTAAAAGATAGAAGATACCAAGCCATTTCGCCATTGTTTCTTTTTTGAATACCAACTTTTGTAACTTTAATTTTCAAACCCCATGCTTTCTTGCGACAGGGCCCCTCCCTGGCCAAACATCTCCACTTCAGACCTAAACGCCTGGAAGAGTTGATTTCACACGAGTGTGTGTGGTCAAACGTTGCCAAAAAGTAAAATCAAGCACTTCTCACCTCGGAAAACCAACTGTACCTCTCAGCCAACACAAACTTTCCCAACTTGCTCATTAGTTCCATTAAAGAAATAATAGCTAAATTCATCATCATGATGTGGTTATGCAAGTGATTTTATCTAACTGATCCTTCTTTGATGGTCTATGTTTATACTTCCCTCCGGCTAAGACCGAATGCTCTCTTTGACTCAACACCAGATTTCCAATAAGATTTCTGCCTTGTAAAGCATTGCTTCCTTTTCCGGACAAACTGTGCCAGAAGTAAACTTCATATTATTAAAAAACAATTTGAAACCATTTTAACTTCTATAATTTCCTTTTAATAAACTTTATTCTCGAGCTCACAATTTCTTATTTAATTTTTAATTATAAATAAAATTTCTTTTATTTTGACCATTGACAAAAGTTTATACTTGAAATTTTAAGCTTATTCTCTTATAATTATCTTTTTTAATTTTTGAGTTTTATTTTGAATATAATTTGATCTTTGTTTTTGTAAAATTTAGATTATAATTTAAACTGTATCATATCAAAATATATAATTTAAACTAATAATTTTTGTTAGTTATTAATATTTAACTGAATATCCAATTGTATTTATCGCTGTCACTTTTATAACACAACTATATAGAATAGATGGTCTCATTATCTCAACTTATTCATTAAATAGGTGGAGTTCGGCCGTTCAAAATTGAACTTATTAATTAAATACGATCTTTTTCTGAGAATTAATTAAATACGATCTTATTGCGTAATTTGAAAAGGACGTCTTAACTTATAAACCAAATGTATTAATCTAATAATTAACTGTGCAGTTCCACAAATTTATCATTCACGCAAAAAAGGCCTTTTTAGGTTAGACAATTACGTCAAAATTACTTAATAGAGTTCTTCACACGTTACAACTAACTATACAATGGTATTCCTGCACGCCTACATACACGTCCTAAACATGATCGCTGGTCAATATTTATTAGAATCAATGTAGGCCAACTATACATGTACTATTATTGGAATGTTTGAAGTAAAAGCCTCTAAAAGAGGATGACAGTTAACACCTAATAACAAAATGTTTGTGCTGGCTTTATAACTAATAGTGATGCAATAATGAGTTTAAATGAAACTTTATAAATACCATCTAACTCCACTACTTTGTCAATTTATCCAAAAGTCTTCACCAGGAGTTGGTATGGTCATGTCGTGCCGTGTCCTAATTAAATATAAGACTCCATCTTGTGAATTTACGTTGTAAAAGACCATATAAGTTTATGAACAATTTAAATATTAAAGGTGTATAACATGTTAATTAATTCATCATCAATCGATTAATACAAATTGTAATTGTTTGACATTTCATGAAACATTCATAAACACAAAAATGTCACTGTTTCAGTTAGACTAATAATTAATAATTAAAATTTATGCAAGTTATCTTTAATTGTTCCTAATTCTTTTTTGTTTATCTTAGGAAATTTTTTGAATTAGGTGTGCAAGTTAATCAATTATTCAACAATTTCTTTGATTTTTTTGTAGGTCTGGAGTCTATTAGCTTTTAATTGATATTTGATATCACATGGAGTTAAACCATCTTGTTTAAATTTCTCTTTTCCCTTTTTATTTAAACTCATGAAGAAGAGTTTAAAAGTAATAAGAGTGCTCAATTTCTTTTTTACACTTTCTCTTGGTGTGTATACTTAATTCAAATTCTCACCAATGCATAAAGATGTATGTCTAGCACCATTTTTGGGTTAATGGCTAATTCTAATTACATTTTTCTTAATTAATTTTTGAAATAAAAGATATATCTATGTTGTTGAACATATATTCAAATGTTAAATGATTAGTTGAAAGCATATAAGAACATACTAATTTACACTGGAATTAAGATAAAAAGGTTAAAAATACATAAGAAAACAATATCGATCAAAGCTCCCTAGATTAATGGTCTGAGTTTAAAAAAAGTGTCATCATGCCTTACAACCTATTAGTTGGTTATATTTAGTGAAAAAATAATTCAATATCATTCTTTATCTTATATATATTTAGATATATATGATAAAGTAAATCCATGAGATGATTATACATTGCAAATAAAGTTATACTGAGACTATAATTATAAGATTTATATTGCATTTATCTATTATCCGTAAGTTATTCTTAGTTATTGTTCTTAAGATTGAACATTGATACAATATAAAAACACAAGGACACATTATGTTTTTCTTTTTGAAGGAAGTAAATGATCTCATAGACTAAAAGATGAAGATACCCCATATAAGCAGTTCATTTAGAACATTACTTGTATATCTATGAAAATTTTCATTGTGATGATTGTACGAGTGACCCTTTTGATTTGAGATTTTCAAAGTTATCGTATATAAGAATTGCTATGTTTTGATACTACTTATGACTTATTTTAATCAATTCTAACTAAGTTGGTAGTCATTAAATGTAACACACTACAAGAAAATCGAGAATTAGCGTCAGAATATTACCGACGACACAAATTCCGTCGCATTTTACCGACGGAA
>JAOQMS010000180.1:32833844-32859935 GCA_027563885.1 Erythroxylum longipes
CTTAGAATGTCTTACTTATCATAATTTAGAAAAACTCTTTTTTCAAAATTGTATAAGTAAGACATTCTAAGCTAATTAGAAATCTATTTCTACTCTAATCAGAAAATTATTTCTAATTAAATTAGAAATTATTTTTTCTTATTTAGAAAAGTATTTGGTAATATTAAGTAAGAAATATAATTTATTGAAAATTTCATTTATATTTTGTTAAAGGAGTCAAGATAATTGAAAATAATTTCCAATTAAATTTGAAAATTGTTTTCAAATCAAATTAATTTCTATTTGGAACAAGAATTTAATTTATTTAAGGAATCAATTTGTTTAATCTTCTTTCATAAAGAAAAGAAATAAAAAGGGGGCAAACTCCAGTGAACAAGGCTCTCCACTTTGCGAGGGTTAAGGAAGGGTCATAAATTTTATGTAGCCTTTCTTTTGTATTTTACAAAGAGGTTTTTTCTGTGATTTGAACTCGTGAACTTTCAGTTATAAAGGAGCAACCTTACCAATTGCTCCAAGGCTCGCCCTCTTTAACAAAAAGAAATAATTTCATAAAACAAAAATGTTACTGTATGTTAAATGCAATTACATTGAAAGCTTAATGAAAACATATCCAAAAGGAAGACGTTAAGTATTGTTATTTGTTTCAATTCTCATTTGAACAGACGATTCCCTAAAAGGTTTTGACTTCATGGCTAATTTTGTGCTTGTGGTTACATATGCAGAGATGTAATATGATTTTGTCACATGTGATCTTGATGAACACTTGTACTTTGTAATTTGTGCTTATTTGGATTCTATTGTTTCTTTCATTCCATACACCATTAAAAAGATAGGATAATGCAGTATGAACTAACCATTTGTCCCCTTTTGACATATTTGTGATCTTTTGACTCTATTGCATGACATCAGACCATGTGGAGGGAGGATTTGTCACTCCATATAAAGCCATAATGTTTCTCTAACTACAAGTGCACTTAGAGAAACATCGTGCACTTGTAGTTAAAACTTATAGTTCTTTATGTACTACAAATGCATGGTGTAGTAGTAGCTAGCACTGGCAAGTACGGGTTAATTCCACAAGGACTGTAAGAACTAGTATTAACCCTTTTTCTATTATCTAACTACCAAAGCAGTTGTGAATTTAATTGAAAATTAAACTAAATAATATAAACTAAAGTAAACAAAATAATGAACTACGATAAAGAAAATACTACGATTAATTAATATCAAATAAGTAGTAGCTAGGTGATGAATCTTCCTAAGATATCTTAAACACTGACCCTTTATCATGCAATTAATTATTGGTTATTAGACCGTGAAAATTTTTACCTTATGTTAATATCTTTCTTAATACTATTGACAACTAACATTCAGTTGGTTAGCTAAAATCTCTTTCTAGTTAAAACCCCTAAGGTTGCATTATTGATTCATGAATTTCACTTTTAAGTTTGAACTTAATTCAGAGGATTTATGTCAACTTATCTTTAGGTTTGCGTGCAACTCTTTCCAATTATGATATATCTATTCACACGAAAAGATTTCTCATTCAATTATATTATTTCAAACATTGGACTAATATGCAACAACATAAGAGAAGTCATTGCCGGAGATAAGATCTGGGTGAGCGGTGACCCATCCTCCAGATCTAGGCAATCGGAAAACCATCAAGCGAGCGGTGAGCGGCGACTTAGTCCTCATCAGTAGTCCAGATCTGAAAAGAAAACCTAGATCAGCCCCAAATAAACTTTCATATAAGATCCATGCGAGCTCTAGTAAAACTTCCTTGTTAAGACCCACGCGAGCTCCATGGCAGCGGATTGGGCACCTTCATTCCTATTTATGAAAGATTTTCCTGCGCTCACTAGAAAGGTTTGTTAGAAGTATGCATATGGAAAGGGCTTAAGTTCACCAAGAGCTTCAAATTCCTAGAAACCCTCCCCCAATACTAGTGCTTGGACAAAGAAATTTCAATTGCAGCAGCCTAAGATATACTTGAAATACTACTTGAAAGTTATAAAGGATGGTGTTGTCAGTCTACTAATTGAATTGTTACAAGCTGGAGAGAAGGCTTGGTCTACTGACCTGGTTGGCTCTTTCTGAAGCAAGAGACTCACATTTTTAGTCATCAATGCCTGAACCACTGCACGATGGGGTAAGAAAGGTTTGTAAAAAACTTTACTCATGGATGATGGCACTATTTTATTTAAATTTGTTGCTAATAGCAACTTGAATGAATTACTAGAGATGGGGCCTTGGCATATAGGAGGCCAACTCATGTTTATTCACAAATGGAAACCTGGGATAACTTTTGATAGGGAATGTGTGGAATTTTTTCCCATGGGTGCATTTTTATAATTTTCCACTAGAACTTTGGACAATTGAAGGATTAAGTTTTATATTAAGTCCTTTAGGTAATCCTCTTTATATGGATGCTCAAACATATAAAATGGAGCGAATTGGGTATGCAAAAATATGTGTGGAGGTTGAAAGAAATGCTATACTACCTAATCTTCTACCAATGTTATACTTTTACGTAAAGGGTTAGTTAATTATGATGTGAATGAGGGAGATGCAGTTTTTAAGGGTCACTCCTTATGGCCATAAAGTATTGTTTATGATCAACTTTTGTGAGTGATTTATAATTCATGTGGTTTATGGTGTGAAGCCTTGAATTTGAGCTGTAAAATATAGTTTTTGCATTCATCATAGCTGATGGATATAGTTTTGAGTGAATGTTGATTTTTATGCTTAATGTTATATTGAGTTTTTTTCTTACTTCACTAGCTTTGATGACATTTATGCTACATTACCCAAATACATTTAACCTTAACCTTTGTCCACATTACAACCTTAAAAATTCCTTTGATTCATGATTATGCAAGTGAATCCTAGTGGTAGAAAAATAAAATGATATGTAAAGTTATAGAATGTCATGATTATGAATAGTGTTTGAGTGTACCTATGGATCAATGTTATTTACACACTATGTCCAAGTCTACTACTATATTTCTTAGTTTATAAAAGTGATGATTGTTGATTGATCATAAGAAGAGGAATTTAATGTTTAGTTCTTAGTATGATTTTGAAAGTTATTTCTCTTTACTTATGGCTATCTATTCTTAGGAAATATGGAAATTGTGAAAGTGTTTAATATGTAACTTGGATTTTTTTTATTTGCCGAAGGATGTTCAAAGGCTAAGTGTGAGGGAACTTGATGTGTGCTTGATTATTTATACTTTTACTCTATGATGTTTAGTGATTAATGCTTTCAAATGTTTAAGACATTCATTTTAGTTCATATATTTGTTTTTAGGTATAATTTGGAAGTATAAGAGCTAAAATGTTTTGATGTTCAATCTCAACTGTCCTTATGGAACAAGAAAGAGATGGATTAGAGTGAGGATTGGATAATAAATTACAAGAAGAAAAACAATTCAACAAAACCTAGGAGATACACGACCATGTATACATTCGAAAGATAAATTTTGGCTTACTGTGTATCTTTATGAGTTTCGCATTTTTTGACTTATACGATTTGATACACGGCCATATATCAATCCATGTATATGCCTAGAAACATAGTTTTTCATATAAATAGAACATTTGGATGACAGAAACAAAGAGAATCATTTTGGGACTTCGTCAAGGGGTAGAGCACTTACTCTTTGGAGACCTATAGAGGGCTAAACTTCCTTAGTTCAGTTCGGAGGAGAAATAGACACCAATGATCGCATTTAAGCATACCGTCATTGTGTATCATTGTTCTTCCTCTCTTTAATAATTGTTTACGCTATTCTAAATCTATTGATTTGGGCAATCATGTATGAATAATCATTATTCTTGTTCTCATTAGATTGTTTATTTATGAACCCATTGTTAGAATCTTAAATACAATACATAATTGTTGTGTTTTAGGTTCATCCGTGGCAGTTAATGGTGTTAAATCATTAGGATAACGTAACATAGGTTAAATGATCTAAACTTATGTGGTTATTACCTATATTGATATGTTTTCCTTATTCATAATATGGCTGTCTAATTAAATATAGAGAGCTTGTTCTAGGTTGTTCGATGATTAGGTATGGTTAAAAAGCTTGTTTTAATTAAGCACGACCTAACGAAAAACTAGGATTAACATAGCCTATTGTTAATTTATAATCAAGAGTTCTAATAGAGGTTTGAAAACAATATGGCAATGATGTATGTTTAATTATATATAGGTTAAGATTGAACCAACGAATAGATCCTAAACACATTTATCACTTTCATCATTTTTAACTGTTTGCTTAATTTACTTTAGTTAGTTTAATTTCATTTTATTTTGTTATTCAAAACCAAATCAACACCCCCAAACCTAAACACTATTTTCTTTCATTGCATTGACTAAGACTCATCACCAGCTATAGTTTTAAGTTTAGTTATTTTATATAGTGTTACGACGTACTACCACATTGTTTACTATTGAGGCGAAATATATTGCAACTGTAGAAGTTGGTAAGGAGATGCTTTAGTTAAAGCATTTTATTAAAGAATTTGACGTGGAACAAGAAGAGTACATGGTTTTCTGTGATAGCCAAAGTGATATGGTTCCATCTATCATTCCCATATTAAGCATATTGATGTTAGGATCATTAGTTGTAATTTATTGTGAAGGAGCAACTAATGAAATTGAAAAAGATTCACACATACAAGAATGATGTTGACATTGTGACAAAGTTTGTTTTGGGGAGTAAGCTTAAGCTTTATAGTAAGCTCTTTGGGATGGATTTCAAGTGATTAATAGGGTGGTATATTTCTCCTTTGAAATAGGTTAAAGGGGACAAATTTATGGATCTAGCCTCATTTTATACATGTTAATTAGAATAATTCCACTAAATTTAGTCTCCGAAAGTATTAACTATCTTCATTAATCAAAAAATAAATAGTAGGTGAATTGAAGTAGAAACTAATGATTAAAAACTATTTCTAGAGCACTCGCCCGTATCTAGGTTGCACAGGTCTGTACCAATTGTAGACATGATCATATGAATAAACGTGTAGGCTTTTGTAACCATGTATGAGTTGAATGATGATGTTTGAGGAAAAACATACCCATGTGAAGTCAAACATGCTCATGTCATTGATGGAAACAACCATGTCCACTAATTGTGTAAGTTTATAGGATCATATATGTTTGTGACGTCAAATTTTAAAGCTTAAAAATTGGACATAATCATCATATGCGGACGTGTATGCAACCATTTGTAGTTTAAAAATCTTATCTTTTCAAGTTTAAAAGGCTTAATAAGAGACAAAAGTTGCATGAGATAGAAACATATGATGAAAGAAGAGTTTTGGAGTCCAAATACCATTGTTCAACTACAATTTTATTAAAGTTTGATCTCTAGGATTAGTTAAGAGTATATTGGTGTGTGTGGGTGTGTGGGTGTGTATATATATCTATATATGAATTTATACTCAATCCTGGTAGTTTTATAGATTTAGAAAAGAGATTATATGTGTTTGTTTTGAGAGATGTTCTTCAGTTAAAGTCAATAACTCAAAATCTTAAACATTTGTATCCTGCTATTTTTTATTTTATTAATTCATCATTTGTCTAGTTGTTTTTCCATGTTGAAATCGTGATCCAAATTATCTTTCAATCATCTATATCGTCTAAGTGGATTGTTATCAGTGAAATGATTTTGTTGATCCTATAAGTGTTATTATTTGGAGTCCGACAACTGGTATTAGATCCATAGATATAGAGAGTGGTAATGGATTTATGGTGAAGTTAACGTCGACTAACAACTTAATATGAAGACCTATGATGGAAGATCTTCTATATTATAAAGATCTCTATAATATAATCGTTTAGTGTAAAAGTATAAAAGATTATGTCCTTTCTAAGAAGGAGAAGATGATAGATAAGAGTGTAAAAAGATGAAGTATGAAACCCTCAAGAAGTGTTAGATATTAGATTAATATCAGCATATTCAACTATGTTTCCCAAAAGACAGATCCTTTTGAACTGTAGAGAAATTGGAAGGTCTTTATAAGATAAAAATTGCTTACAACAAGGCCTTCTTGACTAAAATACTTACGAACCTAAAGTTGAAGGTTAGGAAATCAGTGTCGAAGAATCTCAATGATTTTTAGGATATCATCAATAAATAGACTACAATGAAGATCATTCTTGATGATGAGCGATAAGCCTTACTCCTTTTTAGTTCCTTGCTGAATAGTTAGGAAACTTTGGTTGTGACTATAAGCAACTCCACTCTGGATAATGTGCGTTCTTTAGATGTGATCAAAGAGACTATGTTTAATAAGGAGATTTATAGCAAGGAGATTGGTGTCAACAATGTACATGGTCTTATAGTAGAGAACAAAGGAAGAAGAAAGAGTTGAGGTTCATAAGGGTAGGGTAAGTCTAAAAACAAGTCCAAGTTTAAAGATGGCAAGGAGACTAGTATGTGTCACTAAGTCACCAAACCTAGTCATATAAAGAAGTTATACGTACTAAAAGTGGAAGAGAGATTTGAGGAAACAAGGTAACTAGAAAGGTGGAGACGACAATAATACTATAAAAACAACTTCAAGCACATATGATGAGGAGTTATTAATTTATGTGACTAGTGAGTGTTTTCATATTAGTCACTTAGATTCCTAGTGGCTTATTGATACAAAGGCTTACCATCACTGTGTTTTGAAGAGGTAATACTTCACCATAAAAGGAAACTAAGAAATATATAAGTAGTGGTGGGTGTGGATCCCGGGGGACAAAGTCAAAGCGTTTGATCCTTTTCCCCATACTTTGCTTTGAGATGCTTCTCCCCGCGCAGCGACGCTGCTCGTGATAGGCTTAGCTTTAAGCCGCTATCACTCGGTTCGGAGAAGTCAAGTCCCTTCGGTCGGTTCGCTCGGGTGGTCTTCCCTTATCTTACCTAACGTTCAGAGTTGTTCTGGTTGGGTAATAAGATATGTTGAAGATGAACAAATTGACTATTAACTACTCGTTGTTGTGTCTTATAAAGAAGGGCTAGAAATTTTCTTTTCTGCATAAATTCTTACTATTCACAAACCAAGTTTTTGTCGTATTTATAGAAGATAAACATGCTGCCAATCTAAAGAGCGGAGGCACTTTTTGAGAAGAAGAAGGAGGTTGAGGTTGGTAAGGATGAAGAAGCTGATATGTCAGAGGTTAAGAATTTGGCAATGGACATATGGTTAATGAAAAATAGGAAGAGTTCATAGGTGACTCATAAACAAGATTAAATAAGGAGCAAAAGAAGTATATAAAGAAGGAAGAGAAAGGTAATGGTGGGGGTAACTATAGAGCATATCTTTTTTAATTTCTAATAATGGGCCCGACTTGAACATGTGGCAGTAGAGCCCGTTATTTGATTATAAAAAGAATAAGCAACGTCACGTCAATATTGAAATAACATTTAACTAATTTGTCATTGACGGACTTTTTCGAATGTTTTACAAACACTAAGGTTAAAAATTGAATGCATTGAAATGTTAAGATTCATATTATATTTTGATTAAAATATTGAGGTTCAAAATACACTTTTTAATTACTTATTATATTTTTTAACTTCTAATTTAGAAGAAGAGTGGTTATTATAGACAGGAGTATTATATTTTCAACCAAATATTAAGATATTTGATATAGTTTCATTTTTTATATAAAAATCATTTTTAATTCTTAACTGGAGTGAGAATTTAACAAAATTAGTACATCTGCTTCACCTCTAAATTAAATATTTGGCATGTGAAAATTAGAGATCTAGATAGTTACTAATATCACACAAAATTAAACAAATGTGAGAAAACCCATTAAATTATAGTAGATAATGACATTTCATCATAATTTTCTTAAGCTTATATTTGAGAGAATGAGTAGTTTATATATAAGAGAAACAATAAATTTTCATATAAAATTTAAGCTATTGAATTATAATTTTATATTAATAAAAATGACAATTGTTGCATTCTATACTTAATAAAATACTTGATAAATTAACAACTTCTAATTAAATAATGACCTTGATCCAAATGATATTTGTATACTTCAAGCTTGAAGTGAATACTTAGACCTTATTGATCGATCATCTTCTTTAAGCTTGAAGTGAATACTTTGACCTTAACTCCAATCTAACTGTTAAGTCATTAAATTGCACTTATTTTGGACTTAATTATCGTTAATGTGTTGAAATTATTATCTGAAATTAATGGAATTATCTTACAATTGTTTATAGATGGTTTTAAACACCTTAGAGACGAAATGGAATCAAAAAGATGCAAAAGAATGAAGAAAATTTGAAATTCTCACTCTGACAGCAATTCAGTGACTAAGCGTGGGCACGCCTAAGGAGGAAATAAATCCGCAGATAAAATTCCATAAGTAAAATTCAAACCAAACACAATCTTTAAAGATTATCTGGCCATCTTTTAAGGGAGTTACCTACCAAAAATAGAAGAGTGCATTATCTGGAGAGAATCAAGAGAAGATAACGAAGTGATAAACATCAAGAAGGAGAGTTGGTGATTGACGCACATATATGTATTAGGTTTTAGAATAGGGAAGGACGACTCTTTTGGGGCTGCTGCCATTTCCTTCTCTTTTTTTTACAATTTCTGCATACTTTCAATTGGTGTTTTCGTATTCTTCATTAAAGAACAAGGGATGGAGACTTATTACCTCGTTATTACTTTTGTTTTCAATTCACTTACGAGTAGCTAGACTTTTAGTCTTGGTTGAGGAGATCCATGTTATTTGTTATTATGGTGAGATGTTTCGAATAGTTTTCTTATTGTTAATAAACATTGGATATCTTCGGATTTATTCTTTCTAATTGAATTCGTTAGTTTCTAGGTACGCAACTAGAGATTAATTGGTTCAATCACTAAATTAACAAAATATGACGTTCAGTTTCGGTAATCACAAGTAGCAATTAGGATTAACTTCTCTACGTTAAAGTCGAAAATTCTAAGAAGATATTCGCTTGATTGATTGCATGTTGTACATGTATTTCGCTTGCTCATTGGTTCTTGGTTCTTAATGCTTTTATTCAATTATACCTATGATCATATCTAGGTTGTTGATTAATAAGAATGCTAGGATATATGTTCCTAGTTATTACACTTAAGAGAAATTTCTCCAATGAATGTTTATTAATGATTGCAATTTTATATCGAGGATCCATGATAGCATGATAACTTCGGTGACCCGAAACCAAGGTATGTTCTCATTGATTTTTCAGATTTAATTGTTGCTTCCTAATTTTGATTTTCTTATAATTTTCTGATATTACCGTGACAAAAGGCCCTTTTTATTTTCGTTATTTGTGCCGTTTGAATTCATAATTTCATTACCGCAAAGATTCCTCGTGGGAACGATATCCTCTTACCGCTACTACATTAAATTGTTTTAACGGAAGTGATTTCTTTTTAATTTGGTTGCAGGCGACAGCAGCACCAAATTTTTGGCGCCGTTGTCGGGGAATTTTGAAGGTTTATGTACGTTACGCGTTCAAACCAATCAGATAATTTACATTACAATCCTGAGATCAAAAAGACAGCGAAAAGACTGCAGAAATAGACTAAACATCAAAAAGAGACATAGAGAATGGATAGAATAGCTGCAAACCGCACCCTTCGCAAACTAGCCGCACCAATGGATGCACAACAGGCACACTACATCAATTTCCCGAATTTAGGTGATAATAATACTTTTGAATTAAAATCTGGGCCAATTCATCTATTACCTATTTTCAGGGGTTTACCGGGAGAAGACCCATACAAGCATTTGAAGGAATTCGATGTAGTTTGCATAGGCATGAAGCCGACGAATGTGACGGAAGAGCAGATTAAGTTGAGAGCCTTCCCATTTTCCCTTAAAGATGATGCGCAAGATTGGCTATATTATTCAGCCGGAGAAAATGTGTAAACGTAGGCCGAAATGAAGAGGCTTTTCTTTGAAAAGTATTTTCTAGCATCGAGAGCAGCCAATATTCGGAAGGAGATTTGCGGAATTCGACAACATATGGGAGAAACACTTTACGAATATTGGGAGAGATTCAAGAAATTATACGCTAGCTGCCCGGACCGCCAAATAACCGAACAGTTGCTAATTCAATATTTCTACAAGGGACTTTTACTTTCTGATAGGAGCATGATCGACGCTGCAAGCGATGGTGAGTTAGTCGATAAGACGCCAGCGGCTGCAAGAGAATTGATCGCAAACATGGCTTCCAACACTCAACAATTCGAAATACGTACCGGGCATGGATCAAAAGCCGTGAATGAAGTGAACGTGACCACAATGGAGAAAAGATTGGATGACCTCACTTCTTTGGTGCGACAATTGGCGGTCACGAAAAAAGAAGCAAAGGTATGTGGCATATGTTCAATGTTAGGACATTCAACTGATTTATGTCCGATTTTACAGGAGGAAAACACACAGCAGGGGAATGTCGTGGGAGGATTTGCTGGGCCGAATCAAGGAAAGTATGACCCATTTTTCAATACCTACAATCCAGGGTAGCACGATCACCTGAATTTGCGATATGGGAATCCTCAAGGATAGCAAGCAACCATAAATTTCCAGCATTATCAACAACTGTATATGCCTTGACAAAATCAAAATATAACATCCACTTTTGAGGGTAAGACTTCTTTGGAAGATATAGTTCAAACTTTGAATGCTAACACTTTGATGTTTCAGCGGAGTACTGAAGCGAGTATCCGAAATATTGAAAGTCAACAAAGGAACATTGAGAATCAACAGAGAAACATCGTAAACCAGATAAGTCAAATGGCAATTGCCATAAATAGATTGGAGGCATAAAATTCTGGGAATTTTCCAGTGCAACCAGAGGTTAATCCTAGACAAAGTGCAAAGGCCATCACCTTGCGGAGTGGTAAAGAATTACCGGAACCAATTCTGAAAATTTCCAAAAGAGAAATAGAGGAAGAAATCACGCACACACCTTTCCCTCCTGAATTGACTCAAAAAGGAGTGCAGAACAAGGTGCTCCCACCTCCTTTTCTGAGTCGATTTGCAAAAGCGAAGAAAGAAGAACAAGAGAAGGAGATTTTGGAGACCTTCCGAAATGTTCAGGTAAACATTCCTCTTCTTGATGCAATTAAACACATTCCACGGTATGCTAAATTCCTTAAGGAGATTTGTACGTCAAAGAAGAAATTAAAATTTGACGAGAAAGTGCAATTGGGAGAAAACGTTTTAGTGATTTTGCAAAAAAAAAAGCTTCCACCGAAATGTCAAGATCTGGGTATGTTTACTAACCCATGTCAAATTGGTAATTTGCGAATTGAAAGAGCTATGTTAGATTTAGGTGCGTCCATAAATGTCATGGCATATGATGTTTATAAATCTTTAAATATAGGACCTCTTAAAGAAACTAATGTAGTGATTCAATTAGCAGATCGCTCAAATGCTTATCCAAAGGGTGTGTTTGATGATGTTTTAGTTCAAGTGGGGGATATGCTTTTTCCAGCTGACTTTTATATTTTGCAGATGGAAAGTAATGATGTATCTTCTTCAACCCCGATTTTATTTTGAAGACCATTCTTAAAAACCACTAGAACGAAAATTGATTTTCATGATTGGTCTTTAACCATGGAATTTGATGGTGAACTAATTAAATTCAACATATATAATGCCATGAAAATTCCGGATGATGAACAACCTATTGTTTCTGTGGACTTTATTGACACATAGGTGCAAGAAAATTTCCTATTAAGTGGAAGAGATATGCTTGAAACACTCTTGGAGAAGGTTGATGCCCAAAAAGATGAGTGGACATTAGAGTATAATGGTGAAGCGATGAAGTTCCACTCATCAAAAGTCTTGGAGCATCGTGCTGATAAGGAGTTGACTTTGAGGGAAATTGCTCCAGGCTCCTCACGAAATCTGCGCATGCTACCTGCTAGACTCAAGCATTCATTTGATAATGGATGATGTACATATGCTAAGAGTCAAGCTTATGACTTTAAATAAGCGCTTGATGGGAGGCACCCCATTCGTATCCTTTTTTTATGTGTTTTTTTGGCAATTTTCTTTTATTTTATTTTCATTTTTAGGTTTAATTCAGTTCAATGAGGAATTTAAATTCACATTTTTTATTTCTGGCATTTTAATTTTCATCTTTTCTTTTAAAAAAACGAAAATAAAAAATGAAATTTGTAGCTTACCGCCACTCCCTTCTTTCCCTCTCTATTTTCCCTCTTTTGTTTTGCTATAATTTCTTTTTCAACTTTCAATCTTCAGCTGCCAAATCTCCCACCCATTTTAGCCCATCACTTCCATTTGCCCACCACTAACTCACGTCACTCCTAGCTTTCCTTGCCCACTCACCCATAAACCCTCACTTGTGATTTTGGTGTTTGCGTTGTTGTCTTTTGCAGGTCTGTGTTTCACGAATTAGCACAATGCCCAGGAAGAAGAGTGACTCCCGAAGGCTTCCCACACTCATAAGGTCTGCTGCTGATGTCTCCCCACCTGAACCCTCTTCATAGAACACCGACACACCTCCACCACAACACATCGATTTGGATGCTCGTCTTAGTCGGCTTGAAAGGACAATGAACCGTTTGGAGCACAATTTGATGGCCTACTGGGAGTACGAAGGATTTCAATCGCCAAATCCGCCAACACCTTGATTTTGGCACCTCCATAATAGAGAAGCTTTCTTTAACTCTTTCCTTTCTATTTGTGCTTCTTTAACATTGAGGGACAATGTTGGTCTAGGTGTGGGGGAAAGAATTGGAATTTTGGTGTGTGAATATTTTGTTTGATTTTTGTGTGACTTTTGTTGATTTTTGGTATGATTTTTGCATGTTAAGCCATGAAGCTTTGTCATAATAGTTTGGATGAGATTGGGTTTATGCATGAAATTAACTTGGGTTAAGTGAGTTTTAAGGTGAATCATGTTGATTGATTGCAATAATTAATCTTATAGGCTTAGTCAAAATTTTGACATTTGAGTGAGGAGGTAAATTGTGGAGTTAAGGTGAATTCTTGAATTAAACTTGTGAGCAAAGTTTGAGCCTAAATGACATCACTTTTATGTCATGCTATTTCTTTGAAGTGTGTGATGCTCCTCTATTCATGATGTCTTCAGAACTTGCATGGAGCCGGTTTGAATTTATTTGATCACATGGGATATAGAAATGATTAAGGCCTTCTTTGTTTTTACACCCTTAGCTTAAAATTGACCCACCTAGTTATTTTCCTTTTGCAAACATGTTTGAGCCTTTATCCTTGTTTTCAATCAATCACCTTATTTTTAAACCCAAAACCCCATTAGCTTTTCCCCTTCACAAGTTGAATGAAGCATTGAGCAATTTGGGACTTTGGTGTTATATTATGTTCTGAGATATTTTTATAAGTACTTCTACTTATATCTTTATTATTTCCTCTTGTTCTTATTGTTTTCCCATGTTCTTAGCGTTATTCATAAAAAAAACAAAAAAAACAAAAAAAAGAAAAATAAAAAAGAGAAAAAAAGAAAAGAAAAAAAGAGAGAAAGAAAAGAAAGAAAAAAATCAGAAAAAGAAGAAAAAGAAAAAGAATAGTGGTATTAGTTATTAATGAGTAGTTGTAGTCCTTTTCATTCATTTTTATCTTAGAATTTTAGTTTGCGTGTCCCTTTTACTTGATGCTTTATGAATACTTGTGATTAACCCTTTGCCATGTTTTTACCTAACCTGTGAACCTAGCCCCATTACAACCCTTAATAAAGCCCTTATGATCCATTAGCTCATGTGATCTGAATGAATGATAATTGGTTAAATTGCAAGCCTATGGTAGTGCAACATGTTAGAGTGAGATTTGAGCGAAACACTTTGCCCTCAAACACTTGGGTGTAAGAGCGAAATCTATGAGATGAATTCATTTTGATTTCATGTTTGCTTTTGAACAAAGATGTCATATTTTGACTTTGTTTATCTGCATTGATGAAAAGCAGTTATGATATGTGTTGCAATTTAGGTCTCTTTGGTCCAAGTTAATGGATTGTGTGCACTTGATCTTGTGAAGGATGAATTGACTGAGTGTAGTGGTTTGACATGTTTGCTCGAGGGCGAGCAAAGGTTCGGTGTGGGGGAATTTGTTAAGTCATTAAATTGCACTTATTTTGGACTTAATTATCGTTAATGTGTTGAAATTATTATCCGAAATTAATGGAATTATCTTACAATTGTTTACAAATGGTTTTCAACACCTTAGAGACGAAATAGAATCAAAAAGATGCAAAAGAATGAAGAAAATCCGAAATTCTCACTCTGACAGCAATTCAGTGACTAAGCGTGGGCACACCTAAGGAGGGAATAAATCTGTAGATAAAATTCCAGAAGTCAAATTCAAACCAAACACAATCTTTAAAGATTATCTGGCCATCTTTTAAGGGAGTTACCTACCAAAAATAGAAGAGTGCATTATCTGGAGAGAATCAAGAGAAGATAACGAAGTGATAAACATCAAGAAGGAGAGTTGGTGATTGACGCACATATATATATTAGGTTTTAGAATAGGTGAAGAATGACTCTTTTGGGGGCTGCTGCCGTTTCCTTCTCTTTTTTACAATTTCTGCATACTTTCAATTGGTGTTTTCGTATTCTTCATTAAAGAACCAGGGATGGAGACTTATTACCTTATTATTACTTTTGTTTTCAATTCACTTATGAGTAGCTAGACTTTTTGTCTTGGTTGAGGAGATTCATGTTATCTGTTATTATAGTGAGATGTTTTGAATAGTTTTTTTTATTGTTAATAAACATTGGATATCTTCGGATTTATTCTTTCTAATTGAATTCTTTAGTTTCTAGGTGCGCAACTAGAGATTAATTGGTTCAATCGCTAGATTAACGAAATATGACGTTCAGTTTCGGTAATCACAAGTAGCAATTAAGATTAACTTCTCTACGTTAGAGTCGAAAATTCTAAGAAGATATTCGCGTGATTGATTGCATATCGTACATGTATTTCGCTTGCTCATTGGTTCTTGGTTCTTAATACTATTATTCAATTATATCTATGATCATATCTAAGTTGTTGATTAATAAGAATGCTAGGATACATGTTCCTAGTCATTACACTTAAAAGAAATTTCCCCAATGAATGTTTATTAATGATTGCAATTTTATATCGAGAATCCATGATAGCATGATAACATCGGTGACCCGAAACCAAGGTATGTACTCATTGATTTTTCAGATTTAATTTTTGCTTCCTAATTTTGATTTTCTTATAATTTTCTGATATTACCGTGACAAAACCCCCCTTTTTATTTTCGTTATTTGTGCCGTTTGAATTCATAATTTTATTACCGCAAAGATTCCTCGTAGGAACGATATCCGCTTACCGCTACTATATTAAATTGTTTTAACAGAAGTGATTTCTTTTTAATTTGGTTGTAGGCGACGGCAGTACCACTAAGACTTGTAAAAAATTGTTTCACTCTTGAATACCATGACATTGCCTTGGTATTATATTAATTAGACTATATTTACATGACACCATTGTTGTGGAGATGTCATTATTAACATACACAAACTTTTCATGATATAATTAAGCAGCTATTCAAACATAGATAATTACATTTTTATATATAGTTGTAGAATTGAAGACATCTAATGCCATTGTTTTGTTAAATCACTACGCCTTGATTCAAACATATCCTTTTTGTCAATATCTGTCATAATTAGATCGAGTTTGAGCACATTTGACGAAGATGTTTTTAAAAGATAGTGAATGATATAATCAAAACTTAATTGGAGGCGTCTGGAATCGAAGAGGAATCATGAAATGAGACCTTTCCTTATAAAATTGCAGCTTCTTTCTTTAAAATGTGCTTGTAGCTTGTTGAAGAAGATAAACATGACATGTGCTTATCCAGCCGCCCTGGGATTTAATTAAAAATAACGGAATATCATATATAAATTTAGTTTAATTTAACAGGTCATAATAAAAGACACCCAGTATCAAACGTTTAGAAGTGAACCAGTAGCACATCATCACTGCTTGTGTCATCAACAGTGTGCTCTGGATTATGAGAACTCCAATTATCTCAAATATTATATTCTATATGTATATATCTACTTTACATTATATATACGTATGCATGCCATAAACGTGTTTATACGGTTCTCAAATATTCTTTCTTTCTGCCACTTCTCATGGTCTTCCCAAACCTGTTGCTATATTTAGCGTGTGTGTGTATATATATATATAGTACCCATTTCATATCTCTAGCTATTATCACGGTCTGAATCGTATACTACAGGAGGCTTGAAGCAAATGGCGTCTAAGATTCATCCATCCACTTCCCTTCAGTCTTCTTCTGCTTCGTCTTCATCCTCATGCCATTGTTGTTCTTCTTCAGCTTATATCACTTCAAAGATTGAGACCTTCACTGTATGGATGAAATCGTTAGTTATGCAAGCGAATGGCTGCACGGTTTATAATTCTGATGGTGAAATTGTTTACCGTGTCGATAACTACGAAAAGAAGGGCTGCAATGACGTTTATCTCATGGATCTCAAGGGCAATGTTATCTTCACCATACTTAAGGTATGATCTATCATTTTTACAGCGTGAAAGGGAAAGATTAATTTCTGTCTTCGAATACTCAAAACTAAATAAGTTGAATTTTCTTGTTCAACAGAAACAATGGCCTTTCGGACAATGGAAGGGCTACAGATGCGATGGCTTTGAATCAGAAAAGCAAAAACCTTTCTTCCAAGCAACAAAGAGACGTGTGGATTTTTTAAGTGGCGATTTATGTTGTCGAGTCATTCCGGGGTCCAAGTCCAAAACCAGGTATTATAAGTTGGAAGCTTCAGCTGGGAAAATCGCATTCGAGGTCACAAACAGCAATGGATCACTTGTTGCCAAGGTGAGCCTTGCTCTCTGCTAACTTGTTTTTCATTTCATAATCTTCTTAATAGTTACTAACTGATTCATAATTTTGGTATCTACAGGCTGAGAGAAAGCAGTCATCTTCAGGAGTGGTACTGGGAGAGGATGTACTCACATTGGTGGTTCAACCAGATGTGGACCATTCGTTCATTATGGCTCTGGTCACAGTCTACGGGTTGATGCGTCAAAAATTGTGAAACGTTAGAATTCAGAAATATTTAATTCCGTATGTCTATAAAGGAATTCTTTCCAGGAAAATCAAGGCGGAAAAGATTATCTAGGCAAGCTTCTATACCCAAAACGCGTCAACTTTGCGCATGTATAAATGTCTTATTATCAAAAGATTCCCCCAACAACGATTCTTTTTTTTTTTTTTTTGAACGGAACAACTATTCTATTTTGTCAGCCAATGGCAAGGCATCTTTTTGGTCAGGAATAGACCTACTTCCACTTTACACGACATTTTGCTTCCTCTTTTTTTCTTTTTTCCTTTCCTTTTCCCCTTACTTTTTAGTTGTTTTACATATATACAATCATGTATTGTCGCGCTTTAAATAGAAGTCGATAAATTATTTGACTGATCAACACGTTCATCTACCATTGGATGATCTAATATTAAATTTCAATTCATAATTTGACTAAATAAATCAAACCTAACTCTAAAATTTACTATTCTTATTCAATTATAAAATTCTTTTATATTAATAATTAATATTCATTTTCTCTCTCTCTTCCATTAACTTTAAAGAATAAAATTAAACTCAAACATAACATTATCAATCATAAAGTTATCTACAATAATAACAACAATCAGTCAGAATTCTACTAAAATGCGGGGTCTGGGGAGGTCCAATAGCAAGTAGTCTTATCATTTTATGTTAGAAAGATTGTTTCTAATAGATACTCATGTAACGCAAAATATTGATAATATAAAATATAAATACATACGACTAAATAGAAATGTAAAAATGCAGTGCAATACATAATAACCTACATATCAAATGTCGTAAAGATCAACTATAAAAGATACAATAAGTAAATAAATACACAACTAGAAAAAAGGTACAAGAATAAATCAAATCAGTCATCACAAGAAAATAATTAGCCTAAGTAATAAACTGTTCAGGTTAAAGAATTACGAGGGTAGTGCTATGTAATCAAACTAAGGCTAATTATAAAACAAAAGACTCGAAGGAAAATATATTTAAAAGAACTAAGAGAACGAGAATGGTCTCTCTAAGAGAGATCCTAATGATGAAATTATATTGTGAAGTAAAGCTTTTCTCTCTCTACTTTATTGATGAACGATTGCCTATATTTATAGGTATGATTATGGAATACAGAAGAAGAATATGGGGGATAGCTTAACTGAATTAAAACATAATTGTAACAAACATGGACAGCAGTGAAAGCAAAAAACAGACAATAAGTGGACTTGAAATAAATGGTCATGGACTAACGAAAGAGCTTTATGAATGGGTCCAACAGCCCATGACCTGGTAGATCCACAAATGCAAGTTCTGGAGACTTCTTGATTGCTTTGTAATGTTTGACTATTTTGTAACTTAGTTTCTAGGTTGTTTTTCGTCTTTCTTCATATCATCCCCCCATAAGCTGGAAGACATTTCGGATTCCAAGCTTAGAGATAAGTGTTTCAAACTGTGTGTTGGGTAGAGCTTTAGTGAAAATGTCGGCGAGTTGAGAGTGGGATGCCACTAGTAGGAGATGAATGAGCCCGAAATTAAGTTTTTCACGAACGAAGTGGTAGTCGATTTCGATGTGCTTCATTCGTTTGTGAAAAATTGGGTTCTTGGCGAGGTGGATGGTTGATTGATTATCACAATAAAGGTAAGCAGCAGTCTTGTGGTGAAAGTTGAAGTCTTACAACAAATAGAACAACCATTGGCAAGGGCACGATATTTGACCTTAGAGGAGCTTCTGGAGACGGTGGCCTGTTTCTTGAACTTTCAGTAAATGAGAGATGAACCTAAGAAAACACAGAAGCTGGTGACTGATTTCCGAGAGTCTGGATAAGTGGCCCAGTTTGAATCAGAGAACGCTCGCAGTTGTATGGTGGAATCACGAAGAAAAAGGAAGCCTTGGTTGGGAGAGCTCTTGAGGTATCACAAGACTCTATGAGTCGCCTGTATATGTTCTCTGGTGGGTCTTTCCAGAAATTAAGAGAGCTGTTGGACAGCAAAGCTAATATGCGGTCTAGTTATTTTGAGGTATAGAAGCTTCCTAATGAGGCGACGATAACCTATGACATCAATATGGGGTTCTCCAGCGGCAGTCAATTTGGTGTTTGGAACCATCAGTATAGGTAAGGGTTTACATCCCCAAAAACCAGCTTCAATCAATAAGTCAGGTATATCTCCTTTGAGAGAGATTGATGCCTATAGATGATCTGGCCAGCTCCAAATCGAAGAAGTATTTGACGATATCAAGGTTTTTAAAGGTAACATCTAAAAAATCTTTAGTGTTTTTGATGAGATTTAAGTCTTTATTAGCTAATAGTATATCATCAACATAAATAAGAAGAATGATCAAATTTTTGTTGTCTTTATTTGTAAACATAGAGTAATCTGAGGCAGATTACTAGAACCCAATTGAAAGTGGAGCAAAGGTAAGCTTTTCATGCCATTGTCTACTAGCTTGTTTGAGTCCGTAGATACTTTTCTTTAACTTACATACTAACTTTGAATCAGGTAGAGGAAGTCCTAGAGTAGGCTTCATGTAGACTTCTTCTTTGAGGTCTCCATGAAGAAAGGCGTTATTGATGTCAAGCTGATGAAGGTACCAGTTCTGAGATGCAGTAAGAGCAAGTAATAAGCGAACAGTGGTGCGTTTGACTACGGGAGAAAAAGTCTCGTTGTAGTCCACTCTTGCCTATTGAGTGAAGCCTTTTGCCACAAGTCTACTTTTTGGATGAAATTTGTACTGATGCACCCATTTGCAATCGACTGTTGTTTTACTAGGAGGTAGGTAAAAAGGTGAGTTCCCAAGTATCATTTTGAGTTAAAGCCTTTAATTATGCATTTATGGCTTCTTGCCATTCAATGTGTGTTGCATAGCTTCATGGTAGGTTGTAGGTTCTTTCAAAGCTCCAAGAGCTAGGAATAAAGTTTGTGTTCAGAGGATAGGTTATTGTAGGAGATGACTGTGGAAATTAAGTAAGGAAAGCTGTGGACAATGTAGGACTGGCATAGTCTTTTAAGTAGGATAGTGGTTTAGTTTGTCTAGTAGAGCATTGAGGCTAAGGTGAAGGTTGGGATGAAGAGCTTCTAGATGGTACATAATCAATTGGTGTAAGGGGTGCTTAAGTGATATCATAAAAAGGAGAATCCTCAGTTAAAGGTAGAATTGGGCTTGGTATAGTAGAATTGTGTTAAGGTAGTTTTTGAAAAGGAAAGGTATCTTCATAGAAAATGACGTCCATTGATAAGAAGAATTGCTTGGTATCCAGATCAAAAAGTTTGTAGCCCTTTGTCCCTATAGAAAAACCAAGAAAATAGCCTTTTTTACTCTGGTATCTAGTTTCCCTCTGTGTGCTTTTTAATGGAAGCAAAACAGAGACAACTGAATACTTTTAAATGTATAAGAGTAGGATTAGTGCCAAACAGAACTGAATAAGGTGATTTGCTTGATAAGAGGGGGTAGGAATTCGATTAATAAGGAAAACTACATATAAAACACATTCTGACCAAAATTTGGTTAGGAGGTTAGCCTGAAACTTAAGGACTCTTCCCACGCTAACGTGTGTTGATGCTTCCGTTCAACCCTTCCATTCTGTTGAGGTGTCTCAATGTAGGTGGTTTCATGCAAAACACCATTCTTGGTAAAGAAGTCAATCATTGAAAATTCAATTCTTTTATCACTTTTTATACACTTTATCTGCTTTGTGAACTATCGTTCCACATAGGTAAAAATATTTTTTGATTTAAGTCTCTAGTTTCTGATTTATGTTTCATTAAATATACCCAGGTTATACGGCTGTGATCATCAACAATATTCAAGAAAAATCGATGGCCATGAATGGAAGTTGTGTGGTAAGGCCCCTAAATGTCAACATGCATAATGTCAAAGCAAGAGGAAGCTATCGAAGAACTTAAGGTAAAAGGTATCTTTTTTGCTTTGAAAAATGACAAGTTTCACATTGAGTGATATTTTGAAAAAGAACATAATTATCTATGCTAGATAACAATTTGAGTCTTGAATTTGAAAGATGTCCTAAGCATTTATGCCAAATATAGTTTGATTGATATGTAACAGTATAGGCTTGTGGCAGATAGGTAAAATAATAGAGTCCATTAGAATGCTTAGCAAAACTAATTGTCTTCAAAGTGTTGAGTTCCTGAATAACACATGAATGTTTGGTAAAGGTCAGTTTGCAATGTGAGAATGAAGTAAGCTGATTAATGGAAATAAGGCTGAAAGAAAAGAAAGGAAAGAACATTAGTTAGGAAAAGAGAAGATATATGCACTGACCCAATGTGTGTGACAGAAACATGTTGTCCATTGGGGAGTCTTACTGTTAGATTCTAAGCTGTGGTATATTTAGTGAACAAGTGCAGATTGTAGACAATATGATATGTGGCTCCTAAATCGAAAATCCAAGCAGGCGACCACTAGGAAGGTTTGACAGATAGAGATGTACCTTTGATATCTTTGGTGATAGTGTTGATTTGAGGTATAGTAGCTGAGTTGTGTGAGACATCTTTCTCTTTGTTTAGTAAATCCTTCAATTGATAGTATTCTTCTGATCTTAGGTTGAAGTTATGATTAGATGAGAATGCTTCTTTGTGTATGGTTGGAGTGGTATGACTGGTAGCTGTGGTGGGTTCAAGGTGAGTTTTTGCATGATTAATAGATTTAGATTTATATTTGAAACTATCTCTTGACTGGTAAGTACTTGCTTTTCCATTGTTTGATGAAAAGTTGGGTGGAAACCTATGTTTTTTATAACATTGATCCTCTCTATATCCCTTGTTACCACAGAAGGTACATAATGGTTTTTTTGTTTGACTGAAAGGTTTTTTGAGTGTCTTCCCTAGGGAAGAATGCTTGAGATTCATAATTGGGTGATTATGAAGTTAAAAGAAGTTGTCGTTCATGTTGAGCTACCATAGAAAAGATCTTTTTGATATCAGGTAATGGTTCAATAAGCATGATTTGTGACCAAACAGTGGAATAGGATTCATTTAGGCCTTTCAAAAAACAAAAAACACAATCACTATCTTGGTAGGATTTAGAAATGTTCAGCATATCACAATGACATTGAGGGTGACACTTGCATTTAGGCAATCGTCTCAAATTGTGAAACTCATCCCATAACATTTTTAAATGAGTGTAATAATCAGAGATGGATAGACTTCCCTATTTGAAACCATAAATTTCTTCTTGCAAATCTTAAATTCAAAAGGAATCTACTTGTGAGAATCTGTCATGTCGATCTTTCCATACATCAGCTGCTGAATCCAACCAAATGACACTCCGAGCAATGGATTCATTGACTGATCTTATTAACCAGGACAACACCATGGTATTCCTAAGGTGTGGGAAGAGTAAAATCGTGAAGGCTTGGCTAGACCAAGGCCCAAAGTGGACAATATCTGTGAGCGGATGGTCCGAGCTGTTAAAAATAGTATCATAGCTAGTACCCAGGCCGATATGCCAACGTAGGAAGCTGGGCCTCCAAGGGAGGTGATCCAGGCCTATGAGCTAGCAAGGGCGCTGGGCCTCCAAAGGGGGTGGATCTAGGCCGGTGGGCTAGCGAGGACGTTGGGCCTCCAATGGGGGTGGAATATGAGATTCCTATATCGATTGAAGAGAGGAACAAAGTAGGCCTTATAAGACTATGGATACCTCTCCCTCAGAAGACATGTTTTCTCGAGCGAATGTATAGAAAGAGCAAAATCGTGAGGGCTTGGCTAGGCCAAGGCCCAAAGCGGACAATATCTGTAAGCGGGTGGTTCGGGTTATTACAAAAAGAAGGTACACTCTGATAACATGATGAAATTATACTATAAAGTAGAGCTTTTCTCTATTTACTTTATTGATGAACGATTGCCTATATTTATAGGCATGATTCAAGAATACAGAAAGGGGATAGCTTAACTGAACTAAAACAGAATTGTAACAAACTTGGGCAACGATGAAAGAAAAAAATAGACAATAAGTGGGCTTGAAATAAATGGTCATGGACTAACGGAAGAGCTTTATGAATGGGTCCAATAGTCCATAACCCAATAGATCCACAGATGCAAGTTTTGGAGACTTCTTGACTGCTTCATAATGTTTGACTGTTTTGTAACTTAGTTTGTAGATTGTTCTTCGTCTTTCTTCATATCACCTAATTCATATCTTAGTGCATTAAAGCATTTTATTACGGGTCATATCCTCAGCAAGTTTTAGTAGAGTCATATCATTCTTGATCACTTCTCTCTAGTTCTTCTTAGGTCTTCCTTTTTCTTTTACAGTCCCTAAGTACTATTTTCTCACATCTTCTCATTGGAGCATTATAATGCTTCCTTTTAACATTTCAAAATCACCTAAGCCTCGTTTCTCTTAATTTTTCATTAATACTAGCCCCTTTTAATTTGTCTCTTACCAAAACATTCTTGATCTTATCTCTCCTAGTAGGATTACACATCTAACGAAGCGTCCTCATCTCTGCCACCATTAGCTTATGACTATGTACTTGTTTGATGAGCCTACACTCCACCCCACATAGCATGGCTGACATAATCATTAAATGATAGAGTTTACCTTTAAACTTAGGTGGTATCTTCTTGTCACACAAAATTTCTTATTTCTCTATTTAAGCCACCTTACTTTGATACGGTGGATTATATCTTCATCGATATATCTAAAATATTTCTTTTTCACTTAATTTGTAAAAGAATTATTCAATATCAATTACCATTAACAAACAACAAAAAAGTAAAATACAAGAACAATTAGCATAATAGTGAAATACATATGCATATATAAAGTACTTAACTACCTTTATTCACCTTTCTCTACTTTTTTTCTCTTTTACTTGTCCTTTTTCTTTTTTTGACAATTTTTTCTATCACCATTAGCTTTTAAGTTTTTCGTTACCTTATTATGTAAGTTACTTAGTTGGGATTTTTCCTACCTACTGCATCTTCCCTTTATAGATTATTTTTGGTGGCATTTTTAACAACTCTTATTCCACAGTCCTCTATTACTTTCCCTCCTCGTTCTTCTTATCCCATTACTTAGCTTTTCTTATTTGTTTCACTAACCTAAGACACCTATGAACTAACTTCTGCTTCTTCTTTCATTCTCAACTTCACTGATTAAGCTTCCCTTTTAGTCAGTTCCTTTAGTGCTATACATAAACCAAACACCATTGCTTATTCTAGTCCTCCTCTAACTACTTTGCCTCAACTTCTTTTTACCCTTAGAAATGTAAATGCCCTTTTGGTTGTAGCTCTACAAACCCTGTTCTTAAGTCACTAAGGAACAGTTAGAATAGGTTGTAAGAGACCATACTTTTTAGCATAAAAAAAAGATAGATTCCTAGTATAATGGATAGTAATATCCTCTATGTTTCACTTCCTTTGGAGGTCCTTATGGCAAGAGTAGTCAAATGGAAAACCTACTTATTGGACTTCTTCACTAGCAAAAGACTTCCTTTTCCCCTAGTGTAAAATTCGATAGAAGTAAACTAGGGAAGGGTAGGGCTTGATAAAATTCTTGTAAACGAAGAGGTTTTCTTTATTTTTCAGCTTTGAAAGCGAGGCTAGCATGCAAAAGGTTCTGAAATGGGTCCATGGTATGTCTAAGGAAAACCATTTTTATCCTAAATATGGAAGCATAAAATGAAATTGGATGAGAAATACCAAGTGCATCCCTGCTTAGATCAACTTTCATAATATCCCTCCTAAGTATTAATCCACTACAAGACTGAGCTATCTTATAAGTTCTTTGGGAGGACCAATGTTCTTAGATTAAAGCACAATATGGATGAGAAGAATGTGTTATGCAAAAATATGTTTGAAAGTGGACATGGAGTATAATTTACTTGAATCCTTAAAAACAATAAGGTTAAATGATGAAGGGGGTCTTAAAGAGTTTAAGATAAAGCTCTCATACTAATAAAACCACCCATTTCTCAAGGATGAGAAGAATGTGATATGAAAAAATATGTTTGAAAGTGGACATAGAGTAGAAGTTGCGTAAATCCTTAAAACCAATAAGGTTAAATGATGAAGAGGGTTTTAAAGAATTTAAGATAAAGCTTTCATACTAATAAAATGACCCATTTCTTAGAAAGAAAGTTTTAAAAGCCGATAGGTAGAAGTTTATAATGTGAAAATTTAGGTTTAACAATGTATTTTGATATAAAAAACAAGAAATATAGACTGGAACTTGAAGAAGTATCTCTAAAGAGAACGCTCATAATGAAAAATAGAGAAGAATATAAGGGGGAAGTTGAGACCTTAAAACCCGTAACACAATAGACAACTAAGCATGAGGTTAAAATTGGGGTCTATATATCTCAAGAAACAAACTAACTTATGATGAGAATTGAAGCCACTGTTTAGAGGAAACTAATCCAAATGTGTAGAATAGTATGGATAACTTAAAAGATAGTTGTCATGTAATTATATACTCTACTCTTGATGTGGTAGTTAGGAAGGGATGTGACAAATCTTCAAGCTTAGTGACAAAAGCTAGAAAGAAACCCAGAAGGAAACCTAATAATAAAGGGTTATAGAACCTTGGTTCTCTAACATGATCATTATATGAAAAAAGAAGGGCATGAATTATCTAAAAAATAATAAAAGATTAAGGATTATTACTATTAAAGAAGCCAAAGCTAGTTGGATTATCATAAGCAAAAGTAAAAGTTGATAAGCAACATAAATGTACTTAAAATTTTGATAAGAATTGAGAAATTATATGTAACATCCCATCACTTGTGCATATGGCTAGAATATGTAACTAAGTGAGACATTTACATGACATTTAGCTAAGTTCTGATATACGGTTTGGCATATCTATACAACTATATATATGCTTTCATTTGGCATTTAGTACACGTGAAGAGCGTGGGAATAATATTGTTTAAGTTAGGAAGGTTCCATTACAGATTGTCATTATGACAAATGGTGAGTCAGTGGAGATGA
>JAOQMS010000180.1:32868175-32883830 GCA_027563885.1 Erythroxylum longipes
TAATAATAATAATAATAATAATAATAATAGAACAAATAATAATAATAAATGTAATATCAATAAGGAATTTAATACTAATAATAATAAAAAACTCAGCAAAAAATTTAATAATAATCCGAAGAAATTTAATATAATAACGCTAGTAATTATAATAATAAAAACAGAACCAGTTCTTATTGTCAACACCCATGTAGCGGGCGCGATACCTTGCGATCCCGAGACTGCAGAAACTGGGCATTCTTCCGATCGCGAGACGTCGCGATCCTGAGACTGGTTAATTTGCGCAGTCTCATCGCGATCGCGAGAATGGCCAATTTCAGCAAGGTCGCGAGCGCAAAGTCTCGCGATCGCGAGGCTGCCCAATGTCGGCAGTCTCGTTGGCGTGACATCTCGCGATCGCGAGACTGCCCAATTTCTGCAGTCTCGCGGATCCTCCTCTCCTTATTCTTCGTCTTCTATACAATTATTATTATTCATCATTATATTATTATTATTAATTATTATGTTTCTTTAATTATTCTTTTTAATTTAATTGTTTAAAATTTTGGTAATAAGAAATTTTGTACTTACTATTATTCTTATTATTATTATTTAATTATTTAGTTATTGATTATATAAAATAATATGATTAAATTCCTCATTAATGTAAATTTTGTGCTTGATAATAATAAGGAAAAAATTATATGCTTATTTTTCCTAATTCCTTATAATCAGTTTTAATTTATAAATTAATTTAAGAATTATTATTATTTTCGTAATTTTATATTCGTTATTATTATAAATAATATTATAATTATTAATAATAACGTTATGTTTCTTTAATTATTATTATTATTATTATTAAATTATTTATTAATTAATTATATTAAATAATATCATTTAATTCCTAATTAATTTTAATTTTGTTCTTAACAAGAATAAGGATAAAAATATTTGTTTATTTTTAGCATCATCCAAATAAAAAAATTAAACATACAAACAAAAATTATTTGCCTTTTAGAATAAAGAGAAATAAATAATGATGTAAGTTTTTTATTATAATTAATAAAAATTAAAATGACTTTATATAAAGCCATTTTCGTTACTGTTAAACTACAAAGTGTTTTTAAGTGGCTTTATATAAAAACACTAGCTTTGGCTTAAGCTTGCAAAATGGCATGAGTTGGTGGGTCCGACAGGTAACTCTTGAAACTTGAGCAAAAACAACGCCGTTTTAAAGTTGGACAGAATAAGATAGGCTAATATTGGACAGAGGATCCGGACTCCATCTATTGTGGGCAGGGATATCCTGTTCCATATTCTTATTCTGTATAAGCAAGCGCTTGTCATCTTGTTTTTGTAAACTGTGATTTATTGTTAAAAACAGTCATAAAGCCAGGCTTTTATTTATAGTTTTAGAAGTTGGGTATCAGAAACTTTTGCTCCAATGGTTTTTCATGTTTGTGATTTTAAAAAAAATCATTTTCTGATGATTGTGCATATCAATGGTTAAAACCTAAACAAGCAACCTGCTCCAGGATCCTTTAACATTGGTATGAAAACACCACCTACTCACTTTTTTTCTTGGTTTCATAAACCCAAATGTGATTGTTACTTTAACACTGAGACTCTGCCGTTTAAAAAGTGTACATGGGCTTCAGATGCATCATAATGGATTGAGTTGGAACCTTCAGCGTCGGCTTACAATCTTAGCGGCAAGCTGCCACTGCAGAAAAAAAAAAAGGAACACAAAAGACTATAAACAAGAACATAAAAATGGTTTGATGTCGGGACTAAGAAAAAGTTCAATGAATACAATTCACAGAAACTCGTTCCGTACATACGAAGCCTTGAAACTTTTCAACAAAAAGAAAAAAGATTTGGATGGGGAAGAAAACTCGTAACTACATGGTTGCTAGTTAATTTCGTATTAATTTTTTTACAAAGTAATTATTCACTCTGATGAAACTGTCAAGTCATGGTTTTCTGATTGGTACATCATTTTTTAACTATACACGGTGTAGGTTTCAGTACCAAGGTCAAACGTTTAGATCTTCTTGGCATTCTTCAGGTTTCGTAGTGACATTACAAGCTTTTGTCTTTCACCTTCTACCTCTGCAAACTTGAGACTTATTTCTGAATATCTCTCTTGCATCTCTTTCAATTCACTTTCCATTGTTCTGTTTCTCTCCTTCAGCGATTCTAGTTCGCATTGCAACTCATCGCTGTCCACATCAATATCAGTAACGTTGTTGTTTCCCTTCTCTTTCTCGGACAAATCAGCCTGATTGCTGCAACAAAAAATTAAAAGTCACCAACTTGGTGGAACAAGGTTATGGATTGATTATGGTAAATTAATCATCTACTATAAATGGAATATAATATATAAGAAATTCGAATCAGTAGTAGCTCTTTTCCTTGAAATTGTACCTCTCAACCAACAGTATTCCATTCCCATTGCTCGCATTTTCATTAGAGTTTGTTACGGTGTCAGCTTTAAGCAGATTTGGAGCATTTCCAATTTTCCCTTCGATAAACTGCACCAAAATGCTAATAACTTATAACAAAGTTTGTATGATTAATTTATAAGCAAGTGATGATTCATATCAATATATCAGTGTGCTTCATCCAAACAAACTGTCCAAGAAAAACCAACTCAAACTATTACCAAGTGCTTAGTACGTAGTGAGGTTGTTCAGCAAGAAATACGTTGTTCCAAAATGGTCTACTGTTATACTAAGTACATGATCGGATAATTTTCCTGGGGCTAGTTCAAGTTGCTTACAATCACCCAGATACATGACCATATCAACTATCCTAGAAACTTTCTGGACTAATATGCTATTATAGAAAAGGCTAAATAAGAAAAAACTAACCTGGTGGTGTGGGTTACTGCATAAACTTGCATCGCTCTGATTGAGTTCTTCAACTCTGCTCTCCAGCTCTTCGATTATTCTTTTGAGTTCTCTTTCCTTCTCTAAAAACGAGAGTGTAGAGGTTTCTAAAGCCATTTCTTTTAACTTAATTTGCCCCTGTTAGACACATAACAAAATGAAGAGTTAATCGTCCTGTCAACTGCAGGCTGCAATAAGTCTAAGTCAATTCTAGAAATTTACGTGAATTCTCCAGGAAGGCTAGAGTTCATTTTGAGAAATTCTGACCAATTGGATTAGTGTTGTTAGTTTACCTCAAGCAATTTTATTTTCTCCCTAAGGCTTGCAACCTCTTTGGTGCCATGCAAAACTGGAGTAGACTTGTTTCTTGGAGTTTTTGCTCCATCAGAAAATGCTGCTCGTTTGTTGCTTTCCTTAAGCTTCTTCTCCAGACTTGCTAAAGCCTCATCTTTCTTTTTAAGATCACTCTTCAATTGGAATACTTGCTTTCTGAGCTTTTCTTTCTCTTGCTCGTCCTCAAATAAAGCATGTTTCAAGTCCTTACATTGAACTCTAAGTGCTTCCACCTCTGCTTGTAGGAGACTAACTGACGTCTCTTTTTCAGTGTTGAGACGTTTGATCCTATTTAACTCCTCCATTGACTCTTGCGCTTCTTCTTTTAGCAAAGCCATTGCACTTACAACTTCATTTCTTTCTACGTTCCCTCTTTGCACCAGGGTCTCAGCATGCTTGACAGATATCTGCATCTGTTCAAGTTCAACTCTCATATTTTCTAATTGTTGTGCTTGCTCAGAGAGGTGATTTTTGTCCATCGTAAGCCTTTCAACCTCATCCTGTAGCCTTACGATCTCGTGGGAAAATGCACCAGCATGTTCTTCCTCTTGCTTCTTTAGGAGCCCAAGCTGCTTGGATTTATCATCAATTTCGACCAACAGTTTTTCAATCTGATCAACTTTGGAATTTAGCTGATCCGAGAGTTGATGCACCTTTTCCTCATAGTTATTCGTAACTGATTGGAGATCCTCATTAGCTCTCTGAAGCATTCTTTCTAGTTTTGTTTTATGTTCACGTAGTTCATTAGCTTCTGCTAATGCTTTCATAGCCACCTTCTCATTCGCATCAAATGTATTAGCAACTTGCGTGGACAACTTTTTAAATTCTTCCTGTAGCTTCTCAGCTGTATTAGCATTTTTCCATCTGGTTTGTCGCAAAGCTTCCTCTGCTCGGATAGCTCGTTGCTCCTGTACAACTTTTGCACATGTTACAGATTCAAGATCAGCTTCAAACACCTCAGCTTGCCTCTCTAAATCTTCCTCCAGGCACTTTATATGGGTTTCAAGTTCTTTTATGGTGCTCAAAGCATCAGTGTATTTCTTTGACTGCTTCTGGAGTTCATTCTCCAAGCTCTCAATGTGGGCTTCTAGTTCATTTATGTTGGGGAAAGGGGCACATTCATACTGCAATTTCAGTTGTTCTTGCAGCTGACTTTGCTCTAATTTAAATGACATGTCATGGTTCTCTTGTTTTAGTATCTCATAATCAAGTGCAAGCTGTTCCAGTTGAATCTCCAGCTCATCTTTATCTCTCCTGTATATCTCTATTTCATTGCAAAGATCCACAACTTTCTGCTCTAGCACATACGTTTCTTTAGCATCTTTGTGCTCCTTAACGAGCTCTTCAAGGACCTTCTGCTCTTCATCATCATCAGTCTCAATTCTTGACGTCGCATTCCCACTGGATGTTAGCTTATTTGAAAGATTGAATATTTCCCTACTTTTCTGCTCCAACATTTCATCTAGATCTTTCACTGCAAGTATCAACTCAGCATTTGATTCCTGTGTCTTCTGCAGTTGCAATCGAAGATTGGCATTCAGGTCCTTCTCATATGTCAGTTCTTGTCTGATTTCTTCTATAAGGGCCTTTGGATCCCCACCATCAAACTGCAACTTATTTCTGTTCTTTGACTCCTCCATTCGTTTTTGGAAGGCCTTGAGTTTCTCACACTCTTCCTTGAATGCATCTCTCTCTTCTTTAAAACACGTGACTTCTTTTGTGAGATCCAGGCCCTTTTTTCTCTCTTTAACAATTTGCTTTCGCAGAGTCTGCAACTCCAATTCTGACACATCTACCTGTCTAGCTAAAGCATCGGCTTCAGCCTTTAGCTTTTCGATCTCAATAAGTGAAGCCTGTTCAGGTCTTTCTTGTGCAAGGAGGCTTTGAGAACTGCTTGTTGAGTCATCAGCGCTTACTCCATGATCAGAATCTGCTGACCACTCACACTCAGATTGTTGATGTTCACCACAGAATGGATACAAAGCATTTCCCATTGTCTTATGGGCTGCTGAGGATGGGGTACGAGATGATAAGAAGCCATTATGATCTTGGGGAACAGAATTATTTACTGGTCCAAGTTCTTGTGGAGTAGTGAGACCGGAGCTGCTCTCAGAACTTGACCTTGTAATGTCAGATCCACTAGAGGCTCCATAACAACCATTTAATTCAGCGATTTTGGGGCTATTGTTAAGTAATCCGTCCTGTGAACAATGAAAAGTGCACATTTCATTTCTTGGATAAAAATTTTATAATGCTTAAACTAATGAAAAATAGGTGAAATGCAGAAAAAGAAGGTAAAAGTATGGTATGTATAATTACTCTATTCTCTTTTTTTTTAAAAATCTTTTCTCATCCAAACAAGCTAAACTTGGGAAACAATTTCAAAACAAAATAGCAAGCTTACCTCAGGGCTATGAGTCTTCAAGTTTTCTTCCGTGTGCCCATTGCTTAGAAGGGTGTTCAAGCTTCTACTATGAGGTTTCAAGTTTGAATCATCGGGTTTATTCATTTCTCTGTAAAAGCTCTCTTAAGGTCAAAAACTATAACAAAATCTATGAAGAAACCTCAAAAGCTTGAAAATAGTTCCTAACATAAACCGCAAGTTACAAATAATTACCTTTGATCAATGTCTGCCTGTAGCCGGTGAATGGAAACCTATAAAATACCAACATACAAAATCAAAATCTAGAAGGAAAATAAGAAAGAAGCTCCAAAGCATTATTTTCTGGGGACAAAATACGTGACAAACATAAATGTGAGAGAGAAAGAGAGATAACTTACATGCAAAACTATATTTGATTTTGAATTTTTCAGGGGAAGGGAAACAGTGGAAGCTTTTGCCGCCCATGCATAATTAGCAAAATCAACAGAAATTTCACCAACCAAGTTGTTTTTTGGCGATCCCTATAGTAACCCAATAAAAGGAACTGCTCATTGAAACAGAAAATTCAAAAGGAAAAACTGCCACATTCTAACCAGTTCCTTACACTTGAGACAATGAAATGGTACACTCTCTCATTTATCTTCCCAGTCTTGGCATCTCTAACAAATTTCACCGTCTCATAGACCGGATATTGCCATTGGCAAGTTCCTTCTCGGATCACACCCTTCTCTACTTTCGCTGTCGGCCTACCCACATCTCCAGGAACCACAGAAACCACCAATGTGTTCACATTCAATTCCGCCACCTACATTCACAAGTTTCACATTCATTTATACAATAATGCAATAACAGACACCGAATTAATGCCAATAACTCTTCATTAAACTCTTCATTAGCCCCAAGAACAGTAATATGAAAACAAACTTATGTTTCCCTTTTGTGATTGTCACAAAAATTCCCAGTCTTTCTAGTTTATTGAGTTTCGGCCACAAAATGCAGAGAGTAAAATTAGAAATTCTGCAGTTTCCCACAATGTCCTTAAAAGTTTCCAAAGGAAGGGTTTGAACTCATTTAGTTGAGAAGATCCACACATTCTGTTTCTAAACCAAAAAAATCCAAAGTATAAAAATTGAGGACTACCTGAGTTGCGTGAAATTGTAACTTGAAAACAGCTTTGATCTTGTTCTTTTCGCTCCTCCATCTCGCGGACCGGAACATCTTCTCCACCGGAGCTCCAACCCAGCAAATTGAGTCAGTCACCTGAGCTGGTTACAAACCATCAGGAAACTGACCATTTCCCTGATGGCTCAAAACCAACGTAAGGACAATGAAAAGTTAGAAAATGCATGCACAAACAACAGAGGATTACAATCGCTGAGTGAATGCGAGTTGGGTGTGAGAGTCACGAGACGAGTGAAGAAGCTCCCTAGAGAACAAAGAAGAAGCCAAGAAGATAATAAAAAAGCGCAGATCTAAGAGAGAAGGCGAAGCTGTTAAATCTGTATCCTCTTTTTTCTCACTCTCGGACTTTGGAACTCTGTAACAGTCTTTTAAGAAAGTTATGTCACCTCTTGTTTTTTTTTACATTAAAGGGAAAATGAGAGCATAAAATAGAAGCATTGAAGGGGAAGCTTCTATTATTTAATTAATTAGCTAATAATAAATATATATAGTAGGTGAAGTTATCGGTTTGGGTCAAGGGAACAGTAGATTATGCAAGTGGACAAGGCGTGCAGTGTAGAATACAAGGTGATATTTGGACATAGATGCCCCTAAGTAGTTGCTGTCTTGGTGGAGGTTACAAATGTCAACTAATGTAGGAAAAAAAGAGAAGGGAAGGCATCCTTCTTGGTGTGTACAGTACTTGAGTAGAAAAGAAGAAGCAAGAAGTTACAGAGGAAGTAATATTGGTTAAAATCAAATCCCAGTTTCATTTAAGCTTTGGTACAACGTTACTGTTCTTATTTTTTGACATTTCAATAATAATTTGGTAGTGGTAGGACCCAACAAGTATGGGTGCAGGCATCTTGGTATTCATGCAAATTTTTCTTCTCACAAGAAATATGTACCCACTAAAAGGGGCCCCTTGGCATTTACCATTTACCATAAATTAATAAGCACAAGTAGTAAGATTTTGTAAGTACACTTCCTATCCCCTCAATGCCACATTCAAAGATGAACATAATGAAAATAACAAACCCATAGCAACTTACCTTCTTGTAATTTTTTCTTAAATAAAGGGAAATTTCAGTCTGTGGATGGAGGACTCGACAAGAAGCAAAAGCCAAACTGTCAGCTACGACTTTGTTATAATTCCCACGAAAACGACGGATTAACCAAAAAAATTCTTCTTTAGCTTAAATAATCTTATGCTCTCGGTTGCGTATGTTTTCCCTTGTAGTTGTCCTGTATATTTGTTGTCAACATCAATCCACCACCGCCTCTGGACTTGGCCGGAGAGATGGGGTGTATAATACAACTGGCTAGCTTGTAATGATACAGAAAACGAGCCAGGTGCACGAAATTACCAACATGTTTTATGCATTACTACTTTTCAGATTTTGACAAGAAATAATATCTGCAAGAAGTTTGATTGCGACTGGATTTTGATAGCCGTTTTGCTTTCTTTGTTTAGACTTATTCCGACATTGGATGCTTCAATGCTAGCTTGAACAAGATTAAATTACCTTGTAGGAAAAAGTTAAACATGTATCTTAAAGAAAACAAAACTATATGTTTTTCTTTTTAATATTATAAGATGATCAGAAATGGATGATGAGTTGCACATCCCTATTCCAACTTCGTCAAAGATCAAAGATGAGCTGTTAAAAATAAAGAGAAACTAACAAGAGGAGACAATAGAAAAGGGTTTGAGCTCTACTTCTTTTTTTTCGAAAGTAGAAACCTTAAACGCCCATTTTGCGGCCATAATTTCTCTTCTTTGGTTGATCGAGTAGCTTTACTTTAAAGCTGTACGTACATTTTGAATGAAAATTAGCTGGATATATGTCTATATACAGATGATTAACGGTGAGATTATTATCTAGATAATAAAGTAGAGGATTATTAATTAAGTTATTGTAGGTCGTGATTTTATAATTAATGCATATATATATGTACCTGCCGTTTGGTAAAGTATGTTGGGTGCGGAATACATGAGACACCTTTGTAACTGTAAATTAATATTCATTAGAAGGAAAAGAACAATGACGGGCCGGAGATACGATGAATTCCAAACAGCTATGAGTTTGAGGGATGCCTGCAAATCAATAATTTAACAAGATTAAGCCAAATATCGCATATGGACGTTCGTAGGCTGTCACTTCAGAAACAATACTTGACTTTTTAGAACACAAGACCATCATCACTTTAAATTACCAAAATTACAGCTTCATGAAATAATCATTGACGCTTTTAATAATTAAAAATAATTTTAGATTGCTCAAACACATGATTATTTTAAGCTTCCAATGTTCTTCACTTCACTGACACTACTACTGTGTGATGTGCTTGTCACGAAAATGACATTTGAACTTCAAGACCTAAGAATGTTGGCATGGAACTAGCGCAAGTGTTTCAAGAGATATATTATTACTTGAATTTCACCCCACGCACAAGAACTTAAAGTAGGTATGTAACTTTGAAGTTAGAGGACCTGTATGGTAAATACATATCCATTCCATAGTACGTGGGCAAGGCAAACAAGGATACTGGTGTTAGGGACAGAGCAGTAGTTGCTATCAGTCTATTAGCTTAACTTGGCTTTAAAGCTGGTCATGGGTTGGACGTGAGGTGAGGAGAGCTTATCCTCCTCCGTTGGATCCATCAACGAGAGAGTATCCCACGTGAGTGAAGACGTGCATGTGCAATCAGCAAAACCCAAGATAGCTCTACCAATTTAACCAGTAATATCTAGCTTGTCTTAAATAATATATACCACAAAGGTTTGCAACTGCCCCCTCTAACTACCCTTTTAATTGGGGGTCCGGTTAAAGCAGATAGGTTTAGGTTTAGCTGCTATGACCCACATTGCCACCTCTGCCTCTTTTCCTTTGTGTGTTTAGTGTTCTTCAATCTTCTTCACCGCCACCCACTGCATATGTGTGAGTGTATATATATAATCACCAAAGGAACATGCTGGGGAACTTTACAAAGTGATAATTAAAGATGGGAAGGGGAGCATTGGTTTGGGGCAACAGAGTCACGTGTAGACAGGTAGAGGACCTGTGATCAGTTGGGTTCTAACTGAGAAGGGTCAGTAGAATTGAAAAATCACAATCCAATCAAAACAGTAGATAGGTATATATACTGTTGTATTGGATAATAAATAAGATGAGTCATTTATATGCATTTCTTCCTACATACTCGCGATATTATCAAATATAACAATTTTCTGCAATCTTGTGAAGTAATGTCACTGCTACATGAACATAACTACAAATCCATGTAAGGTCTTTAAAATCTGGAGCCTTACATTCTTCCAGGATTTTAAAATATTATGTTGTAACAATATTCAGTAGTAAGATGTCAGAAAACATTGCGACTCTGGTATATAATCTTATTGAAGAATAGTTGATCACTTTGAATCAGTGGAGGTAATCAACGGGTTTTGCAGTTGTGTACATAAAGGCATAGCATGTTGTGAAACTCGAGTTAATTTTTACCAATAATGATAAATTCACCATAAGCACTAATGCAATTATAAACGGTTGTACTGAAAAATCACACAAGGTAAATTTTAGGAAAGATTAGAAGGGTCACAAACGGTCCCACTTAAAACCCAATTTCTTAGATAGAATTTTCCTAGATATATAATTTAATAGCACAATAATTCACTATAATTATACCCGACAATAGCTATTAAATAGACAAATAAAGAACATCATAATTTAACGAGGTTCAACCAATTATGCCTACTTTCTCGAATACTACTAAATTGATATTTTACTATTTTCAGGAAATAATATAAGTGAAATACTACAAAAAAGATAAGGAAACATAATTTTTGGGGATGATTTAACTAAGGAGGGGAGGCTCCTTTTATGGTTTTAAAAAACCTCCACCATTACCACACATTTTCGATGTAGGATTGTGGAATGAACCATAATATTTGACCACTTAACAAATCTCCAACTTGGCGAATTCTATTTTTTCAAATCTCTCATAAAACTCATCTTTAGTAGTGTCTTCAAATACGCTTTACATCATCCATCTTTAATTTTTATTAGTATTGATCAAGTCCAAACAATGTTGGAACTTGACCGCAATTACCACCTTTGTCAACATATCAGCAGGATTCTCAGTAGTCTTAATCTTCTGAATTGCTACTCCATCTTCTTCCAGAACCTCTCGTACAAAGTAATAACAGACATCGATATGCTTTGTCCTTGTATGGTAAACCTAGTTCTTAGCTAAAATGATAGCACTCTGACTATCACAGTGCACTTTGACGTGCTTCTATTGAAACCCTAATTCACCAAGCAATCCTTGAAGTCAAATTGTCTCCTTCACAATCTCTATAGATGCCATATATATACTTTGTCTTCGTAGTCCACAAAGCAACTGTTGATTGTAAAGTAGACCTCTAATTGACTGGTGCCTTTGCAAGAGTAAACACATAGCCAGTAATTAATCAACGTTTATCTATATCACTGACATAGTCGAAATCACAATATTAATTGCACATTGACCCTCTTGCTTATCCTGCTGAAATACCAAACCAACATCTATGGTGTTCAGAATGCACCATAAAATCCATTTCATAGCTTGTCAATGCTTCTTGTTTGGATCATGCATATGCTTGCTCGCAACCCCAAATGCCTGTGAAATGTCAGCCCTTGTATAAACCATAGCATACATCAAGCTATCAACTGCATTCGCATACGATATTGTAGTCATATACTATCATTCTGCGTCTTTTTTTAGAGATAGTGATGCACTGAGTTTTATATGAGGAGCGAGCGGAGTACTAACAGATTTTTACTTTTTATTCGTACCAAAACGTCGTAGTACCTTTTTCAAATATTGCTTTTGAGTCAAACACAATCTCCTCAACTTTCTGTCTCTACTTATCTTCATGTCGAGAATTTTCTTAACTTCACCCAAATCCTTCATTTCAAACTCCTGATTCAACTGAATCCTCAATCTCTCAATTTCTCTTTGATTTTTTGAAGCTATTAGCATATCATCAACATATAGGAGAAGATAGATGTAAGATCCATCTTGTAGATTGCAAAAATATACACAGTGATCGTATTTGCTTCTTTTGTACTTTTTTCCCATCATAAAATTGTTAAATCACTTGTACCACTACCTCGGAGATTGCTTCAATCCGTACAACGATTTTTCAAGCTTCCACACCATATTCTCTTTTCCAACAACTTTAAAACCTTTGGGCTGAGTCATATAGATTTCTTCCTCTAAGTCTCCATGTAAAAACGTAGTTTTTATATTCAATTGAACTAGTTCCATATTAAATTGTGCTACCAAAGACAATAAAATTCGAATGGAAGAATGTTTTATAACTGGAAAGAAAACTTCATTATAATCAATTCCCTTCGTCTGAGCATAGCCTTTGGCCATCAGCCTTGCCTTGTAGCAAACATTATCCTTATCAGAAAATCGATCTTTCTTTGCATATACCCATTTGCATCCAATTAACTTCTTTCCATTTAGGAGACTAGCTAGCTTCCACGTTTGATTCTTAAGAAGGGAATGTATTTCTTTATTCATCGATATCCTCAACTTATCTTCTTCTGAACTTTGGACTGCTTCCTTTTAAGTGGTAGGAATGTCATCAATTTCAATTGGTGAGATGCATAAGCCACCATATTAACATAACAAGCAAGTACTTGAATGTTCCTTTTTGGCTTTCCCGATGCAATTGGTAACTATTGCTGTGGAAGTTCTTGGGTTAGAACCTCTTCTTCATATGGCTCCTCTTTTTACTACAGGAGTTTCTACATCTACTTCGTCATTTGCTGAGGTAACAATTATTCCTTCAAACCCTACCTGTTTTGGAGTACCAACTGTCTACTTAACATTTTCAGTTGTCACCTTTCTTGATATGGTAGATTCGTCAAAGACAATATCCTTTCACACCAGAGGTGATCCCATGAAAATTGTTTTATTTGTACGTGGATCCAACTTTGACCCTTTAACATGATATTATTTAGTGGAATCAAACACATCTAAGGAATCATAATCTGTAGCAGGTTTTCCAAACCATTTTTCCAAAGATGTTTTACCACCAATAGCAGTTGATGGAAGGCAACTGATGAGATGACAAGCATATGTAACAGCCTCAGCCCAAAATTCTCTACCTAATTTAGCATTAGACAGCATATACTAAATTTTCTCCAGCAATGTCTTGTTCATATGTTCTGCCACCCCATTTTGTTGTGGTGTATCCCTGACTGTGAAGTGTCTGACAATTCCTTCATCTTCACAGACTTTTAAAAATGGATCACTTTTGTACTCCCCACCATTATCTATACGGAGACGCATGATCCTTCTACCTGTTTGAGTTTCCACCATCTTGTTCCATTTGAGGAAAACTCTCAACACTCCATCCTTAGTCTTCATAGTACACACCCATTCTCTTTGGAAAAAATTATCAAAAAAGTTCATATAATAGTGTTTTCTTTCCTAAAGAAGTTGTTTTGGGAGGTCCTCACACATCAGAGTGAACATAATCCAAAATATCCTTCGTATCGTGGATTGCAACGCTGAATTTCACTCTTGTCTGCTTTCTTTTGACATAATGTTCACAAATGTATAATTTGTAGGCTCGAACTCCTTTCAAAAATTCTTGATTTACTAATATCTTCAAGGATTTTCCACCTGCATGTCCTAAGCACATATGCCACAACCTAGCTACTTTTAGCTCTTGATCATCATTAGAAGCTATTAGTGTTGTTCCAATAACTACATTACCTTCGTAATAATACAGGTTATTGATTCTTCGAATTCCTTTCATTACCACAAGTACACAGAGATGACTTTCATTACTCTATTTGTTGCATTTATAGTGTAGCTCTTTGATTCTAGGACTCCCACAAAAATGAGATTCTTCATCAAACTTGGCACGTATCCGACATCTGTTAGAGTCCTGGTTGTTCCATCGTGATTCCTTAAGTAAATTGAACCAATCACATTTGTTGTGCAAAGATTGTCATTTGTTGTGTAAACAACTCCACCTTCTAGCTCTCTAAAATCAGAGAACCAATTCCGATTGATACGTATGTGATGATTACAACCTGAATCGAGCAGCCATGGACTAGAAGGGCTTATTGAGGATGTAACAACCAATGAAATGTATCTTCACACTCAGCAATATTCAAATTTGTAACAACCTTTCCCTTATTAGGTTTGTTTTTATTCTTCAGCTTTGGACATTCCTTTTTCCAGTGCCCTTTTTCCCGACAAAAGGCAGATTCATTTTTGTTCAATTTGAGCCTCGACTTTGAACTCCCTTTTTTTCCTTTAATCTGGCTCAGTAAACGACCTCTGACTATCAAAGCTTTTGCTGCTCCACTTGTACGTTCTTCCTTTATCTTCCTTCTCAATTCATGACTGTACAAAGTAGCTGTAACTTCACTAAGAGACACATCAACTTTCCTATGAAATAGAGTAGTTTCAAGAAACTCAAACTCCTCAGGAAGGGATCCCAACAACATCAAAGCTAGATCTTCATCTTCAAATATCACATCTAAATTCATTAAATTAGTAACTAACTGGTTAAAAATGGTGATATGATCATTTATAATGGTACCTGGAACATAAGAGAAACGAAATAGTCTCTTCTTTATATGGAGCTTATTTTGATTGCTTTTTTCAGGAATTTCTCTTCCAACGTGTTCCACAATATAGATGCAAAAGTTTTTTTTTAAGAAAGCATACTTTTGCTTTCTGGAAAGACACGATTGGATTGTACCACATGTTAAACGATTTGTAGTCTTTTAATCTTTCTTCTCAGCATCATCTAGTTTCTTTTCTTCAATAGCAATGTCAAGACCTTGCTAAAAAAAAGCTTCTTGAACCTCACTTTGCCACATGCCGAAATCACCTGCACCATTAAAAATCTCCACCGCAAATCTTGCATTTATCATAGCAGTCCTTACTAGAAGAGACAAGGTAGAAACTGTCGACATGGATAGTGCGGTCGTATTCTTTATTTCTGTCATCTCTGCTACAATTTCTATTCAATAGTTATCAATGCGGAATGCCAATAGCCCAAGGAAAATCTTTTCTGATGTGGCAGATCAGACCACGCTGCAACCATAAAGCATACTAAGAAAAAACCCTGACTCTGATACTAATTATCGTGAAACTCGGGTTAATTTTCACCAATAATGAAAATTTTACCTTGAGCACTATTGCCTAGGTGAATAAAGTGTGAACGATTGTACTGAAAATTACACTAGGTAAATTCGCAGGAAAGACTGGAGGAGTCACAAACAATCCCACTTAAAACCTAATCTTCTAGACAGAATTTTCCTAGACATGTAATTTAATAGCAAAATAATTCACTACAATTATACCCAACAATAGCTATTAAATAGACAAATAAAGAATACCAGAATTTAAAGAGGTTTAGCCAATTATGCTTACTTTTTCGAACACTACTAAATTAATATTTCACTATTTTTAGGAAATAATACAAATAAAATACTACAAAAGAGAGAAGGAAACACAATTTTTAGGGATGATTTAACTAAGGAGGAGAGGACGGTCCTACTTAAACCCCAATCTTCTAGACAGAATTTTCCTAGATATATAATTTAATAGCAAAATAATTCACTACAATTATACTCGACAATAGCTATTAAATAGACAAATAAAGAACACTAAAATTTAACGAGGTTTAGCCAATTATGCCTACTTTTTCGAACACTATTAAATTAATACACTACAAGAAAATAGTGAATTACATACGGCAATTACCGACGGAAAAAGCCAATATATCGTCGGCAAATATATTTACCGATGGAATAAACCGACGGAAGAAAACGTCGGTGATTCGGCCGTAGCTAAATTCACCGACGAAACATTTCTTACCGTCGGT
>JAOQMS010000180.1:32892536-32903582 GCA_027563885.1 Erythroxylum longipes
GCTTCTAGATAAAAAGAGCATTTTGATGATGTTTTTGATTGAGTTTATCCCCAAATCTCCCTCCTTCTTAGGTGAGCAGACATTCTACTTCATTTTAGCAAGAAACATTTGATTTGCCAAATCAGAGGAAACTCTTCATCATTTTCTCGATATCCCTAATATGGTTTTGAGGCAGGTATAAGTTGTAATATCAGTAACTATTGAGGTTGTTTAGCACAACTAGGATTTATTATAGCTTCCTAACGAAAGATATGAATTTGTTATTTAAGATGTATGAGTATATCCATTTGATACAAACAGATTTAAGGCCTATAAACAGCTTCTAGATAAAAAGAGCATTTTGATGATGTTTTTGATTGAGTTTATCCCCAAATCTCCCTCCTTCTTAGGTGAGCGGACATACTACTTCATTTTAGCAAGAAACATTTGATTTACCAAACCAGAGAAAATTCTTCATCATTTTCTCGATATCTGTAATATGGTTTTGAGGCAGGTATAAGTTGTAATATCAGTAAATATTGAGATTGTTTAGTACAACTAGGATTTATTATAGCCTCCTAGCGAAGGATATGAATTTGTTATTCTAGTGATCAATTCTCTTTTGTATAGAATCATAGAGGGTCTTATAATATTTATAAGTGATTCTCTTATCTAAGATTGGAATCCCTAAGTATTTAAATGAAAGTTCTTGAAAATTGATCCATAAAATGCTTTAGAGAGAGCTTTTTATCTCCTATGTATGAAATGAAACATACAAGATGCTCTTTTCGATGCTTATGGTTAGACTTGATATAAGTTTGAAGGATTGCAAAATATTCATCAGTGTCTTGACAAATATTGAATCATTTTCATGTAGAAATAAGAGATCATCTATAGAAGAGGGGTTAACTAGCCTTAAATTCTTACATTTGTGATGAAATCTAAAGATATCGTCTTGGGTAACTCTATTTGCAATCACTCTATATAGGACCTCAATGCATAAAGTAAAGAGATAAGGAGATAGAGGATCACCTTGTCTTAATCATTTAGTTCTATTGAAAATAGAAGTGGGGGATCTCCTTGTCTTAATATTTTAGCTCTATTGAATGCACAAGTGTGATCGCCAATCATTAGAATAGCAAAGGAAGTGGTAGAGATGTATTGTTCTATCCAAAAGATGGAGAGATTGAGAAGGCCGAAAGCACTTTGATGAATCACTAATCAATAAATTTGAAAGTTTTCTTTTCAAAAGCTTTTTACTTTGAAAGCTCTTAAAGAGCTCTTGAGTTAATAATAGATCATCCCTTATGCTACTTCCTTAGATGAAAGCTCCCTGGCTTAGGTTTGTTATGCATGTTAACACCTCCGTGATCCTGGTAGAAAGCATCTTTAAGATGATCCTATAAATAACATTATAACATAAAATTGATTTGTAATCATTAAAATGTTATGATTATGCTTTTAGAGTATCAAACTCATATATATTTTATTAATTTATCTTAATAGTATGCCATTACAGAAGAATTTCATCATGGCATTACCATATCTTATGTCAGTGTTAGATCTTCATAAAGAAGCTAGCATTTAGCCTATTAGGTCTGGGGGACCACTTAGGATTAATTTTAATGAATTCTTTTTGGATTTCTATGGCATTGAATGGCTGAACCAATATCTCTTTCTATTGAGGGGAAATGGAGCATATTAGAACCCTAATAACTTAAGTATATAAACAAATGTTATTAAGGGTTCCCAAGGTAGTTTTTAAGTAATTGAAAGCAATCTTGTTCATTTCCTCTTGATCACTGATAATGCTTTTAGCTTCATTTTTAATGAATAGATTTTGTTAGTGTTTCTTTTACATAATATAGAATTATGAAAGTCAATGGTATTCCTGTACCCATCTCTCATCCATTTAATCTTTGTTTTTTGTTTCAAAACAAATTGGTGATTCTTTAGCTCTTGGGTATAGTTATAAAGAACTTTTCTTTCCTTGTTCTTTAAAACAATATCCAGAGGGAGTCTTTTGAGATCTTTTTGGATAACACTCGAATCCTCTCTTGCCTTACTAATTACAACATTATTATGTATAGTTTTCTCTTTAGAAAGATTTTTAGTTCATTTTTCATCGTTTAGAGCTTCCTCATATACTTATAACCCTTATATTCATCTATTTGTATATTTGAATCTTTCCTTATATTATGGTCATAGCATAGAGGAACTTGGAAGCGTGCCTTACTTTTAGACAATTTTGTAAGACAAGGGGGATTGACTAAGGTTCTATCAAGCTTTTCCTCAATAAGACAATTGTTATCCTATTTTTTACTTTAGCTAAAGGCATTATTATATCTCAGATCACTCAGCCCTATATAGTTCAAGTAGTTAAAAAAAAGTTTCTTACTATCTTTCCAAGCTTTTCTCCTTCATTTTCTTTAGCTAAGAGGATGATGTTAAAGTCACATAAAACCAACCATGGAGATTTTATAAAGGAGCTTTGGAATTCATAATTTGTAACATAGATAAAAGTTACTTTAATGCAATCAGGAACCTGGTCAATAGACACCTTTAAGTGTATGAATGGGTTCAATTATGTTTTAGTGCACCTAAACAAGGTCAGGGTTGAATTCAACCATAATTCCCTTATTATAATGTAGTTGAAGGTTTATTAGTATCTTCCAATGCTTACTAAAAACTTAGTTATAGCTATTGGTCTTATTTTCCTTAATCATTGCTTTCAATGTACCTATTATGTAGTATTTACTAGTCCACAAATAATCATATATTACTTGCTTTTTAATAGTGCAATTCATACTCCTTATATTCCATGCTATAATCGTGGGGTATAAGCTAAGATCAAGATCCTTTTCTACTTTATTTTCCTTCCTAGTTTCCTTCTTGACCTAACCACAATAGCATTTATGTTTCTAGATTTGCTTAAATGGATCTCCTTAATCTTCACCTCACTTTTCTCTATATTATAAAAGTGTTTTGACATCCTCCTTAATATCCATCATCAGTGCCTAATCTTAGAAATTTCTTTCAATTAGTATCTTACTTGCTTTATCAATTGGACTCTGCTTTCCAGTATCTATATCTTTGAGAGGAATTTATGTAAAGCTCTAATTCATACATTCCATATCTTGTAAAGCCATTTTATCTTTAACTGAAGGATTATTGTTATAAGATACTTCAGTAGTGACTTGATGAGTTTTCAAGGGCCAATTTGTGTCATTTTCACTATAAATTTTCTCTTTCCTTATGCTTTATTATGGATTGACAAATTTTGAGCCTTTTAATTCATAACTCTCTCTAGTAAATTTTTTTTCCCTTGTAGTCTTCCAATCATTTTTCATAGACAGTGCAACTAACTTTTATTCATATATAATTGTTATTTCATACTCTATTAATCCTCCAAATTTATTTAATCTTTTTTATTCTAAGTGTGTCTTTTAGCTATTCTAAGAGCTCAATTTCTAAGTAGATTTAAGCATATCCAATTCTTTCAGCCCCACTGTGTGCTCATCCATGCAAATTAGTCTCCTTATCAAGCTAAATAGATAGCTTAAGCCTATAGTGGACTAATATTCTAGTGGAACATTATCAAAATTAACCTAAACTAGATCTTCTTCGTTTTACTTTTATTCAAGGACATACCATGTCATCCACTTTTGTAACATCAGTGGCTTTCCTATAGTAAGCTTAGGCTCCATTTCAATGGATTTTTTCATACCTATATCGCATCCAAATTTGATGATAAAAAAGTCTTCTTCATTAATTAAATTTATTTTCCAAGCTTAGTTTTCCCTATTTTTTCTACCCATGCTCGAACAAGAGGGAATGAGGGCCTTTTATCTAGGAATAACTAACTAGGGCCATGTTCCATGTTAGTGTTCTAGCGCTGAGTATCTCCACTGGTGGTGATACTACACCAAACTCACTATAGGACTGCATAGTTATGTATTTTAGCTTTTCTTGAGGAGCATGGTGATAAATGCTTAATTGCTTAAATTTTTAGGTTTATACTTAGTACATTTCACTTGTCTATTTAAGTGTTTTTATTGTTTCTGGTGCTTAATTTGTTCATATTTATTTTTAGGTTGTAATTCACTTATTTGGAGAAAAAGGAACAACTTTGGGCAAGTTTGAGACAATTTAGAGCTATTTTGATCAAATTATAAAGATGTAGGAAAAGTACAAGATCAAGTACGTGGCCTGAATTTTGATTAATATGTCCATGTTTCACACTGAGAGTTACATGGCTATAAATGCACTCATGTTTGAGAAGTACATGCCAACATACTTGATCGTATTATATTTTAGTATGTGTTTATATGTGTTTTTTCGTTGAATTTGAATATCAAGGTTTTTTTTAAAATTATGACCATGTACTTACTTGTATACAACCTAAACACATAATTTTTGAGCTATAGAAGGCGAAATTTAAGGGTAAAGCAAAAAGGAATCTTGGAAGGCATAACTGGATGAACTAGAATGGTAAAATAATGAAAAACAAGTAAGGTTATTTAAAGTGAATTTTATAAAGAATAAATGGTATTTCATCATGTTTCTTTTGATTTTATATCTTTCCTTTAGTTTTGATGCTATGTCCTTCATCACGAGGAGCAATCATTATGTTAGGTGGATAAGATCCGAAGATGGATTATATGGTAATTTCAATTCAATTTAATTTATTATTTAGTTTCATTGAGATTTGATTATGTTTTATTTATTATTCTTGAATATATATGTTCAAGTATGTTAATTCATGTTTGATTTTATGTAATTGAGATTGAGAAATCCTTTGTATGAATTAATCTAGCATAATTGAAAAGAATTTGCATATAAACCTAGAGATAAATTGACTTGAATCTTCTAAATTAGGGATTAAACATAATATAGGATTTAATAAATTGTTTAATGAAATTATAGGAATTTTAATTAGGAAGAGGTTTCGATTAATCAACCTGAGATTAGTTGTTAACAATCTTGAGAATGATATTTACATAATTGAGGAATTTCCACGGTCTAATAAACTTTAAGTTCAATTGATACGTGAAGTCTTATATGTATGAGAAGTACTAGGGGAATCACTATCCAGATACCATTGTTTTCATTGATTTTTTTTCATAGATCAATATTTTCTCTAGTTAGTCAATTATGCTGATTCGTTTAGTTATTGTTTTATATTTGAATTGGATCAATCACCATTGCTATAATTTTTTAGACTATATAATAGACAGATGGTTAGCTTTATTAATTATAGTCCTCGATGGGTTCGATCTATACTCGCTAGTGCTAGTTACAACTACATTGTATACTTATGGTATAACATTCATAAGTTTTTGACACCATTGTCGGGGACTGTAATATTAGGAAAACAATATTTTTTAATAATGTACTCTTCTTTTTTATTTTTCTTATAGGCAATTTTTGTTTCTTTTCCTTTTATATTTTTGCATTTATCTTTAGATCTCTCTTTCTTGATCTTGTGTTTGTAGTTGCTATAGATACTAAGCACAATGGATGAGTGGAGAGTATAGTATTCTCTAGGTGATTATAGTACGCTATAGCTTATGGTAACATTGGAAGCTTATAACAAGAGGCAAGGTAACATATATATATAGAAGCTCAAATAGTATTAATGACGCATTATGACATTTGTGGTTGTGGCCAATCCAACCATGAATTTTAGGTGTCGGATTACATGTGGGAGCAATTAATTTACATGGGGAATTGGTCTTAAAACGTCCCCTATGGGAATACGCATCATCTAGGGTGAAGCAACTATCTTGAATTTGAATGGAATGATCAAGCTTAACTAAAAAATTTGTACTTATAATAAGATGAGGATGATCGATGTCTTAAGGAGCTCTTTATAAATGTCATTGCTAAAATTGAGGCTAACCTTTATAAAAATAAAGAGCTATTCACCTCTTTTGATAATATAGGATGTCTAAATGGAAAAATTGTTAAGCTTGTTTTGAAGAGCAGTCAGGTGTTTTATCTAGATACGCTGAGCCAAATATGAGGAACTAAGGGAATAAGAAGTGGAGAGGACCTAGAAGTTGAAGAAAAGGAGGAAGTGGAAAAAGATGAAGATGAAGAGGAGGAAAATAAAGAGGCTATTTAGGAATTATTGAAAGTTATCTTAAGTATAAAAGGCTCCTACTTTTCACAAAACAAATTTCTAGATTTATTCAAAGATCTATGGGGTTTTATTATTCCTTGTTCTATTAACAATTTGCTACTAAAAACGGAACTAACATATTTATTTGATCTTATTAATTTGAAACAATATATCCTTATTTTATTGCATCATATGGATTATTTGTAGGCTAATGAACCCTTATATAAGAAGATGGTGGAAGGACGTTATTGATTATAGATCTAGGTTATAGAACTAGATAAGAAGTCCAGCTAAACAATCTATAAAAAAGCATTGGTTAGGAGGTAACCCAATAACTGGTTGGTTTTTTTTTTATTGAGTAGTTTGTAGGATTTTCATTAGTAACTTGGTATTTTTATAGTTTTAGTATTTTGTTTCTAATTTTGTGAGTTGAGATTTAATGGAGTTTTATAGGCAATGAAGGCAACATCACCCTTGTATGTTAGCAGAGAGAAGATTTCATTAACACTAGACTGATATTAATGACGTTAGACAAGGTTGAAAATCTTTTACTTTCAGGGTAGTTACAGTTGTCCTTACCTCCTCCTATTATTTCCATGTCTTTCATTTTTCTTGTATGTTTTGTAAACTGAGGATGATATACAACTTAAGTGTGTGATAGATACTTACCAGTCAAGCTTGTCAATTTTGTTATAATTAGCTTAATAATGAAAATTTTGAAAATTCTTTTTTTTTAAAAAAAGAGGATGTTGATCAAGATGGTTTATTATAAGTTTGATCTTGATTATGATTTGAATTATTTAGGTAAATTGTTATGAGTTTTGATGATTAAGTTAATTTCAATTTAGTTCACTAATTTTGAGAATGGATTCGTTATTTGCATTATAATACTTTATATATAATTTGTATATGCATTGAGTTAAATGTGAATTCATTTTGAACATTTTCATTATCCCAGACATAAAAAATAAAATCAAGAAAGAATAAATAGTAATATATGAATAAGCAAGCATAAAGAATTTTACTCTACCAGCATTGAACTAAAACAAGGTTGAAGTTGAAGAGTAACCCTAATGGCTATTTAAGATGATAACCTAGTTGAGTAATTAGGAGTATTCATGAAAGTTGTTTACTCTTATGTCAAAAGCCTAGGATACTTTTCAAACAAGCTTTTAAATGCTCCTTTATTTAGATTTAGTTTTATTAAAATAAGAGGTATGAAATATTTAAAGTTTTAGAATTTTTTTTACGTATGCTCATTTTATGCATTAAGTGGAATAGTGTGAATTAAGTTTAAATTTGAAAATTTATAGAGTAAATTGGATTGATTTATAATTTGATGCAAGTATTAGTACAATTATTTGGAGTAAAAGGAATGAATTCAAGTAAGTTCAAGACAATTTGGAGTTGTTTTAATCAAGTTACAAAGATGCAAGTACTTAGCTATATACTTGCAAATTTACTTTATAACTCCTAAATTTCAAGCAATACGGCCATGTTTCACACTCCAGAGATTTACTCGACTATGAACACACCTATGGTTTAGAAGTACACACTCTTACACTTTCCTTTGTTCACATTTTAGTCTATGTTTATATAGGTGTTTGCATTGAATTTGAATCTTGAGGTTTTTTTTAAGTACACAACTAAGAACCGGCTATGCCCTTACCCATGTATCACCCAAAAAACTAATTTTCGAACTATAGAAAGTAAAGGGAAAAGCAAAAAGGAACCCTGTGATGCAAAATTGGATGACCTAAAATGGTAGGAAGAATGAAGAACAAATAAGGAGATGTATTCAGAGTGGATTTCCATCAATCGATAGTAAATTTTGTAAAGATTAAAAGGGATTTCATCAAGTTTCTTTTGATTTTTTGTTTTTCCTTTAGTTATAATGTTATGTCTTTTAGTATGTGCAACTTAATCATTATAGTAATTAGACAAGATGAACCTCATAGTGGATTGTGAAGTGATTTTCATTTAATTTAATTTATTCTTTAGTTTCATTAAGATTTGATTATATGTTCTTTATTGTTATTAAATTGATATGTGTTGGTATGTTAATTCATGTTTGATTTTATGTAATTAAGGTCGAGAAATCTTTTATATAAATTGATCTAGCATAATCAAAAAGAGTTCCATGATAACTTATAGATAGGTTAGCATAAATCTTTCAGATCAGGGTCAAACCTAATAGAGGAATTTATAAATTAGTTAATGCAATACAAGAAGTTTTAATTAGGAAGAGATTTTGATTCATCAAACTAGGATTAGTTGTTAATAATATTGAGAAAGATATTAACATAATTTATGAATTTCCATGGTCCAATGAACTTTAGGTTAATTGATGAGTGGAGACTTATATAAATTAGATGACCAAGGGGGAATTGTTATCCATATGCCTATATTTTTATTGAGTGTTTCTTAGTTCAATCTTTGTTCTTATTAGTAAATTATGTTTATTTGTTTTAGTTTATTGTTTTAGATTTGAATTTGATCAATCAACATCACTATAATTTGTTAGACTAGATAATAGAGAGATCATTAGTTATAGTAATAGACCTTATAAGATTAACAAGCACTCATCAGTGTTAGCTACAACTACACCTTATGCTTTTAGTAACAAATCACATGATATCCTACCACTTAACTCTAAATATATCCTACCACTTAACTCTAAATATTCCTTAGAATAGGTTTCTTTCTTAATCTATACATGAGGGGCCAGGATAAAGGAGTTTGTTTCTAAATAAGGATGATTAAAGTTTTGTTCTTGAGAGGAAGGAAAGCCTAATAGGAAGTGAAAGAGGTGCAAAGATGATGAATGTGCTTTAAAATGGTCTTAGGTAGAAGGGAGAGCTATGTTGGAAGGGCTAGACGACAAGGAGCTAGAGCTATGAGGAAGCAAAGTACCTGGTGGACTTGGTTCTCACATTAGTTCCATTCCCAAAAATGGATAAGAATCAACCAAGCTTTGAGATGAAAAAGTTCTCACGTTATAAAATAATAGGAGTTATAGAGAGGAAATCTATAAAAAAAGTTGACCTTAATCAATATAAGTTTCTACTATTAACACATATTAGATTATCAATTTATATTAGATAAATTCTTCACACTTATAATTAAGATATAATTAGATCAATAATTTATGTAATTTTTGTAGATGTAATAAAATTTCAAGTTTTTATGTGACTCAAGTATAAAATTAAAAATTACTTAAAAACCTTCAAGTAAGGAACAATGCATATCAGTGAGAGAAGCCCCTCTTATCCTTAAATTGCTTTCTACCTTCTGTGATATCCTAGTTTTCTTTACCTGCAACTTCTCTATAATCTTCTTCTTTTCAGCCTTTTCAATTCCTTTTAACTTTCTTGCAACTTTGTATCTATGTTTTCACTCTCTATCTTCAATTAGTTCCTTATTAGCCATTCTTAGTTACCCTAACTATGTTAAGTTGGTAACTACTAGATTATACTCTATCCACATGATTCTATTGCTTGACTCACTATTATTTTTCTTACTATTCCACTTATCCTCCATTGTCTTCCTTAATTTCTATTTACCTTCTTCCTTTCATTATGTTCTCCTATAGCACTTTCACGCCATACATGTTAAGGTATTATTTTTAAATTTTCTCCAATGACTAAATGTACTCTTTCCCAAAGTAGACGGAAATTCCTCTTTCAGACTCATATTCTCCTTCCCTTTTAGAGAGGTTCCAAACCTAATCTTCTTAAGGTGAGTTCAAAAGTTCTTAGAATTTGATATAGTATTGGTCTCACCAATTTAACCTATTCTTGTAATTTAAAGAAGAGTTTTTAGTGCTAAGAAGTCAATGAATAACTCTAAAAAAACTTGGTGTTAGTTCATAAGAGATGTGTCTTTAACTGACAAGCTAAACTACTTCTCTCCTTTAGGGAATGGAGGATAATTCATTGTCACTCTCTAAAAGATTTCTTGAAGTAAAGTTTAGCTATATGGAATACTTCTTTGGTTGACTTCTTTATTAATAGACGACCTACCTTCCATGCTATGCGAGCTTGGACTAATGTTAAATGGAAGAAGTTTGGTTTAATTGATATATTGATAAATCAATAAGGAACATGCATAAACGAAGTTGGCACAAATAAAGAAGATAAAAGAATATTGGAAACCTACACCTAGCATATGATGTTAAGACAAGAGGACTTTACGATGATTAATTTTGATGACAATCAAATAGTAATAATGTTAGAAACAAATGAACATTTTTGACAAGTGTGTTAAGTGTGCAGACAAAGTACAGAACACAAACGTAGATGGAAACACAGACGCAAAGTCAACACAAAAGCAAATACAACACAGATGCAAATCAAAACACAGACGCAGACGCAAAGGCAACACAGACGTAAATACAACACAGACGCAGACGCAGAGGCAAAATCGAAACACAGATGCAAAGACAATATAAACACAGAAGCAAACGCAAAGACAATATAAACACAGACACAGACGCAAAGACAACATAGACTCAAAGACAACACAGACGCAAAGTCAATATAGACGCAAAGAAGACTTAGACTATACCATGAAGATACATTAGCACGTCAGACAGTTATTTAGTTAGAGTTAGTTACAAAACTCAACTAAATGATGGTTATCAAGAATTAAGAAGCGGTTATCAAAGATCAAGAACCAGTTAGAAACGAAGGCTATAAATACTAGTCGTAGTCGAAGATGTTAGAAGGTTAGAGAAACTGAGAGAAAATTTTTACAAATCTTACGATTCAGAAATCAGTGATCATTGAGCGTTCAGTGCTTACTTAGAAAAGAGAAATTCTGTAGTGCGATACGAAGAGAGCTAATCCTACCATAACAAAAGCTCCTAATCTTTTTCTAGTGAGAGAAAGAAAAGGCTGATAGCCTGGAGAGGCTAAGATAGCTGAAAGAATACTTTGTAAGAA
>JAOQMS010000180.1:32911332-32922477 GCA_027563885.1 Erythroxylum longipes
AAATAAATTTACCGACGGTATATTGGCTTTTTCCGTCGGTAATTTCCGTATGTAATTTACTATTTTCTTGTAGTGATAGAAGCTGATGTAACCTTTGCTAATACTGGATTTCTAGTTTCCAAATGGAGAGATAGATCAATTTTAAGTCATAGCAGAAACTTCTTTAGACAAAACAAGAGAAAAAGAGGAAATTTCCAGGTTTAAAATTTGCTTTATTTCTACAAAGGCACCCTTTACTATAAAAAAGTTTGTCAGTTGTATACAATTGAGTAACTAGTCACCAAGAGCTTCTTCAAAAGTATAATTCATTAACACAATTCCTTTTTATTTTTTTAAAACAGTAAAAATTCCTTTCTAAGATAATCGAAAGTTAAATACGCCAATGAAGGACAAATCTTCATTATATGTCACAAGATGTTAGGGTAATGAGTTATTTACCCTTTTAGTTATAATATTTTACATTTTATTCAAATTTAAAATAACGCAAACGTACAAAATTTTCCGATGATTTTACTCATTGTTTTATAATTTAATATTATAAAAATTTCTTATGTTTAGTTTAAAATTTTTCATTATCTCTTATATTAGTTTTTTCATTATATATTTTAATATGTGACATGATTTTAAAGTTGTCTCATTTTCATGAGAAACTTCTATGGCACAAGCTTAAAATAATCTTATTAATCTTTCCAATGAAGGGTTAGAATTTAAAGTATAATGACTCTTAGAGAAGAATGGGATACCTAAGTAAATAAGAGGAAGCTTGGAGATTTTTAAGCTAGTTAAATAGCTAAACCAATTAGCCATATATTAAGCATCTGAAGATATAAAAAGTTGGCTATTTTCTTTATTAATAGAGAGATCTGAAAGCCTAACGAACGTGTTGATAGTAGCCATAAGAGCACCAATTGAATCAAGATCAGCCTTGGAGAAGAGGATAAGAACATCTACAAATGAAAGATAAGTTATCCCAAATCTTTTGCACTTAGAATGAAATTTGAACTTCTTATTAGAGCTTATCAATTTCTTAATGAATATGTTGAGTACTTCTATGGAAATAATGATTAGATAAAGAGAAAATGGATCTCCTTTCTTTACTCCCCTCAATCCTTCAATGATATGAGAAGACTCTCCATTGATTAATATTACATAGGAAGATGTGGTGATATATTGTTTTGTTTAAGAAATGAATTTATTATTAAACCTGAGAAAATGAACATAGGTTAAGAAAAAAATTCCAATATAAGGAATCAAAAGCTTTTTGAAAGTCTATCATCATTATATAATTCTTGTTAGAGAAATTTTTACTGTAGTTTTTGAAAAGCTCATGAGCTATCACAATGTTGTCCCTTATATGTCTTCCCTTAACAATGGCACCTTATGAAGAATCAACTAGTTTAACTAGAGTTAGTTTAAACCTATCAATAATCAGTGTAGCTATAACTTTGTATATGGAATTACAACAAGAAACTAGCCAAAATTCTTTCATCAAGGTTAGAGCTTTTACCTTATGAATAAGAAAAATGAAGGACTTGTTCAAGTACTTTAAAATTTTTTCCTTGTTGAAAAATTTCGTAAATGCATTAGTGATAATTGTCGTAGTTAGATGCCATGTTTATGAAAGGAAAAAGTATTTAAGCCATCAGATCCTGGGGCCCCGTATAAGCTGAGTGCAAAGAGTTCTACATCACTTGCAATAAAGGTTCTAGTTAGAAGCTCAACCTCCTACTTATGTTATTGATTATTGAAGAATGAACATTAAGGAGGTAGCTTTAGTTGGAGAGTAAATTGTATTGGGGAAGAAGGACATAACTTCCTAATTTTCTTGATTTCAGTAAAGTGTCATGCGTATTCATTAGGGAAGTTATTATATTGTTGTTTTTTTTATAAAAAGAACAGAATTATTAAAAAGAATTGAATTCTTGACCCCTTATTGAAGCCATATTATTCTTAATCTCTATTTCAATAAGCTAAGGATAATAACAACATATTGAGTTATGTTTAGCAAGGCTTGTTTTTCCTCAAATTAAAAGGATTTATTAAGGGGATTAAGTTATAGGAATCTTTTCATTATTTCTAGAGCTTTCTTGGCTTCAATAACAACTAAAGAAGTATTAATGATCTTACTCTTATTGAGTGCTTTAAGCATTAACCAATTTTAATTTCCTCATATAAATATATAGTTTATTTCCCTAAAATTATGAAGAGAGGACAATTCAAACAACGCTCTTAAATCACTCTATATTACTAAATAATTATCAAACCTAAAAACAATGCTTCTCTTCTGATGGTTGAATAAGATTTAAACTTGAATGAGAGTTTGATATGAGAAGTTTGGATTGTTGAATAATGTCGTACCCTTTCAAAAAGCTATGATCCACTGAGCATTAACAAGAGCTCTATCTATTTTCTTTCTAAAAAATAAATGTCCTTTTTATTGGTTGGTCTATATAAAGAAATGTCCCTTGAATTTAAGATTGTTTATCTGAATTTGGCATGCACAAGTGTAAAAATCATTAGAGTAATTTCTTAAACAAGCATTCCCTTCAACTTTTGGAGGATATAATAAGCTATTAAAGTCTCTAATGATTAAATAAGGATCATTCATTGAGTTTCCAATATCTTCCAGTTTGGTCCAAATTTGAGTTATTTGGAAAGCATGGTTTATGGCACAAAAAACATAACTTAAACACTAAGCCTCTCTTGTTTGAAATTAATGTGAAAATGAATTAATTGCTCCTCTATGGTTGAGTTAGTAACTTCTAGCTTATCTATATCATAAGCCACTATTATTCTCCCCTTCTAATGATTATGATGATTAGAGATGGTAATCTAATTTCTATTAAAAAGAGGTTAGTATCATGAAGGAAATTAAGCAAAAGTTGTTATTTATTTGAGCTATTAATCCATTTATTAGAGGTTTATTTGGAAGATTTTTCTCTCTTAAAGATATTCTAAAACTCTTTGTTATTGTCATAGTCTTTATAAAACTCTTTAAGGAAGGAGTTAAGGTTCTTAGTAAGCTCCTACAAGGGTAATATTATCCTTAACATTTCATTGAGGTTGTTTCCATTAAATTTAAGAGCTCTTAAGACCTTCTTCTATATTTCCAACTTGACCTAGATTGATCATTTGATTTGGAGACATGTTTTCATTATCAAAAGTTGAATATGCTTTAGCCTATTATTGAGGCGCAATCAGTGAGTCACCAATATGGATGGAAGCTCTATTAGGCTCCTCCTAGTTATTATTATCCTTTGGACTAACCTCTTCTTTTGAGACCTCTTGAATCAATTCCTAATAATCTCCTATTTTGAACTAGTTCCTTATTGGTATCCATGATTCCTTTTATTCGGGTTCATTTGATTTCTAAGAATAAGAAACATAAATATGATCCTTAAATAACTTATCATTCTCATCAAGCTTGAGTATAAGAATAGATTCGAGAAGCTACTTGTCAATGTCTATGAGAATGTAAATCTTGGTGAAGTTAAATGTAAATCTTGGTGAAGTTAACTTTCATTATATTAGCAGTAGCTTTATCCATATACAAAAGGTTTGCTAGTAAAACTCACAAGATGGTTGAGCATTATTGTTGTCTAATAGTAAAGAAGGATAGAATTTTATTCATAAAAGAACTTACTTTTGTTTTAGATAATGAAGCAAGATGCTTGGTTCCATTATTGCAAAAATAGTAAGTTATTGTTAAAGTGCCAAGGGCTAGATTCATTAACCTTTTAAGCCATACTTGAGGAATTAAACCTGAAGAGAATCTACAGTTTCTCATGAAAATGAACCAAAGTGTGCATGGATAGGTTGGAGGGATGGCTATCTAGGAAGAAAGCTATCAAGGTTGCGTCCCAACTTAAGGCTTTTTTAGTGTTTATAACATAAGAGCAATAATAGATTTTCCCTCTATGATATTAGGGGACAGTAATACAATTCTAGAGTTACAAACTAAGAAGCAATGGAAGGAGAAAACCAACAAGGGGAGGAACACTAGAACAAATTGAGGTACACGTAGAGTAAAGAGATAGGAGTAGAAGCTGAACTCAAAGAGCAAAGAGAAGCAGAAGCTGAACTTTGAGAGAAAAACTACATGCTAAGAGAAACAAAAAGGAAGGAGGAAAAGAGGCTAGACCATATATGCCACCAAGCATTATGAAGATCAATCTCATAATAAGTTTTTGTCAACTAGCATGAAACTCATATAAAGGCTATAGAGAAGCTTTGGGTTCTCTCCTTAAACAAATCATGTTTTGATAACTTTAAAAAAGTTATCACTTTATATGAGATTTTTAAAGAATAAAAAAATCTTTTAAAAGAATAATGAAAACATGTTTTTTTAACTTTTAATAAATAAAAAAAATCATCCTTATTGGTTTCTAGTATTTTAATTAGAACTGTAGAGATTGATATATTCCATTTAACCTAGTTAAATTCAAATTTTAAAATGATTGAATTTTAAGAATAAATTCATATGTCCAGTTTAAATTCAAAAATAAAAATTTGAAAATTAAATTTGAATTACATATAAAATTAGTACGATTGAGTGTTTATAAGTAACTTATAATTATTTTAAACTATAACTTTCATGCAATATTTATTGTTAAATTATTATTTATTCATATAATGCTATATTATTCAGTCCTATTAATTTTATAGCTATTGTTATTTATTTATTTATTTATTTATTTTAATAAATTATTTATATTTTATAAAGTCATTAAAAAGTTAAAAGTATGATTTTAAATTTAAAATGTTTGTAAATCGTTGAGTTTGGATTTGAATTTGAAAATGAATCATATTTCAAAATGATGGTAGACACACAACTTTTAAATTTTTTTTGTTTTAATTAAATTTGACCCAACATATTTAACGTTCTTAAGGGGGTGCTTGATCACTTGGTATGGGAAAAAAAGAATAAATAAGGAATGAAAAAAGATAGTTGGTAATATATTATAATTAAATGACCATTATTTTTATATTTCCTTTTAGAGCAATACTCCATACCTCTAATATAATGAGAAATAAAAATTATATTTATTTTTATTCCTCATGATATTCATTATAATTCCTATTTCTTTACCGAATATACCAAGCACATCTTAAATATCCATTCCGGAGTATTGTTGGAGAAAGTTTGACCCCAAAGGAGAAATATCTTTACAATAGACAGGTGTCTTAGAGAAGTCCGCAATTCAAAATCAAGAAAAGATCATCTTAGCTCTTGATAGAATTAATAGTCCAAAGTCCAAACTAGCTAACATAATTAGCCTAAAAAGAAAAATGCAGCACCACCATCTCTCCTTAGTAACTTTCCTGCAAGCAACCCATAATGATAACCTTACGAACACTTAGTGTCTGTTTGGTTGAGCTTTTAGAGAGTGACTAAATACTTTTTTTTCAATACAAAAGCTATTTTTAAAAAAAATGAGTGTTTGGTCATAAAATCTAAAAATATTTTTTTAATAGAAATGACTTTTTTAGAAGCTAAAATACAGCTTTTTAAGAAGCTCAAATTTGGTGCTTTAAAAAAAACCCCCTCATTTTAGCTTTTTTGAGTAGACTTTACGTTTATAATTTTCGACGTTTACGTTTATAATATCTGACGTTTGGAAAGCCAAACCAAAATTTCTCTCTTCTCTTTCCTTCTGCTCTGCGATCTGGTCCAATCTTTTTAATCCCTTCGTTGCTTTTCTTTACGAGATCCAGAGGTAGTATTTCTCTCCATCGTTGCTTCCAATTCTTTTGATTCGTGGGTTACTATTTCTTTTGTTTGATTGGCAGGAAAAATCGAGGCTTCTCTTCTCATATTTTTCATATGTTTCTTTCAAGTCCTTTCATGGTCCTTTTTCTTTTTCTTTCTATATTATTTACGGAGTCATCATTTCAAGATTCACCACCCCTTTTATCTCTTCTGTAATTGCATGCAATATTAGACATCTAAAATTTCCTTAAAAAAATGAGACATCTCTTTAAATAATTTCTTACAAGATGATTATCTAAAATTTCTTATAAGATGGTTATCAAATGTAAACATAATATATTATGCTTTGCATATTGTTTAATATACTTTAAATATTATTTATTATATACATAAATAATTGTTATTACAAAATAAAATATAGTTAAAATTAATAAAAGTATTTTTTATTTTTATGTTGTCAAAGAGTCTACTGAATAAAGTTCTTTCAAAAAAGTTATTTTTTTAATTGACAGTCAAATAATCAACTGACTTCTTAAAAAAACTCTACTGAAATAGGCATATCCAAACTTTGCAATTAGGTACTAACGATTGCCATCCCAAAATCCATACTCCAGAATCCTTTAGGGCTTGCTATCTGAAATTATTGGAATTGCAACTTGATGATAGAAGAATGTAATGTCAATCTCCGTTCCACATCAAAACCAGAGAACACGTAAGATTTCGCAGGTAATTGACACGACATCATTCTAATTAACAATGTAACCGTCTCATTGAGCAGCTGAAGGTGATGGACTTGGATGCCCAAAAGATGGCTTGTTAGCAACATAGCATTACCGACTCTAGAATGGACTTGGAAACTTTTCGTTCCTTTGCATTTTGGAAGGTCACAATATAGCTTACAAATTTGGGATCGAATCGTCTAAACCCATAATCTGTGCCAACCTTGTTTTAAGTGATTCTATCCACATAAATACGTGAGATTTAAAAAAATTTGTGATGAAATCGTCTGAAACAAAGTCAGCACAAAGTTATGCACACAGATTCTATAGCCATGTTTACATTTATCAGGGAGACTTCGCACCGTAATTACAATTTGCAATAATTAGCTACGCTGAGAAGCAGCTAAAAACTACAAGATCACTTCGACAAGAGAATTCATGACTCTCGCCAGGAAGTGAGGTTGTCGCTGACCGGATGTTCTTCTCCTCCACAAGTCTCTTACTGCTTGATTCCTTTAGCCTTTCGCGGGCAACAGCAGCAGCTGCTCTTCGCTCACTTCGTCTCTTCATCACATACTCTTCCGGAATAAACACATCCATCAGAGAACCTTCCAACTTAAAGGCAAGTTTAGTGGAAATGATGAGTGAATATTTGAAGTTTAGATGAAAAGTAAACAAGCTCTAAGCTGGATTGGGGTCATTTTTATAGAAGTGAAATAGTAAGAGGTATGATACATACCATGGGCGTTTATTTTGGTTAAACAGACATCATATACTGTACACTTGTTGTTGAAGTTTTCGAGGAAGGAGCAATTGGTTTTCGAAAAGGGTTGTGACCCTTTTTGCCTGCCCCGCAGCACAATGAAAAGGGAACGATCATGTGGAAAAGCAGCGATCCATCTGCTTGACATGTGTGAAGCCGAAACTGCTATAGTGAAGTCACGTCCTTTGTTTTTGTTGTCTTGTTTCAGTTCGTCAGTTTTCCAATTTGTCAATAATTTAAGTCTTTCTCAGGTAAGAACCGTGCACGCTCTTCTCCTCGGGCTTGGAGAGACGAGAGAATATTTGGAGAAAAGATCTCTTTAATTGCTTTCCTTTGTGGAAGTGGTTAACTTTTTTTTTTTGAGAATTTAAAGATATATTTAATAAAGAAAATATATACATTCGGACAGGAGAGTCTCCCTCGTGCGTGGGACAGATCATTTGACACTAAACCAACTTAAAACAAAGGGTGACGCACAAACAAATTAAAACAAGGTCGTTTTACAATTAGAGTACAACGACCCCTCACTTTCTTGAGCCCTTGAAAAGTTTCTCGAATTGAGAGAGAAGAGGCCATGGCAAAACTCTGTGGAAGCGTTAACAAGCTGTTTGTCTCCCCAGATTCTTCTATGTTTTACTCTGATCTAAGGAACCCCAAGCACAAGTAACATACTCTTCTTAGTGATTGCGATGACTTCTAGCAATTAGGGCAAACTTAGTTTTTTCCATCTCTACAGACTCTACTTTGGCTATTTCTTTCTGCTTTGAAGATCAGAGGGGACGGTCTCTACTCAGGTAATCTTCTCGACTGAGTTCATTATCCTTGGTAACAGGGACTCAGCGGTGATCCATCAAGCATAGAGTAAATTGTATGAAGTTTTCCTGAGAAACCTCCCACCTGTCCACCAAGTAAGTTCAGAAAGCTAATACTGTCATATTTTCTGTAGATAGGTGAATTTTTGAGCTGCTAGAATTTCTGATCTCTTCTGCTTTGTATTGATCTGAGTCCATGGATGCATGAATTAGTATTGAGTAACTAGGTATTAGAAAAAACATCGAGGACTAGACTCTCCATATGGGAGGCATTCCTCTACTATAGTTTAGGTTCAACTGATGTAGAATTAGTTGTTCCCTTATGCTAGCCATAGTGAGGTATGTAAGAGAGAATGGAGTATTTGATTGCTCTCCGAACCTTCTGTTGTTCCTCTTAGTCCATATTGTTTAGGCACATGTAGTAACCGAGATTAGAATGATATCCCTATAATGTAGAAAGTCTGCAGTACAAAATCCTAGGAATACATAGTGTAGAGATTTTATACCAAATCTCTTTTGAGAAAGCACACTCGAAAAAGAGATGGTCTCTAGTTTCATCCTCAAAATTACATAGGGAGCACATTTTAGAGGAGGATAGGAACTTCAGCCTATCCATAGTGCTGAGTCTGTTCAACATAACTAGCCAGAGAACAAAACTAGCATCAGGTCTAAAAACCTTGTTCCAAATCAGGGGATACCATCCTACCCTATTAGCCGACCCATCCCTAATCTTTTTAGCTTCCTTTACAGTTATATCTAAAACTAGGATCCCATTCCATAGGTAAATATCTTTCTCCCCGTGGCTTTTAAAATGTGGAATGGACAAGTGTCTAATCTCATTTGATGTTAGCAACCAAATTCCATTTCTGGCTATTTCTAGGAGCTTTGTTTTCTTAGGGAACCTCGCCAATAGAGTTCTTGCCATTCGATTCTGAATTAAAACTCCTTACCTCGTCTAGTTGTTATACCATAAGGAAATTCTGTCCCTTGTCCGTATTTGACAAGTGATTTTTTGCTGGACTTTATCTCTCTTTCTTAGAATTTGCTTAAAGAACCAAGTGTAGCTGTCTTTAATTCTTATAGCCCAAAAGCTCTCACCTTTCCATATATAGATATGAATCATTTGATCCACATTGATTGTTTTTCACCTAGAATTCTCCAAATCCTCTTGAGCACTAGTAGACTGTTTTTCTTTCTAATTGATTCCAAACCTAAACTTCCTTCTTCTCTCGGTTGACAAATAGTCCTCCAACTAACTTTTGCTATTCCTTTCTCACCATTTCTTTTCCCCATAGAAACTGCTTCATCAACTTTTCAATTGATTTAATGAGCCCTTTAGAGAGAAATAGGTAGGAACACCAGTAGGTTTGTATTGACATAATAACCGACTTCAGAAGTTGAAGTTTCCCTCCATAGGATAGGGCTCTATTAGTCCGTGAACCCAATCTTTTCTGAATTTTTTCTATTAAAGAGATACATTCACAAAACCTTAGTCTCCTAGAATGAATAGGAATTCCCAGATATAAAAGAGGAGGATCTTTGCTTTCCATTCCTATAGCTAGTGACAAGGCATTAGAAAGATGATAAGCACTTTTTTAGAGAATGAGGTAACTTTTATGAAGATTAATACATAGACCCGACACCTCCTTAAAGTTATACTCATTAGTATAGTGACTGAGTGAATATTAGCCTTGCTTAGAAGGATAAGATCATCTGCAAAACATAAGCTTGTGAGGGAGAGTTTCTTACATTTTGAATGAAATATGAATCTAGAATCTTTAGAAGTGTTATGCTTCAGCATTTGAGTAAGGACCTCCATGCAAATTAGAAATAGATAAAGGGACAGAGAATTCCCTTGCCTAAGCCCTTTTCTACCTTTAAACAGCTCAGTAGGACTCCTATTTATTAATAAACCGTAGGAAGTAGTAATAATGCATTCTTGAATCCACCTTCTAAAACTCTGGGGGAAATTCATGACCTCCATGGTTTGTAGCAGAAAATTCCAGTTCACACTATCAAAACCTTTCTGTAAGTCCACTTTAATAGAATAGTTTGAGGGCTTTTTCTATGGTTATACCCTTTTAAAAGCTCATGCACTAAAAGAATGTTATCCCTAATATCCTTGCCTCTCATAAAAGTTCCTTGATTCTCACTGATGAGAAAATGTAGCACCTCCTTCATTCTATTTGCCAAAATCTTGACTATGATCTTATAGAGAATATTTGTACAGAAAAAAGGTCTGAATTCACTCCAGGAGGTCGGGTTGGAGTTTTTAGGGACCAAACAGAGAAAAGTCTTGTTGAACTCCTTAAGTAGTACTCTTTGTAGAAAAAATTCATGCACAGCCTCCTTAACTAATTCCCCCACACTACTCCAGGATTTTTGATAGAAAACCCCATTCAATCCATTAAGTCCAGGTGCCTTAGAGTCATTCATATCAAATACAACCCTCTCTATTTCCTAATCCGAAACTGGTCTAATTAACAAAGAAGCCTCATATTCAGGAATTCTTTCTTGAATATACTGCCTTAGATCAGCACCAAACCCTAGAGGGGCAATATTTGAACATAGGAGATTTCTGTAGAAATTCATTGCATCCTTAGAAATTCCTTCTTGTCCATAAATAACAACTCCAGATTCAGATTTGATGGAAGTGATTCTATTCATATTCTTTCTAGTTATCACCGAATAAAAAAAGAACTTGGTACATCTATCCCCTTCTTTTATCCAATTGATCCTGGCACTCTGCTTCAATAAAGAGCATTGATTGTCTACCAATTTCAAGTAGTTCTTAAGGGCTTACTTTTCAATTGTAGCTAGTGATTCATCAGTAGGATTTTTTGCCAAAATTTTTTGTATGACTGAAAGATTATCTCTAGCAGTTTCTATCTCCTTTGAGATATTCTAACCTCTTTTTGAGTTAAGGCTCTTCAATTCTTTTTTAATAGACTTGAGCTTTTGGAGGCATATGTATTGTTTTGTTCCATAAAACTCACACTCTAACCCCTTCCTTATAGCTTCTTAAAAACCCTCCATATTGACCAGAAATTTGTTGAACCTGAACGTGTAACATCCCGTTTCCATATAACGGGTTGAATTATAGAAATGTGTATACGTGAGATCATTAGGAAAACACATCTC
>JAOQMS010000180.1:32939290-32970217 GCA_027563885.1 Erythroxylum longipes
CAGATGATTTAATCATCTTTGCGGAGGCTAATAAGAAACAGGTTGAAGTGGTCACACAGATTTTGAACACTTTCTCTCAGTACTCTGGACAGATTATCAACAAGGATAAATCTGTGTTATACATCTCCCCCCTAATGTAGACACTAACAAGGCACTGAGCTTAAGCCATGACCTTGGGATAAAACTGGTACCTGATCTTGGAACTTACCTCGGTGTACCAATTTTACATGGCAGGCTGAATAAGAAAACCTATGACACGTCTATTCTAAAGGTCAAGAAAAGAGCTAAAGGGTGGAATGCTCATAGGATATCCATGGCTGGAAGATTGACTTTGTGTCAATCGGTACTAGGAGCACTTCTTACATATCTTATGCAATCCTCTATATTACCAAAAGGAACCAGCAATGAAATAGACAAAATCATTAGGAAATTCCTTTAGGGGAAAATGACAATCAAAGGACGGTTAGTATGTTAAATTGGGACCTAGTTTGTCAACCCAAGTTGAGGGGAGGTCTTGGTTTAAGAAAAATGAGAGATGCAAATACAGCTTTAATTTTCAAACTATCTTAGGACCTACTAACCAACCCACATAAGATGTGGACTACTATCTTTGTGGCAAAATATAATCTATCACAGGAACACCTACAAGGGGACTTGCCAATAAGAAAAGGCTCAGCACTGTGGAAGAGCATTCACCAAACATGGAACACAGTCAAGAATGGTTTGAAATGGGCCATTGGAAAGGGAGACAAAGCCAAATTATGGACTGACCTATGGTTACAACAGACTCCACCCTACTCAACTCAGTCATACAGCCAATACCCTTACAGGATATAAACCAACCAGTCAAGCATTACACGAATGCAGCAGGGAACTGGAAGTATAATGAATTAAGCATCTACTTACCTCAACACATACTGCAGGAAATCATTGTCGTACCACCACCAGATGGCGATTCAGGTCCAGATACATCATACTAGAGGTGGACATCTTCGGGCACCTTCACTGCATCATTTGCGTATCAGAATCTGTTCAACATGAGTTGGAATCAAGAAAACCAACTTTGGAAACTCATATGGACGCTTCAGGTACAAGAAAAAGTTCAGCTATTCATTTGGAGAGCAGTCAGACAAATCCTATGGACTAATGACAAAAGGGCTAAAAGAGGCATCTCTGCAATTTCGTGGTGCCATCTATGCAACCAGACAGAATCAGTCCTACACATCATGCGGGATTGCTATAGAACCAGGGAAGTTTGGAACTTACTTTCTTCTAGCATTCGTCCATCTTTCTGGTCTCTAAGTTCTATACAAGATTGGTTCTTTACTAATTTAAATTCCCATGCTCTGCAGGACAACATCAAATGGAAAACTTGGTTTTCTATAACATGTTGGACACTCTGGAATGTAAGGAACGAGGAGGTTTTTGGCGTCCCAACGACGCACACTCACTCAATATACTCTAGAATTAAAGCATTCACAAAAGAAACTGATAGATGCAACACAAAACAGCACATACAGAGTAGAAATTACCTCCAACACAGCAACGTTGCCCAGGGACTCGTCTGGTCCTTGCCACCCGCACACCAGGTCAAACTTAACTACGATGGGGCTGTATGCACACTCTCAAAACACGCGCCAATCGGGGGTCTCTTTAGGGACCACAATGACACATGGATTACAGCATATGCAAGAAGAATTGGGTGAACCACACCTCTCCTTGCAGAAATGTGGGCAATTTGGTCAGGAATCAAACTGGCAACACTATATGGATTCATAAACATCATCATTGAAACGGATTCTAAGAGGGCAGTCGACTTACTTACCGTCAATGGGGACAAAGACCCTACAGTAGCTCCCTTTATCCGGAGAATCAGATTAGCGGCGAGCAATGGAAGAGTACACACTTTCAGGCATATCCCAAGAACTTCCAATACGGAAGCTGACAGATTAGCCAAAATGGCTTTCAATAACCAAGACTTCGCTGTAAAACTCTTCCATCATTCTCCGGTGGCAACCTTACCAGCATCCGACATACACCAAGTCCACAACACGAGACTTCATCCGTCCTCACCAGCAAGTCCATCGTCGTACCTATCTGCGACAGACTTTTCAGGAAGCAGGAGGGAGTCACACTTGAGGAATCTGCGAGGAGATAAGGAATCCTATTTTGACTGTGACCATTAGGGTTGGCTTTTGATTATATTGTCTTCCTTTGGCCTCCTAAGGGACACTTTTGTTCTTAATCTAGGTTCTCTTTAAGAACCACCACAATATTTAAATAATAATAATAATAAGCATCCAAAGAATATGTGTATGTTAAAACTGTTGGAAAAATATACACCAACGAAAACAACAACACTGTGTGTACTCAACAATTTTATTACTGACGTGGAATATTCATTCCAAATATCAACCCCTGTTATAGCGTAAAGAGTACAATGGATACGAAAACCATGCAGCTCGGATCGCCGACCAAATAGTCGATTGACTGGAATTTATGTCCGGACGTTCTAAAATGGACAAAACACCTTAACTTGCTGTTTCTTCTTTAACGTTTGGTCTTTTGAGGTCGCGAAATAATAAAAGAAAATCACTGAAATTCAAGTTTGATTCCACATTCTAAGCCTACAACTCCGTGTTTAAGGACCTGGAATAGAAATTGGAAATTTGGAAAGCTGCGTTTGGGACTTGCAGAAATTGCAATGCCCCGTGCACTTCGATTTTAAGCTTGCTCATCCGATGCCACATTTTATCCTTTTATCACTACTACATTCAGTTTTCTTTTGAAGCGTGACAACTGGACCACCTTTTTGTGCATGCTGGCAAAGAACATCAGTCTCCTTTCCAGGAGAGTCAAAGGTTTGCCTGTTATTTTGTCTAATACCTAAGCTTCCATTTCCACCAACTACCTTGCTGGAGTTTGAGCGATATTTACAATAGCTCCTTTTTGTTTCTGTCTGGTGTCCGCCAATTGATAAGAGCAACGCTCTTCATGTATATATTCATCTTAGCCTTTGTAGCACTTGTGGATTGTATTGCTTTTCTTTCGGGTCTCTTTGGTTGAATTGAAACGTAATCATGGGAGAAGCGCTGCCCAAGATAGATGAGCCTGTGGCAGTCTCTGTACCTGCACCAGCTCCAGAGAAAGTTGTTCAAGAAGAGAAAATCTCTACACCAGCTCAGGAGACCGTTGTTCATGAAGAGAGAAGTCCAAGTAGACCAGATCATAAGAAAGGCGTCCACGAGGATAAAAATTCTGAAAGTATGTGCTCTCTTTCCCTCTTTATATCCTGATTGTTCCTGTCAAATTAGAGGAGTATTTGTGGATAATTCGCCTTTGTGGCCATTGTTGTTTTTGGTTTTAAGAGAATTATGTATCCTTTAATATGAGATGAGAAGTTGATTTCATGACTTCGGATCCATGTGTCCTAGGAATTTATCATAAGTTTGGCAAACCTTTCCTCTTTTATTCCCTCAGTGCTGTTTCTTTCCAAATTGCATATTTCAAAATCTTTTTGTTCACCATCAGATTAAGAAATCTTTTTGCATAAAAGGTATTCACGTTCATTGTTGCATTTCCAAGGATCACTTAAGTTTATGCGATAGAATACCCGGGTGCTCCTTATTTATCTGACTCTTCATTACTGACAGATGCTGCAAATCCTGCTCCTGAAACAGCATCAGGGGGTTCAGTAGACAGAGGTATGCTCAAGATAGCTCCTTTTGAATTGGCTGTGCATAACTTCTTATGGATAATTAACGTCAATCTTATGTTCCAAACTACTTTTCCAGAAGTTGTGCTTGCCAAGGTAGAAACAGAGAAGAGATTATCTTTGATCAAGGCTTGGGAAGAAAATGAAAAGGCTAAAATTGATAACAAGTAAGAAAAATCTTTGGTCCCAATTTTGGTTTCTATTCTCCAAGATTCCACTCCAACTCATATTCCCCAAGTTTAAACAAAGAATAAAATTTTTGCTCTCTGTGTTTCAACTCTATGACTAGATACTCTGTTATGATTGCCTCTTACATAATGAAATGAATTGCCAAACAGAACTCACAAAAAGATGGCTACCATAGGAGCATGGGAGAATACAAAAAGAGTATCTGTGGAGTCTCAATTCAAGAGGATTGAGGTAGTATTATAGAGATTAGCAGGCACATCAAGCTAGCCCTTTGAATTTTGAGTGGCTTAGTATGAAACTTTTATGTTACTATTTAATCAAGTTAGGATTTCTAATTAGTATAGTAGAATGTCAATCTTGATGTCAATTTTAAAGTTATCGAAGTTTAAGAGAGGAACCTCTACAGGAAAAAATGGAAAAGAAGAAGGCTGAATATGCTGAGAAAATGAATAACAGAGTGGCTGAAATTCACAAGGCAGCAGAAGAGAAGAAAGCACTCGTTGAGGCAAAAAGAGGTGAAGAATTTTTAAAGATTGAGGAGACTTCAGCCAAATACAGAGCAAGAGGGCATATACCAAAGAATTTTTTTGGATGTTTTGGCAGCATATAAAATAAGTCCAAGAAAGAGTGCTTTTGGCTTGTTTATTCGTTAATTAGTGTGTTAATTTATATTCAACGATATAATAACGGTCTCTTGAGTGAAACGTTGTTGATTTTAGGATTCGCGCTTGGTATTACTCAAATCTAAAAAGGGCCATGAACAAAGTTCAAGTCCCATATTAATTATCTTTTGGCCCCGTCAGATCAAAGACAACATAACCACTCTGGTGAACCAAGTGAATTTACATACAAGCTTGGTTTATGTACTTCCGTCACGGTGTTGGGTATCTTAGTGGGTCTTTATACTGATTTCCTGATGGGTTCAAGATGATCATCAAGATATCTTATAACCACTGAAACACAGTCTTCAAAACAAGTCCAATTCTTTCTTCTCCACGAGTCTTGTTGATAAATCATGTTTTTGGCATAGGTTTACACGGAATAAACGGATTGTGAATGTAATATTTGTAAGCCCAATAAGCTTTTTGACACGACGAAGCCATGTTTTCACCTAAGTTTGGAACGGAGTGAGTACAAAAGTACAAGCAGTCGTGGCCTTGTAAGCATGATTGAACTGCAGATAAAAAAGGAAAAATTTAAAAGACTGGTCTTTTTCCCTAACCCCTAACCAGACAACTTCAAACATCCTGAGCTTCTTGTCCAATTTCAATGCCTCTCTGAACTACAACAAATGGACGGTCTTGCTCTCACCACCGCAACAACTATCTCCTGCCATTCATCTGTTAGCAGGTTGTTGTTGTTGCCTTCAAGACCATGTAGACTGGGGAGAATAAGAAGCGGTAGAAGAAGGGACTTGATAAGGTTTCCTAGAAGAACTGGGTTTTATGTTTTGGCTGCGAAAGAGGAGGAACACCCCAAGTTCGACCGGATTGACCAAATGGAGCTCAAGTTCGGTCAGTTGCTGGGGGAAGACCCCAAGCTCACCCTTGCCAAGGTTGGTGATTTGTTTTATTGTTGTATTGGGTGCTCAATTAAGATAAGGCTAAAATTATCTCTTTCGTCCAATAACTGCAGAAGGATTAGTCCTCTTTTGGTTTGAGAATGGAAATTTTGGTGTTGTTGCAACTTATATAGTTTCGAACTCGTATATCTGTAGTTTAACTGTGGTACATGTTTTGTGATTTTGGTTGCTCAGATAATGGCTCGAAAATCGAACCCAGATGTTTCTTATCTTGAGGTTGAGAAGTCTTTTTACAAGAACAAGGGCACGATTTTGAAAAGGGAGGAGCTTCCTTTTGATGTCTCTAAGGATACAAATTCATCGGATGGTTTGAATTTGGTCCGTCCGGTTCCAAGGGAAGGAGTTAAGTTCCAAGCCGAGGATGAGCCAAGAACTTCTGAGATAAGGAAATCAAGCCAATTAGATAGAAAAGCTGTTGATAATATTAATTTAAAGCGCAGAGTACCTAATGTTATATTAAGAAAGCCAACTATTTTTGTTGAGGATGATGTGGAAGATAAGCCATCAAGGTCAAGGGTGAGAATGAAACCAAATTTGACATTGAAACTGGGGAGTGATCAAACAAAGGAGAGGTTTAGTGATATGACATTGTTGAGGAAACCTGATCCAGCAATTGTCAGAACGTCCCAGGAATCCTCTAGTAATGAGGAAGCAGGATTAACCACAGATAAAAAAGAATCAGAGGATCAGTACAGTGGGTTTACATTATTCAAGAAACCTGAATATAATGATCTTCAACAACCTTCACAAATTGAGGAGCATTCAATCTTGAAGGAACAAAAGCTAGAAGATCAACCCTTCGCCGGTAATAGCCTATGCTAATTTTTAAAGACTTTTTTACAATTGAAATTTAGTAAGATGTTTATAAATGGTATTGTTCGCTTCTTTGTATAACCATTGTTCTGTCCTTTTTCATTCTTTTGGGTAATGATGCTTCGCTTGTTTAAACTTGAGATCAAACTCTAAAATTTCACAATTTTATCTTCTGGGAGAAAAATTTATTGCTGGTAGTTAGAATAGTAAAATAATGAATTTTATGTCCATTTCCAAGAAATGCAGCATCAGGAGGCAATTAACATTGGGCCAACTGGAGTAAAAGCCACTCCAAATGAAAGTTCAGATCCAAATTTCGACAATCCCCATGTTAAATTCTCTGTGGATACTGCTCTACAAGGGAAACCCCAGAGGTATTTAAGGATGTATTAGAGTTCTTTGTTAGGTTTAGAACATTTGTGCTTGTTTATTATTTCTTTATAAATATGGTTCTCTCCTGATGTGTTTTTGTTACAGGTTAGACCTGCCTATGAACGTGACACAATCAGCCAGTGTAAAACAGACAGTTCGGAGAAATGCTGGTGGTCTAGAGGAGCAGCCTTCACAATCACCTTCGGAGGTCAGGGACATTATGAATTTTGTCAAACCTTCTACTTTTTCTTTATTGAACATGAATCTTCTACTATATTAAGTATCAATATTGCATGTTTTGATTCTGGTATTTTAAAAATTTGTAGGATGCTGGTTGGGCCATGGCAGAGCATCTGGTCAAAACAGGAGATAGAGTGGAAGTGGAGTTGATAAGTTCCAGTGCAAGAGGTTTTGTCGTAAGTACTTTATGTGGAGATTTTTAACCTGCCATTGGCTTTTGTTTCTACCCCCGTGTGGGGACAGTTTAGCAATTTTTTTCTCACTACATTGTTGTTGATGGACAATAAAAATTTACAGGTGTCTCTTGGGTCACTGGTGGGGTTTTTGCCATATCGTAATCTAGCTGCAAGATGGAAGTTCTTGGCTTTTGAATCATGGTTGAGACAGAAGGGCTTAGATCCATCAATGTACAAAAAAAGTTTAGGAATTATTGGAAATTATGATGCCTTTGAGAAGAGCCCTTTGGATTCAACCATAGATCCAGAAATTGACAGGAAACTTTGTGGAAAAATTACACCAGATATGAACTTGGAAGATCTTTTGAGGATTTATGACCAAGAGAAACTCAAATTTTTGTCCTCCTTTGTTGGTCAGGTATGAAGGATTGTTATATTTAAGTCTTGAGTTCTAGTTGCTTCAAATTTGATCTAATTATTTTTTATGCAGAAAACAAAAGTGAAGGTGGTCATGGCTGACCTAAAATTGAGAAAGCTTATAGTTTCTATGAGGGCAAAAGAAAAGGAAGAGTTCGTTGAGAAAAAGAGAAACCTAATGGTATGTATCCATATCCAGTTGGCAGATGCTTTGAAGTTATTGTAAATCCTCTGTTTTCAACACTTGCAACAAAAATTTGACAATTTGATCCTAGTATGCTTGTACTGTTCTATTAATTAATAAAATTCATTACTTTTTGGGAAAAAAAAAACTTACCACCAAATTCTGAAAACTAGTTAGGATGATTTGAAGTTTGACAGTTACTTGTTGTATGTTCATTATTGTCAATTTTACTATGGCAGTTGGGAGTCCAATAACTAGGATGAATTATATATGGCAGTTGGGAGTTCAATAACTAGGATGAATTATAAAATGGTTTACTTTGGAATGAAACTTATTCGCCCTTGTCAAAAATTTTCAGAAGATAAAAAACCAAGCCTTATAATATACTAGTCTAAGGCTTGGAGTCATGTAATTTAAATACCTAATGTTCATTTTAATGTCTGATACATGTTGGGTCCTCAAGCACTTCTGGTACTTGTTCTTGCAGGCTAAACTTCAGCTCGGAGATGTTGTGAAATGCTGTATCAAGAAAATTACTTATTTTGGCATTTTTGTTGAGGTGAACTAATTATCCAGTATCTTTCTATTGTGAATTGAAGATTATTGTGGATGATGCTTAGAAGCAATTTTTAATAGCATGTATAGGTGTCATGATAATGGTTTTCTAAAATGTCGTTGGTGGTTACCAATAGATTGTAGTTTCATAAGATTAGGGTATCGTTGTCTATACTCTATATGTTGTCATCATGTACTTTTATGAAAATAGCAAGTATTAGATTCATTATTAGAGTTTCTAGTACTATCATAACTTGAACATACTGATGCCAGGTTGATGACGTACATGCACTGATTCATAATACTGAGGTGTCATGGGATGCCACTTTGGATCCTGCATCATATTTCAAAGTTGGCCAGGTATATAACTGTCCTTTCTTTTAATAATGATCTTATATGGATCTTTATATCTGGTTTCCTTAAGCTGTTAGACTTTTTTCTACTGTCAAAAGCTCATCATAGTAATTGCATATTCTGCACTGTGAAAGCTTTAGCTGTTGCCAATTTATTCCCTTTTTTATTAATTGGATATTCAGTATAAGTGCTTTTTGATGGTCAACTTGACTAGATGCTTTCCATATGTTGGTTACTTCTTTGGTACTAATCTTTCCATCTTGTTTGTATATGAACATAATCTTTGTGATCCTAGATTCTGGAGGCAAAAGTTCACCAACTAGATTTTACACTTGGACGTATTTTCTTATCATTGAAAGAGATAACGGTAACTCAGACTTAACTAAGTTCATTTATATCTAATTTCTATTGCAAGCTAACAATTTTAACTTCTATGCTAAATATGTAGCTTATCTTTCTTGTTGGCAGCCAGATCCCCTGATAGAAGCCTTAGAATCTGTTGTTGGTGACCATGGTCCCTTGGATGGTACATTACAAACTGCAGAAGCAGATACTGAGGTTTTGCTTTCACTCTATTGATAAGCTTTGTTGTCCTTTCTTCATAATGGTTGTAAAAAAGCCCTATTAGTATTGATGCGAACATGCTTTCTGAATCCTGAGAATTTTAACTAGGGGGGTTCCTGGACTAGATGTGTGAAAAGGTTCTCCACATACTTTCTGAAATTAAGGGGTGAGAAAACTTGTTTGATTTAAAATAATCTCTGCTAATAATTGCTGAGTTCAGCTACATATGGATCTTCTGTGCTGTTCACAGCTCAGATAAAGGAAAGTACTAGCATAATAGTAGATAAATATCTACAAAATTATTCTTTTACCCAGTGTATAACAGTGACATAAAGCGCAACTATTATGATTGTGTTCAAGCAGTATTTTTCAACTGCAAGAAAGCAATCAAGATGCTCTTAAATGTCCTCATCTGTGAATGGAAATTTGGTCCAAATTTAATAAGTTGTGATACTAGGATATGAACTAGTGACAACATACATATTTGATGGCAGTGAGCTGTATTAAATCAGTAACAGAATTCTCCTAATGATAGGTATTCTAGCAACCATAATGTGGCTACCATATTCGAGTCCGAAAACCTTGTTACTTGGTGACTTCCATGCCAATCTGTTGAAGTATTCTGCTATTTTATAAGCTCTCTCCTACTTATGGGAAACTTCTGATTTCTTTTTGTGGATGTGGGATTGATATGCAACACATTTGCTTTATGTCTTCATCTGCTAGTAGGTATGGTCAACACCATTCCTGATCTTTCAATTTTCTGGTTCATACAGTGGGATGAAGTGGAATTCCTTATTAATGAACTTCAACAAATTGAAGGGATTCAGTCAGTGTCCAAAGGCCGATTTTTCTTGAGTCCAGGTTTAGCTCCTACTTTTCAGGTATAGCGACTTGAATGATTAAATTTAACACAATAGTCAATGGTGAGTTGTAAATAATTTCTTTATTTGCTTGAAGAACTAATTCTATACTTGACATGGATCCTTACTAGTCAATTTTCTTTAATTGGTAATCTGTTAATTAGGCAGTCCTATTCTGCTAAATCAATGTGTCCTATCACATTTTGAAGTTCAGCCAAAGAGCGTCCCTGTCCTGTCTACTTTGATATATGGATGTGAATACTCATACTGCCGGGTGAATAAATCCATACAGGTTGAAAAAATATGTCATGTAGCTCATCAAATAGCTACGCGGGCAGTCTCCAATCCATCTTTCCTAGTCTGTGATTTGATGCTTGGTTCAAACTGTCATAATTCTTTAATCTTGCTGATTTTAACGTTCATCTTCTTTGAGATTGAGATTCCAAATCATGACTGACTGAACCTCTTTTACAGTAGCTTTTTTTCCTAAACCATGAACAAACTGCACAGGTTCTGAACTCCTCCTTGATTGTGATAGTCTGCACTTACTAATAGCTATCCACAAAATTTATAACCTGCTAGATTCTTATTCTGATCCAAGCTTTCATATTTGCAATATTCTTGTTATGATCCAAGCTTCCATATCTGTTAGACTTTTATTTTGATCCAAGTTTACTGTCTGCCGCAGGTATATATGTCATCAATGTTTGATAATGAATACAAGTTACTAGCTAGATCTGGAAACAAAGTACAAGAGGTAACAGTTAAAGAAAATTGACATCTTTTAGACTTCTGCGTATCTAAACGAAGATGCTTCCATCATCCCTGCTTGATCCTTTTTACTTAATCTTGAGTTTTTTACTTCTCTGACTTGATCTAATTGTAAACTTCCAACTGAATAGTTAAATAACTGACTATTCCACAAGCACTTTGCAGAATCCAAAATTTTAAGATAGTACTCTACATTTGACACAGGTTATAGTTCAAGCTTCATTGGACAAGGAAGAAATGAAATCGACAATTTTATCGTGCACTAACAGAGTGGAGTAGCTTAGCCGGATTGTAGCTTCCCTTGATATCCCTACTAAGCCTGCTTTTGGAAGAGTTACCACATTGCTTGCTCAAGTCTGCAGGTTGGACGTTGCTTCTGATGAGTAAAAATGATGATGAGTTGTCGGTGCTCTCTTTCTTGTACTTGCCTAGGGTTCGGATGATTGAAATCAGGGAAGATGGATTAAGTACTTGCCTTATAAGGCTGCTAATCAGAGTATCAATGATAGAGAAAATATTATCTGATCATTGTTTCTGTTAAGATCTTTTGAACAATAGATCAAGAACACAGAAACAAACTAGGAGAATGACTACTATTTGATATGCAACCTGACTATATATCATAGCCTTACAGGATAAAATAAAGAAAACAAATACACCCCACGTTTAGCTACAAACGTGGTAATAGACTAGGAAAACTTGTAACTACATCTTGTAGACTAGGACACTTATTAACTGAATAACAACTCTAAGCCATGACATTACCTCCCTTAAACTAGATTGCCTACGCAACTAGTTTAATGCAGTTACTTTACAAACTCCCAACTGATCTCTTAGCCTTTGAAAAGACTCCAGTTTAAGTGGTTTAGTAAATACATAAGCTACTTGCTCCTATGTTCCACAATGCTTCAACTGCATGACCCCTTCTTTGGCCAGCTCCTTAGGAAGTGAAAACGCACGTCTATGTGCTTGCTTTTACCATGCATCTCAGGGTTTTTGGATAGCTTGATTGCTGAGCTGTTGTCACAGAAGATGATAGTGTTTTCGTTGCCTTCATAACCAAGTTTCTTCATAATTCTCTTCATCTATACAGCTTGACATGAACATGTTGCAATAGTTACAAATTCAACCTCTGTTGTACTAAGAGTAACAATTGGCTTTTTCACGAAGACCAAGCCACTGCTCCAGAACTCAGAATGAAAATATAACCTGAAGTGCTTTTTCTATCCTCCAAAAAACCTGCATAATCATTGTCAATGTAGCCAACTAACTCCTTATTCCCTCCCTTTTTATAAAGAAGTCCAAAACCAGTTTTTCTTTGCAGATAACGTAAAATTCTCTTGGCTGTCATGAGATGAAGTTTTGTTAGCTTTGACATATACAGAATAAGCATACTTACTGTAAACATTATGTCCAGTCTTGTGGTTGTCAAATACATCATACTTCTCACTAATTAGTTATAAAAGGTGCCATCAACCTCCACTCTATTCTCATCCTTAAAGATCCTAAATTCCAGAACAATGGGATTTTGATCTGCATTGCTACCTTTCATCCCAAACTTCTCCAAAACCTCCAATGCGTATTTCTTTTGACCTATAAAGATCCCTTCATCACACTGCATCACTTCAATAAAGAAGAAATACCTCATTTTTTTCAAATCTGACATATCGAATTCCTTCATCATTGAACCTTTGAACTCACTGATCATATCCTCATCATCTCCGGTATAAATCAAATCATCGACATACAAGCTTATAATCAAACATTTACCTTGTTTGTTGGTTTTGATGAATAGTGTTTGTTCACTATCACACCTCTCGAATCCTTCTTTTAGAATGTATGTCTCAATTCGGCTGAACCAAGCTCTAGGTGCTTACCTGAGTCTATACAACGCCTTGTTGAGTTTATAAACTTTGTGAGCTTCATTCATCACCTCATACCATTTTGGTTGATCAATAAAGACATCCTCAGTCAACTCTTCATGAAGGAACACTGACTTAACATCGAGTTGGTAAATACTCCAACCTTTCTGTGCAACGAAGGCAATAATTGTTCGAACCGTATCCATTCGAGCCACTGGTGCAAAAACTTCCTCATAATCAACTTTATATTCTTGTGCATAACCCTTCGCAACTAAACGAGCTTTGTCCTTCTCAACTTCTTCAAGCTCATTCAGCTTCTTTTTGTATACCCACTTGACTCCAATTCTTTTAGCTCCTCTTGGTAACTTTGTTAGAAACCATATCTTATTCTTCTCGATGGATCTCATCCATGACTTGTCTCCATTTATCATCTTTCATTGCTTCCTCATACCTTATTGAATCTGCACTAGTAAAGACAACCATATTGATATTAACATCTTCGTCAGAAAGACCGAGACCTTCTCCAATTTCGTAGTCTCTCATCCATACTGGAGCCCTTCGATTTCTACCTTCTTTAGAACTAGTGGAATCTGAAGAACCTTCTACACTTATAGGACTTGGCAGAATTTCATCATTCAGGTTCACTTGACACACTTTGCTCTTCCTCGTCTCCCCATTCCAAGTCTAGTAGGATATGTTCTTCATAACTTCTATCCCATTCCCACTTCTTGTCCTCCTCGAATACAACATCACGGCTGATCACAACTTTCTTTAAGACCGGATCATAAAGCCTATACCCTTTTGATTCTTCACTTACTCCCAATAAAACACAGCTATGGCTTTTGTCTCCAAGCTTTGTCCTTCGAGCATCAGGAATGTGAGCATGATCAATACTTCCAAAAACCCTGAAGTGTTCAACAGATGGTTTACTTCCATTACAAGCTTCCTCCAAAGTCATTTCTTTCATTGATAGTGTCGGACACCTGTTCAACACAAAATATCCAATCGAATAACAAGCACCTCACCATGTTCATCACCGTTCAGTTCTTCCTTTTTGTAATACCGTTTTGTTGCGGTGTATATGCTGCAGTTAATTGCCTCTTTATTCCATTATTCTTACAGTATTCATTGAATTCTCCTGAAGTAAACTCACCACCACGATCTGTTCTCAAACATTAACTAGACTCTTTTTCTACACAATGCCTAAAAGATTTAAAAGAATCAAATGCATATGATTTTTCAATAAGGAAGTCTACCCATGCTTTCCTACTGAAATCATCCATAAAACAAATCAGATACCCCTTATGATTGTTGGAGATAGGAGAAATCGGTCCAAATATGTCTACATGAACAAGTTCCAACTTCTGTGATGCTCACCATGTGCTCCTTTTGGGAATTACTTCTCAGTGTTGCTTACCCTTCAAGCAATCAGTGCCTATGGCGCTGGACTTAGAGAACTTAGGCAAACCTTTAACCATTTCTTTGAGCTATAAAGTCTTGAGGCCTTTGTAGCTTAGATGACCATATCTGCGATGCTATAGATGAGCTAGGCCTTGTGTGGTTGCTTGAAGACACACCTCCTTGGTTGGTTGCATCTTAGGGACTTGAGTGTTGGATAATAGAACAAACATTCTATTCCTATGGATGATCAAACCTTTTGATGGATGATAAATTCTGCATTTATTTGATTGAATTAGAATGGCTAGCTCTCTTTCCTGTAGCTGACCTATGCTGAGAAGATGATTCTTCAGTTCCGGTATGTAAAACACTTCAGTTACTGTATGATTTAGACCATCGAGAGACAATCTCACATTACCCTTTCCCACCACACTCATTTTCATATTGTTAACTAGCTTGACCATCTGTTTGAATCCTTCATCTAGCTCACAAAACAGTGATTGATCACCACACATGTGGTTTCTACAACCTGAGTTAAGAAACCATACACGGTTTCGATTCGCTCCATACATCTCCACGTACGCCATGAGAAGCATTTCTTCTTTATCATCCAACTTCGTATAATTTGACTGTTTATCCCACGTTGAATACTCAAATTGATAGTGTCCAAGTTGATGATATTTAAAGGACTTAACAATGGCTTTCTTGAAAGGTTGACGACCCCTTCCCCTGCCTCTTCCTCCTCTAAACACGATCTCCCATGTCCTCTTCCACCATATGTCTCTTCATGTGTCACTTTGAGTGCTTGCTCTTCTCCACAAGTCCTCTGAAACTTTTGTTCATGTACAATTAGTGAACTTGGCAATTCATCAATTGTGAGTGAATCAATATCCTTAGATTCTTCAATCGAGACAACTATATAATTAAATTTCTCGGTCAAAGTCCTAGGGATTTTCTCCACAATGGTAACTTCTTGTATTTGCTCACCATTACTCCTCATCTTGTCGACAATAGTCATAACACAAGCAAAATAATCAATGGTAATCTCACCTATCTTCATTTCGAGTATCTCAAAATTTCTTCTCAGTGCTTGTAGAGCCGAACGCTTCACCCTATCATTTCCTTCAAACTTTCTCTTCATAGAATCCCATATTTTCTTCGAGGTGCGCTTCTCCAGAATTTGCTCAAGAATTGTCCTGTCAATCACCTAAAACAGGTAATTCTTCACTTTGAGGTCTTTAGCCCTCAACTCCTCCAATTGCCTTTGCTGTGTCTCACTCAGCGCTGCTCTTGTTTATGGTTCTTCATAACCAGTTTCAACTAGACTCCAGTAAACCTTTAGATCTCAAAAGGTTTTTCATAATCATGCTCCAATGGTTGTAATGACCATTAAAACGTGGTATGGCATGTTGCAGAAAATTCTTATCTTCACTCATTTTAAGTCACTCAAAAGGCTGCAGCTTTCTTTTCCTCAGGCCCAGTGGGGAGCTTTGATACCATAATGGTAAGAGCTTTTGAACAACATATCAAGAACAAAGAAACAAACTAGGAGAATGACTATGATTTGATATGCAACCTGGCTATATATAATAGCCTTACAGGATAAAACAAAGAAAACAAATAAACCCCACGTTTAGCTACAAACTTCGTAACAAACTAGGAAAACTTGTACCTACATTCTGTAGACTAGGATACTTATTAACTGAATAACAAACTACTCTAAGCCATGGCAATTTCAATGTTATAATGGTGTCATATTTGTAAAAATAAGTGAAATTCATGTTATAAGAAATGTTTGAAACACTCTTTTTTAGCCATGAACGCTCAGTGGTTAGAAAATTTTGGTTGTTGTATGAATTTGACCTCATCGTCATCCGTCTTCTAAAGTACATTGAAGCACATTTATTTGTTTAAGCAAATGAAGGAGTCCCTAAACTCTGGCCATTTGCCTTTCCGAGTGACATTCACTAGCCATTGGGTAAGAATGTTCAAATCCCGAACAGTCCAACAGTTGTGGTATACCATCTCACAAAACTTAAAAAGAGTGTTATTTAATGTTCTGAAATAATTGAAGTAAAATGCTTGCAGAGATTAATCCTTATATCTCTATTTTTGTTTCATTTTTTTGGAAGAACCAAGTAACTACAAGACCCCTCCTAATTCTAATGAACATATTAGTTGACACCAACACCTTCCTTTGTCTAAAAAGTTATGTTTGGTTCGATTTTTTAACTATACAAAAATTAAAACTAAAGAGGTGGTTGGTTTGTATAGGAGAATGTTAATAAGAATGTGAATGAATATAGTGAGGAATGAGAATGAATATTATTATTATAATTATGATAATTGATTAAGAGGAAGCAATGATTACCATTATCATTGACAGTAATTGGTTTGTAAAAAAATATTAAGAAATAAAATTTTATTTTTTAATAAATAAATAAATAATAAAATTTTAATTAATTATATTGTAATTAATTATATTTTAATTTATTTATTAATTAATTACAATATTTTAATTAATAAATAAAGTATATTTTAATTAATTATCTTGTAATTAATTAATTAATTAATTAATTATATTTTAATTAATTATCTTGTAATTAATTAATTATATTTAATTAATTAATATTAAAAATATTTATATTTCATTCATCTACTAAATATAGGATATAAAAAATTTTCAAATAATAATAATTAACAACCAATTACACACTTTTTTTTAATTTATTAACTTCTTAAATCCATCAAACCAAGCACCCTAAGGTGGCTTTAAGTTAACGGAAATAATGGGCAAAGGACCCACAAAAACTATCTTCTTCTTCCGTACATTGACGACAAAAGAGCTTCATTATTAGTAGATAGATTTTGTGCGTAAGTGGTCAACAGTCAACTACATACATTACCAAGACCAATACCAAGTACCCGTCTTCAGTTACATGGATGTAGTCGTGTCGTGTCTGGTCATAACCCATTCCGAACCACGAAGCATATGCTAGCTGTCTTTTTATCTTTCCCAAAATACCCTCGCTTGCCCTCTTCTTCTCTGTCTGGTTCCTTTGCTTGTAGTGCAAGTGCCAGTGTCTTTTCAGTAATAGCCTCTGACACTCCCTTCAGCTCTCTGTTGCCTTTTCTTCTTCTTTTTTGCTTTGAGCGGAAGCTTAACGACACAGAGAGAGAGCTGAGAACTGAGAAAGAAGTATGGGTGTCAGCACCAGCAACTTTGTCATCAGATGGATCAACTTCTTCACCATGGTATGCAATGCTATTGGTTGTTTTAATTTCTTTGCTCTATGGTTTCTGGGTCTTTCCTGCTCGACATTGTTAATTGAACGTTCTGAATATCTGCTACGTTTCCTGTTTGATAATAGTCGTTTGATTGATTCAAAAATTACTCGTAAGTGGACTTGCTTCTCTTGGTTTGTTGTAATACGTGCTTCATTTTCTGGGTTGCTACGAATTTGCTTTCTTTTTCAGTAGTTGTCGTCCATTCTGCTTGTTAAGCTGTCATTTTGTTATTCTCTTTGGATTCGCGATCTGGATTGTTGTCCGACTTTGTTATATTGGTAATTGTTTTACCGAAAAAGTTAAGACCTCCCCTCTTTTTCTCTTTTTTTTTTTGGAGCTAAAGTTTAAATTGTTAAACTATCCCATATTTACTAAACATGAAAATTTATTTTTAGTCATTTTGAGAATGATTGACGCCAATTATTGTTAGTGAACTCTACGCTCTATCCATATTAAAAAATCTAATATAAATCATTTTTTAATGATAATATCCTGTCCAGCTGAAGCTTTAGTTGTCAGAATGAGTAGCTCTGCTCAGAAATTTAGTATGCATCGATAGTTTAACTCAGTTTGAAATTAAACTACAGGGGTATCTGGTGAATGAATGGTGCTAAGCCTTCTATCTCTTTAATTGGCGTTGCATAATTTTGTATTGTAGCCATGGGAGTGACAATAAAAATCCTTGAATGCGAAGTCTTCTAGCTTTCTTTTGACAAAATAACAATATTGTCATTTTGTTAGCTCTTAGCTCTAGGCATCGTAATTTTTGGGGTATGGATGAGTACTCGTCATGACAGCTGCCGAAGGTCTCTCACTCTTCCTGTATTGGCCCTTGGTGCGTTCATCCTAATAATGTGAGTGCAAAGTATCCTCCTATATTCTTATGAATTATTTTTCTTTATTATTATATTCAACTTCGGTTCATACTTTAAAAAGTTATATCAATATCTCTTTGCCAGAGTCTATCCACACTGCCCAGAAAATAACAGTTGATTTTCTTGTAGATCATTAATTGGCTTCTTGGGAGCATTGAAGAACAGCTGTATACTGTTGTGGATTGTATCCTTTTCATCCAAAATTTTGATCTTTAGTTCTTGAGATAAGCATTGCCTTTCGACTATGTATTTCATTCCTTTACCTAGTGGGAATCCCTTGACTTCTTACTTTCAGTATTTGATTATGCTGTGCGTCATATTGGTGGCAATTCTAGCTTTTACAGTATTGGCGTAAGTCTCTTGCCTCCTTTTATTGATGTTTGTTGGAATCACGCTGTTGTAACAAAAGTTTTTCTTCTGTAACAATAGATTGACAAGTCAAAATAGAATGGTTTGGTAGCAAATTTAGGCTAATTTTTGTCTTCAAAATGCGATCAATGATATATACCAGAGACTGTAATGCTCTTTAGTGGATACGATCAGGTTACCAGGTTCTGTTGTGTGGATTAGTTCTGTTATATTTTGATGTCATGTTCTCTATAAACTATGTATGTCATCTCATTTGTCCTTGTCAATGTTGATGAGCCAAATTGGAAGATGGAAATCAGTAGTTACATAGGATTATGTTCTTTCCCCTTCTAAAAAATGATAAGTAACTTGGTTGATGCTTACCTTTAAGAGTTCAGTAGCGAGATAATTGGACACTGTGATTATTCACAGATTGTCTATTATGTTCTTTTATATCACTCATGACTATAAATGTTTGGCCTTCTTTTTTAGGTTTATTATAACAAATAATGGATCCGGGCATAGTGTTCCTGGTTTGAGGTAAGAGAACATGCTACCTTGAAAGTAAATGCAGCCATTTGATGATTTAGTTTTTTGGCGTCTTCAAAATCTGTTGTAGTGTGCTAGGGGAAATACAAATAGACGAGAGAAAGCACTAGCCTGTGTAGCAGGTTAATTTTTAGTAATGTGGATAAATTTGGTGGTGGCTACTAACATGCTTTTTTGTGGCCAGATACAAAGAGTATCAACTTAAGGATTACAGCTCATGGTTTCTTAAACAGGCAAGGACCCCTACAGTATTGCATCGATGCATTTGATACAATTTTTATCTTAGATCTTACATTTATATCTATGAATTGAGTTATCATGCTATTGCACTGGATTTTGGTCTTTACTTCAGCTTAACAATACCCATAACTGGAAGCACTTGAAGAGCTGCCTTGTAAAATCTGAGGACTGCAATAACCTATCCAAAAAATATAAGGTCTTTTGTTTTATGCCTTTTAACTTCTGATTGATCATCCCTTTTCATCACATCACTTCTTGTTTTCTGGCTTCTTGATGGCAGACTCTCAAACAGTACAAGTCAGCAAAGTTAACTCCTATTGAAGCTGGTTGCTGTCGACCGCCATCAGAGTAGGCGTCTTCAGTAACCTCTTTTCCATGCCCCGATACAATAAATTTAGTATTATATGAAATGACTAACTCATATGGTTTCTATGTTTGTTCTATTCTATTCATGTTATTTCTTTTTCACTTAATTGAACTTCCTACCACAAAAGCTATATATAATGATTTGAAGAATTGTTCCAAGTGTATATTCCTTTGATTTTGATTTACTTCTTAGATGTGGCTATCCAGTCATCAATGCTTCATTCTACGATTTGAGCTTCCAACCAATCAGCTCTAACCATGATTGCAAGCTTTACAAAAACTCCCGGACTGTCAAATGCTACAACTGTGATTCCTGCAAGTAAATTCCATCACTTTGTCTTATCTTTATTTCTTTTTTCTTTTGCAATTATATATGTTTCTTTAAATTTATGTCAGAGCTGGAGTAGCACAGTATATGAAAACTGAGTGGAGAGTGGTTGCAATCTTTAATGTCATTCTATTCGTTGTTTTGGTGAGTCTGCTGTAGTCTCTGGCTATGTCATCACTTCATTGATAAGGAGTCTTCTTGATTTGTCCTATTTGCTAAAAGTATTTATCTTCGTTAAATTGTCTTTTCTTCAACTGTGCATGCAGTCTATGGTTTACTTTGTGGGATGCTGTGCAAGACGAAATGCTACTGCCAATCGCTTGAAAGCGTGAAAGAGAAAACATTATTTGGGTGAACTGAAAAAATGAGCTTGTGTACATGATGGTTTATGTAATGGAGTGAAAATTTACAGCCAGAAATATTTGTTTTCACTAGATTGCTTGATGTTATGAATCCAGTATGATCGGGCCATTTTATCTCCACTAACCATATGTATACAGTGGATAAGATGAGAAGTGGAATATTGCAGCTTTCAATTCTTATTCTTTGTGAGGTTACATTCTCTCATGCCTCACCAAAACTGAGTTGGATTAAACATTATATCAGAAGTGGATTGATATCTTAAAAAGTTCCCAGCCAGAATGAATGCCTCCTGATCATCCAAGTAGAAGAAGATAGAAATCAGTTCACTTTGCACCAAAGCCGTGCTTCATGGTTGCTTTCTCTTTAGGATTTGGGCAGCCGCTTAACTACTTGCAATTAGGTTTCAAGCATCTGGAGGAACAACTTGCTGCTGAATTACAGTTAGAGATGATACAAGCTAAACTTTTCCCTAGCAGATGCACTAAAATTATGGTATAACAGTTTAAGTATAAATATCATTCCTACGAGAATTGATCACAATTACTCAAAATCATACCTTTAACTACTATTTAAGTTACCAATTACGAAGATATTGACTAAAAATTACTAACTATACAAAAATACTTAAAGAAATAATTAATTCACTAAAAGGGTACCAAAGTTCAGCTTTCCATTATCCCCTTTATCATGAAAAGCTCTAAACATATTTTCTTCACATGAATTTATGTAGTTTCTTTTAGTAAAGTCAATCATATTTTAGGTTCTAACTGTCTAGACCAATTTTGACATCAAACACCCAATTTTTCAGGTCATGTAATAAATCAAAAATTATCTAAATGCATTAAAAATCAATGAAACCCATGTAATATCACCACCAAAATTATCCAAGAGTCCAATATTTTAGGTTGTCTTAGTAATTCTAGCTATGCTTTATTAAGATATAATAATCAATTCATCTAATAATTCTATACATGTATCAATTAAAGGTCCATGTTTCAGGTTGCTTTAATGAACAACATGCATAAAAATCAAAGAAGCATTAAAAAGAAAATAAAGCATAAATTCATGTATTGAAAGATAACAATTAAATAATCAAATCATGGTAGAATAGGGTTTGGTTCCGCCTCCCTTTGACACTAAAAAGAAATTAGACTAAGATGTTTGTAAACAAAAACACAACTGGTAATAAATTCAAACAAAACATGATGGAAATAATATAAAGAACAACCCGTCACTAGGTTAATCCCCTCCTCCCAACCTTCTCTCTTGAGTGCAAGTTGTGCAGGTTGTGCAGGTTCTTCTCTCTAATATGTGGTAACTTTTTTTTATAATGCAAAATTAATAGCATCCTTGCCCTATTCTGATTAGGAATATTTTTTTTCTTGATTTAGAAGACTTTTGTAAGCCTATTTTAGAGTCCTTATGCATATAGAATTAGTATCTGACCATATCACTTCAATCATTCCTTATTTAGCTCCAAAATTCCTAAATTTTAGCAAAACTTCCGCAAAATAAAATAAAACTAATTAAGCATCGAATTAAAGTCTAAATTAACAAAATAAGGAACAAATTCACTCTAGAATAGAGAAAACATACTCAATATTACTACATAATTTTTAGGCATCAAACTACCCCCAAACTTAGAGTTTGTTCATCCTTGAGCAAACAAAAGAATTACAAAATGGATAAACTTTTTCCAAATTCTTAGAAATCACATTTGTAATATAACCCAAAGACTCTACAAAATATTGCAACGATTTTTTTGTATAACCAAAAACCATGTCTTCTTCTCATCCTCCTAATCATGCTTAACCAATCAAGGTACTACTCAGTTTCTTAGATAGTGTTATGCAAACCAGCTATATGCAAGGCAAATTGCCAATCTAATTCCCATATGCTTGCTTTTTGCACCAATCTCCACTAATGTTGATTCAAGACAAATTCAAAGATCATTAGGACTTAAATAAGCTTGTACTATTAAGGTCAAGGGTAAATGGTTGAAACAAAGGAAGGAATGGGGTATTCAAAGTGAGAAACACATTTTTGGTCACTTTACAACACCAAAGCTTTCATTCCTATGCTCAATAATGACATCCTTACCATTTTCCTTGTTAACCCTACCACTCTTTATGATTCCATCCTTATTTCTTCTCTTAGACTCAATTTTTGATCCATATTTCACTCTATCTACTCAACATTCACTCAAAAGTTACTTCAGATTTTTACTTAGAACTTAGGAGCTTTTTTTATTTTATTCTTTTCCTCTCTTTTTTTTCAATCTTTCTTTATTCTTTTCAAGTTCTTTTCTTGTTTTTCGAATTCCAATAAAGACATCAAATTCTATAAAGAATGTGTAATGAGTTGCTCACCTTCCCAAAATATGTTGTAATTTCATTTTTTACCCCCAAACTTCGACCTTTATATAGATTTTTGGGTGAGAAAAATGTCATACTCTTCTCACTTACCTAACCCCCTTAAAATACCTCCACCCTTATGCTTTCTCTCAATAGCTTTGAACGCTTTTATATGACTGAATTAATTCTCCCATAGGTGAAGTTATAAATATTTGGGTTCAAGATTAAGATAACTATAGGCTATGAAAGAATAATAAAAAGGCTCATAACTATCAATAAAGTCTCAATGGGGATACTAGTGATGATATTTAATACGGGGTAAGCTAGAAAGGCTTAAACGACCGAACATGGCTTAAGTTACTTCTCTAATAATGTCCCAAATCAGTTATTTCACCTCAAGTGGTCCTCAAGCAAGTTCTAGGAGTTGCTCAAATACAATAATTTGCTCGAGCCTAATTCGCACAACATGTTTTCAATCATATATCACGATCAAATTTGGACTTTATAAAAACACAATTTCAGCTTATGTATAAAATTGAAGTAATCAAACATTTTCCCTAAGTTATATTCTTTAGCAATCATATATCACTTTAGAGCATTGAAGTTTATCACAAAAATTTAAGCTCAAGGACATGTTTTTCTTTTCAAAAGATTTTCAATAAACTTGATTTTAAACTAATAATAAAACATTCAAGGAAATTTCCCACCCCCAAACTTAAAAATAACATTGTCCCCAATGTTAGAGAAATAATGCATAAAGATGGAGTAAGGAAACTTTCTTGAGGTGCCACTCATGTCTTAGGTTATGGAGGAATTCTGAAAGAAAAACAATAACTTTAACTAAATAACTGAATGCAAAAGGAAAAAATAAAAATAAAAAATAAAGAAAGTTAAGAAATTTAGTCCTAAGTTATAATCATTAGCTTGACTTGCCTTCCCTGTACAATCAGTTAACGAAATCTCATCTAACCACCTTTACATTTGCATAAATTGTAAACTTTTTTAAATGATCTAATCGAATTGGCCTATTGAAAGACAAACTCAGTATCAGTCCGGTCTGTCTCCCTCTTTTTATAGTTCTTCTAGGTGTTTGGAAGTCGGTTGATGCAGATAGTCACCCACCACATAATGCGTAAGTCGTTGTCCATCAACCTTGAATCTTTCATTGTTCTTTTCATTCAAAATTTCAATTGCACCAAAAGGTGAAGTGCCAACTACTTAGTAAGGACAAGACCACCTAGACTTTAATTTGCCCAAAAAAGTCGTAGACGGATATTGTAGAGCAAGAATTGTTGACCCAGTTGAAATTCTTTGTCTTTTATTTTCTTGTCCTGCCACTTTATAGTCTTTTCTTTATAAATTTCAACATTCTCATAAGTGTTTTTTCTAAATTCATCAAACTCATCAAGCTGCACCAAACATCTTTCTCATGCAGAATTTAATTCAAAAATCCAAATTTTAGTTGCCTAATAAGCATGATGCTCTAACTCAATAGGAAGATAACATGCTTTACCAAAAACTAACCTATAAGGTAACATGCCTATAGGAGTTCTAAATATAGTTGATAAGCCCACAATGCATCATCCCATTTAATAACCTAATATTTTCTAGCACTATTCACTGTCTTTTCTAAAATTTCTTTTAAGTCCCTATTTGAAACTTCTTTCTGTCCACTCGTTTGGAGATGATATGAGGTACTATTTTTGTGATGCACCCTATATTTCTTAAGTAGTATTGAAAATTGATTATTTGTGAAATGAGTCTCTTTAACACTAATTATTGTTTTAGGTTTGCCAAATCTAGTGAAAATGTGTTTTCATACAAATTGCAACATAACTTTAGCATCATTAGTGCATGTAAGTGTAGCCTCAACCCACTTAGACACATAATCAATTGCTAATAAAATGTGTAAATTACCAAGTGAAGGAGGAAATGATTCCATAAAGTCAATTTCCTATATATCAAAAAGTTCACAAATTAAAATGTTGGTATGAGGCATCTCATCTCTTTTAGAAATATTCCCAGTTTGTTGACAATTATCACAAGAGGAAACAAACGTATAAGCATCTTTAAAAAGAGTAGGCTAAAAAAACCTGATTAGAGTACTTTGGCCGCTGTTTGATTTACTCCATAATGGTCTCCAACTTCCTATGAATGACAATGTTCTAAAATGCTTTGAAACTCTTATTCAAGGATGCAACTTATCACCATTCCATCTGCACACCATTTAAATAGTTATAGTTCCTCCCAAAAATAATACTTAACATTCGTAAAGAACTTCTTTCTTATTGGTAAGTGAGGTGTCATGGAATTAGATTACCTGCAAAATAATTTGCAAAATTTGCAAACCATGGTAATTTATTAATTGCTGAAATTAAACAAGGAATGGATAGAGAGAAAATTGTTTCATCTAGAAACTCCTCTTTTATTTCAGCCTCCTCCACATATGTCTGTTCAATCTTTGATAGATGATTGACTACTTGGTTTTCACTTCCTTTCCTTAACTTTTATTTCAAAATCAAATTCTTATAAAAGAAGAATTCATTGCAACAATCTGGGTTTGGCATCTTTCTTTGCATAAAGATATCTCAAAGCAGAGTGGTTAGTAAAAACAATAACCTTAGGCCCAATTAAATATGATTGATAATTGTCAAAAGCAAACACAATTGCTAGTAGCTCTTTTTCAGTTGTAGCATATTTAATTTGGGCTTCATTAAGTGTGCGACCAGCATAATATATTGACCTAAAAATTTTATCTTTTTGTTGCACCTACAACATAATTACTAGCATCACACATTAATTTAAAAGGCCTTGACCAATCTGGTGACACCATAATAAGTGCAGTCATTAAACATTCTTTCAACACTTTAAAAGTGTGTAAACACTCATCAAAAAAATTAAACTTAGTTTCTTTCATCGAAAGATTTGAAAGTTGTTTTGCAATTTTTGAAAAATCTTTTACGAATCATCTATAAAAACCTACATGTCCTAGAAAACTTTGGACTCCCTTAATAGATGTAGGCAGTGGTAATATTTCAATCAATTCCACTTTAGTGTTATCAACTTCAATACCTTTAGAAGAAATCTTCTGACCAAAGATTATACCTTCTTTCACCATAAAGTGACATTTTTTTCAAATTAAGCACAAGGTTAGTCTTTTCACAACGTTGCAAAACCAACTTCAAATTATGCAAACTATTATTAAAAGATTGACCAAAAAGTGTAAAATCATCCATCAAAATTTCCAAAACTTTTCAGTCATGTCATGAAAATAACAATCATTGAAAAGTGGCAAGTGCATTACAAAGACCAAAAGGCATATGCCTATAAGCAAAAGTACCATAAAGGCATGTAAACGTGGTTTTTTCTTGATCTTCAGGTGCAACAAGAATTTGATTATAAATCGAATATCCATCTAGGAAACAATAATATCAAAGCCAGCAATTCTCTCTAACATTTGATCTATAAATGGAAAAGGATAATGGTCTTTCCTATTGGCATCATTAAGCTTCCTATAATCTATGCACACATGCCATCCAGCTATAGTTCTTATTGGAATTAACTCATTATTCTCATTAGCTACTACAATCATACCACCTTTCTTATGAACATCATGCACAAGATTAGTTCACTCACTATCAAAAATAGGAAAGATCATACCTGCATCAAGTAGCTTCATGACTTCTTTCTTTACCAATTCTTGCATCTTAGGATTTAGCCTCATTTTGGGTTGGATCACTGGCTTGGAATTTTCCTCCATCAATATTTTATCATGAAAATTGAAGGACTTATCCCATTTATGTCTTCAATAGTCCATCCTGAGGCACTTTTGTGGTTTTTGAGGACATTTAGTAGCTTCTCCTCTTGTTCACTTATTAAAAAAATAGAAACAATTACAAGATTAGAATTTGTTCAAGAAAAGCATATTTGAGATGTGAAGGGAGAGTTTTAAGTTCCAATTTAGGAGACTCATCAATAGGTTTTAGTTGCTCTTCTTTTTCCTTTGTCTCTTCAACTTCTATTTACTCAATCTTTGAATCCTCCTTATCAAAATCAATCTCTTTCGCTCATCCAACTCTTCTTGTGTCGTCAATCCATTCTCAATCTTTGGCCTGTATTCCAAAAAGTATCTCAAAGAATCATCATCAACACAATTGAATCCTTTCATCAATTCATCAATTGTATCTATTTGAAAGCAAGTGGATGTATAATAAGCAGAAGGGAATTTCACAATTTTGTGTATATTAAACACCACTGTTTCATCATTCACACAAAAACTAAGTCGACCTTTTTTAATATCAATTAAAGAACATCCTGTGGCTAAGAATGATCTCCCTAAAATTAAAGGAACTTTACAATTCTCTCGCATATCAAGCACTAAAAAATCTACAGGAAAAACAAATGTATCAACTTTTACAAGTACATCCTCAATTACACCTTTAGGCTTTTTTAATGAATTATTAGCTAATTGTATAGTGGCGTGTATTTTTAAGTTCATCTAAGCTAATTTATAATAAATGGAAAGAGGCATCAAGTTAATACTTACTCTGAAATCACATAAACATCTATCAAAATATGCATCACCAGTAGAGATAGAAATATTATAACTCCCTGGATCTTCCATCTTTTGTGGCATGTCATGTTGCAAGAGCATAGATGTCTCCTCATTTATCTTGGTAGTTGACAATTCATCTAGCTTCTTCTTATTTGACAAAAGATCTTTCAAAAACTTAGTGTAAGAAGGCATTTGAGCTATTGCCTTAACCAAAGGAATGTTAATGTGCAATTGCTTAATAAATCAAGAAAATTTTCAAACTTTTTATCTAATTGTTTCTGTTGTAATTTTTTAGGATAGGCAACTTACCTCCATATTGTGGATCATAGATAGAATCTTGAATCTCCCTACCTTTCCTTCCTTTGCTAGTTTCTCCCAGCTTTTCTTTTTGTTTGTCTTTCACTTCCTTTCCCTTTTGTTTTCTTTGATAATGATTTGGAAAAGCCTCTACTTTAGATTGTTCAAGGGTAGGTGTTGGATCAACATTCACAGAGGTAGGAGTATTTTTGACTTCACTAGGTATAGGCTTTTTGTTATTGCTCTCACCACTCACCTCAATGGTATGATGTTGTTCTTTAGGACTTTTCTCAATGTCACTAGGGAGAGTTCTTAGATTCCTACCAGATATTTGGTTTGCTAGTTGGCCTATTTGAGTTTCTAATTTTCGAATGGAAGCTTCTTGATTTATTAAGAGTGACTTTGTCTTATTTAAGAAAGTTTTGGTGTTTTGGATAAATCCTCTTGATTCACTAATGAAGGAAGTTGTGGTTAGGGTAAGTGTTTTGAGGGCTTCTTGATTGTGGTTTTTCGATGTGTGTAAGTTTTAATATTTAACCTCGATAATCCGCAATCTTACGGGTCATTGGCGTAGTACTTAAGGTGTTGATCCCACGAAGAGACTTAATTTAATCCTAAAATCTAAGGCCAAAACAATGCGCAATATTCAAAATGTAACGAAACTAAAACAAGAATGCAATTCAATTCAATAATCAATCACAAAATATTAACAAATTAGCAATTGCAATGCACACATTCAAGAATCGACCTAAAGAACTACCACTTGAGAGAAAGGGAAATTTTTACCTATCTTTAACACTAACCTAATTGATTATGAATTATTGGATCATTGGTCATAGATGATCCTAAGGTTGATTACTCTCTCTCAAGTTATAACTATTAACCCTAAATTATAAATCCTAATCAGATTATGGAAGATTGCAAATTTTTAATTAACAATCTATCCAAATCTTAATTAGATATGAAGTTTTCCAATAGACTACCGGGAACCTATGTAAGATCTCTCTTCACACAATTACCGATTTGATTAATTTCTCGTTCTTATTAAATCACCTAACTCTCGTTAGCCCAGTTTAATTATTTTTCATTCGATTCACCCTCTCAATCTATTACCAAATTATGCAATCTCAGAAATTAATTACGATGAATCCAAATAACATAAAACAATTAGATTTTTATTAAATCAAAGAAAAAACAACCCGAAGGTGAGTTTAGACATCCTCAATATTCACACAATCCTATCATCAACGGTTATTCTAATTCTATACATTAATAAAATTGAAAATACAACGGAAACAAGATCTGAATGAATGATGGAGGCAGTAACGTCGAGAAACCTCCTATTACAGGAAGTACTTTGCGTCGGCTTCTTCTCCACGCCTTTCTTCCTTCTTCTCTTTCTCAATCTCTCGATGAACTCTCTTCAGGGTTTCTCTGAAAGTGGCTGATGGAAAAAGCTCCTTCATCTTTTTTGTCTTATTCTTTATATACCTTTTATGTTCTGGGCAGCCTTAAGATTTTTCCAAGGTTCGAAAGGTCCAAAAACTACCTCAAAACTTGACTTTTCTGAGTGTTTGCGTTGTCTGCCACAAGCCACGACCGTGGCCCTATAATCTATTATCGTGGGCCACATCTGAGCCTTCTGTCATAAGGCCACGATCATGGGCTGTGTCCTGGGCTTCTATCACGATCGTGGCATATGGGCCATGATCGTGAGCTGACTCCAATGCTTCTGTCACGATCATGGCCTATTGTGCCACGATCGTGGGCCGTTGTTTTGTCCTGAGTGTCTCCAAAACTTCGCCATTTTTTGATGTTGACCTTGAAATACTAACAAACATATCAAGGTACCTCAAAGAAATAATAATTAAGTTCAAAGACTTGACTAACCCATAAAAACACTTAAAGACAATTAATTAACAAACTAGCACAATTCTAACCTAAACTTATACTAAACGATTAAGTTAACACTTAAATACATATCAAACTAAACCCTAAAACATGATGCAATTCACACTTATCAACATCCCCACACTTAAACGTTTTCTTGTCCTCAAGCAAACAAAATAACAAACATAAAGAAATTCACACAGCACACATTGCAGTAATAAGACAATGGCTTTAACTTCATGAAATCAACTTAATTTTAAACATAGTCATTCAAGTCATTTCAATCATTAACATGCCAAATCCTTGTTTTGGGCCTTTGAACTACATATACATATTAATCTAGACTCAAGTGCTAAATTGTTTACCCTTTTCAATTGCACACATCCATTAATAATTCTTTAGTCATTCAGACTCTGTAACTACTCCTTAGTATGTTTTCATGAAAAGTCAACTATTACAAATTCAGTAGGTTTTTATTCGAAAACACAATTTTTATTTACTTTTTGTGACATAGACTTAGTCTTTTTACACGAAGGCAAACATTAGTAATGAATGTCGATCCGGTTACTTGACTAAGTTATGTTTATTATTAAGTTGCTTGGTTGGAACATCATTATAGCCTTTTTACTCGAAGGCACACATTTGTGATGTGTGTCGATCCGGTTACTCAGCTATATCACATTCTCAATTGGCTACTAGCTCTATTCATAACCTGAAGGCCAACGGAATAATTATTTATTTAACAAACATGATTTTTTGTTTTTTGTTTTTTTTGCCTACCTTATTGCTTTAACTACTCGTTTTCATGAAAAATACTAGTAAAGCTACTCAAGTCGAAAGGCCTCAAATTATGAATGAATGTGAAAATTTAGAAGGTGACAAACTCACACTAACTCCTAATTAAGCTGCATATTTAGTCAAAGACTCCAATTCACTAATTTTGCTAGTTAATGCTTCTTCACAACCTAATAGACTATGTTTAAAATTAAATCAATTCCAACCAAAATCAATTTATTAGGTACAACAAATAAGATACTAAAGTGGATGATTGACTCATTCCATAAAAGAAATAATCGCAGGAAATCTTTTAATAACACAAATTCCTATTTCTCAATGATATCCCACGATCAAGACAATTGGCTAGTTCCCGTGAAACCATTTCATAAAAGTTCATTGATATCTTCTTTCTATAAAGCAAATCGACTTCGATTCTTGAATAATCTACATCACTTCTTTTTCTATTGTAACAAAAGATTCCCTTTTTATGTGGAAAAGTCCCGTATCAAGAATTATGATTTTACGTATGGACAATTCCTCAATATCTTGTTCATTCGCAACAAAATATTTTCTTTGTGCGTCGGTAAAAAAAAACATGCTTTTTGGGAGAGAGATACTATTTCACCAATCGAGTCACAGGTA
>JAOQMS010000180.1:32970317-32986776 GCA_027563885.1 Erythroxylum longipes
ATTGGAAATGGGCCCAAGTGGCAAATAAAAGTTGCTGTTGCTTTTATTTGTGTTTGTATCAAATGGCAAATGGTTATAAAACAAAGTGGATCGTTGTGTTATTGATTTTCTGGTTATGTTTTAACAAAAATGTATACGGACTTTTAAGTGTTAAGTAATGTGGCACGCCACCCTTGCGGGGCACGGATTTGGATATCACCATCGATATCGGGTTCGGGTCCAGCGGGAGTGGGGTGTTACAGCTAGAGGTTAGAGAGAGGACAGAACATCTCTCTCTAACCCTTTAAAGTGTGAAAATTTCTACTCTCTAATAGATTCCTTTTTTATTGTCGATACATTATTGCATCTTCTGAAATTTTTCCTTTATGAGCACAAATTTTGGCATTTGGCTCTATTGGTGTAAAATTGGGTTTACACTAAAGCATTCAAAATTTCTTCAGCAAATCTATAAAATACTTTTGTTGATGTAGAAGAATTCTATCTTGAATTTGATCAACTTTTAGAATAAGAAATTGCTTGAGTTGTCTGAGGTCTTTCATTTGAAAACAAACTGATAAATTCTTCGTTTAAAGAATTTAATCTTCATAATCACTTGTTATGATTAAATCATCCACATGTAACAAAAATAATAACTAACTTCTTTCCACTAATTTTAATAAACAAGTTAGGATCTGCAGAAGTTACAGAATAACTTATATTAGTTAAACTTTCAATTAACAAGTGCACTAGAATTATATTATAGCAGTATAGATATCGTTCCCATGAGGATTGATCACTAATACTCAAAATCACACCTTTAACTATTATTCAAGCTGTCAATTATGAAGTTATTAACTAAAAATTAATGCAATAGTACTTAACGAAACAATTAATTCACTAAAAGTGTACCAAATTTTAGTTTTCCCTCACCCCCCCTAGTATGAAAAGATCTAAATATACTTTCTTCCTATGAATTTGTGTAATTTCCTCTAGTAAAGGCAACCATATTTGAGGTTATAACTAACTATCTAGACCAATTTATGACATCGAACACCCATTTTTAAGGTCATGTAATCAATTAAAAACTATCTAGATGCATTAAAAAGCAATGACACTCATCTAATATCACCACCAAAATTATCTAAGAGTCCAATATTTCAAGTTGTCTTAGTAATTCTAGATATGCTTTATCAAGATCTAGCAATCAATTCATCTAATAATTCCATACATGTATCGATTAAAGGTCTATGTTTCAGGTTTCTTTAATGAAAAACATGCATAAAAATCAAAGAAGCATTAAAAAATAAAGCATAAATTCATATATTAAAACAAAACAATTAATCAATCAAATCATGGCAGACTGAGTTTTGGTTCAGCCTCCCTTTGGCACTAAAAAGAAATTAAGCTAACATGTTTGTTAATAAAAACACAATTGGTAATAATTCACATAAAACATGATGGAAATAATATAGTGAAAAAACCCTGACACTAGGATAATCCCCTCCTCCCAGTCTTCTCTCTTGAGTGTAGGTTGTGCAAGTTATGTCGGATGTTCTCTCTTATATGTGGCAACTCCTTTTTATAATGTAAAATTTGTAGCTTCCTTACCCTATCCTAATTAGGAAGTTTTATCTTGATTTAAAATACTTTGGTATGCCTATTTTGGGGTTCTTTTGTCTATAGAATTAATATCTGACCATATCTCTTCAATCCTTCCTATTTTAGCTCCAAAATTCCTATATTTTTGCAAGACTTATGTAAAATGAAATAGAACTAATTAAGCAATTAATTGGAAGCCTAAATTAACAAAATAGGGCACAAATTCAAGATAGAATAGAGAAAACATACTAAATATTATTGCAGAATTTTTAGGCATCAAACTACCCCCAAACTTAGAGTTTGTTCAACCTCGAGCAAACAAAAGAATTAAAAAAATGGATAAAATTCTTCCAAATTCTCAGAAATTGCATTAGTAATATAATCCAAAGACTTTACAAGATATTGCAACCATTTTCTTTTTTGTATAAACAAAAACTAAGTCTTCTTCTCATCCTCCTAATCATGCTTAACCAATCAAGCTAATATTCAGTTCTTGGATGATGTTATGCAAACAAGCTATATTCAAAGAAAATTTCCAATCTAATTCTTATAGGGTTGCTTTCTACACCAATCTACACTAATGTTGATTCAATACCATCTCAAAGATCATTAGAACTTAAATAGGCTTGTACTGTTAAGGTCAAGGGTAAATGGTTGAAACAAAGGAAGGAATGGAGTATTCAAAGTGAGAACATTTTGGTCACTTTACAACATTAAATCTTTCATTTCTACGCTCAATAATGACTCCCTCACCATTTCCCTTGTCAAACTTACCACTCTTTATGATTCCATCCTTATTTCTCCTTATAGATTCTTTTTTTCCCATGTTTTACTCTTTTTACTCAACATTCACTCAAAAGTTGCTTAAGATCTTTTCTCCTTAAAACTCGAGTGTTTTTTTCCAATCTTTTCCTTTTTTTTTCCTTTTTTTCGAATTCTTTCCTTTTCTTTTTTTCAAATTCCTTTCTTTTTTTTGAATTTAAGTAAAGATAACAAATTCCATAAAGAGCGTGTAGTGAGTCGCTCACCTCTTGAAAATGTGATTATCATTGCATTTTCCACCCTCAAACTTAGGCCTTTATATAGAATTTTGGGTGAGAAAAATGCCATACTCTCCTTACTTACCTAATCCCCTCAAACTACCTCCACCCTCATACTTCCTCTCACAAGTCTGAATGCTTTTATATGACCAAATTAGTTCTCCCACGGGTGAAGTTATAAATATTTGGGTTCGAGGTTTGGATAACTATATGCTATGAAAGAATAACAAAATGGCTCATAACTATCAATAAAGGCTCAATGGGGATACTAGTGATAATATTTGATATAGGTTAGGCTAGAAAGGCTCAAACAACCAAACATGGCCTAAATCACCTTTTTAATATAGTCTGAAATCAATTTTTTTTACCTTAAATGGTCCTGAAGCAAGTTCTAAGAGTTATTCAAATACAATACTTTGCTCAAACAAAATTCACATAACATGTTTATAATAATCTCAACGTAATATCAATCATAGATCACAATCAAGTTGGGACTAAAAAAACATAATTTCAGCTTATATATAAAATTGAGGCAATATCAAGCATTTTCCCTAAGTTATATTCTTTAGCAATCATATATTATTTTAGAGCATTGAAGTTTATCACAAGAAATTAAGCTCGAGGACATGCTTTTCTTTTCAAAAGATTTTCAATAAACTTGAGTTTTAAACCAACAACGAAAATATCAACGAAATCTCCCACCCCTAAAATTATAAAATATTCATAAAGATTGAGTAAGGAAACTTCCCTGAGGTGCCATTCATGTTTTGGGTGGTGGAGGATTACTGAAAGAAAAATGGTAACTTTTACTAAATAACTTAATTCAAAAGGAAAAAGAAATAAAATAAATAAAGTTGAGAAATTTAGTTCTAAGTTATAGTCGTTATTTTGACTTTCTCCCTCTTTTCATGGTTCTTCCAAGCATCTGGAAGACGATTGCTGCAAATGGTCACCCACCATATAATGCTTAAACTGTTTTCCATTAACCTTGAATCTTTCATTGTTCTTTTCATTTAAAATTTCAATTACACCAAAAGGTGAAGTGTTGACTACTTGATAAGGACCAGACCACCTAGACTTCAATTTACTAGGAAAAAGTCACACACGGCTATCGTATAGGAAGACTTGTTGACCCAGTTGAAATTCTTTGTCTTTGATGTGCTTGTCACACCACTTCTTAGTCTTTTCTTTATAAATTTCAGCATTCTTATAAGCATTCCTTCTAAATTCATCTAACTCATCAAGCAACAACAAACATCTTTCTCGTGTGGACATTAAATCAAAAATCAAAAACTTAATTGCCTAATATGCATGATGCTCTAACTCAACAGGAAAATGACATGCTTTACCAGAAACTAACCTATAAAGTGACGTGCCTATAGGAGTTTTAAATGCAGTTCCATAAGCCCACAATGCATCATCCAATTTAACAGCCCAATCTTTTCTAACATTATTCACAGTCTTTTCTAAAATTTCTTTTAGTTCCCTATTTGACACTTCTACTTGTCCACTTGTTTGGGGATGATATGATGTACCATTTTTGTGATGCACCCCATATTTTTGAAGCAGGATTGAAAATTGTTTATTTGTGAAATGAGTCCTTTTATCATTAATTATTGTTTTAAATGTGCCAAATCTAATGAAAATGTGTTTTCATATAAATTGTAACATAACTTTAGCATTATTAGTGAGGGTAAGTGTAGCCACAATACACTTAGAAATATAATCAACTACCACTAAAATGTATAAATTACTAAGTGGAGGAGAAAATGGTCCCATAAGTTCAATTCCCCATACATCAAAAATTTCATAAATTAAAATGTTGATACGAGGCATCTCATCTCTTTTAGAAATATTCCTAGTTTGTTGACATCTATCACAAGAGGAAACAAATGCATAAGCATCTTTAAAAAGAGTAGGACAGAAAAATCCTAATTGTAACACTTTGGCTGCTATTCGATTTGCTCCATGATGGCCTCCAACTTCCCGTGAATAACAATGTTCCAAAATGCTTTAAAACTCTTCTTCAAAGATGCACTTCTCACCATTCCATCCTCACACCATTTAAATAGATATGGTTCCTCCCAAAAATAATACTTTACATCCGTAAAGAACTTCTTTTTTTGTTGGTAAGTGAGGTATCATGGAATTAGATTACCTGTCAAATAATTAGCAAAATCTTCAAACCATGCTAATTTATTAATTACTGAAATTGAATAAGGAATTGACATAATAAAAATTGTTTCATCGGGAAAATCCTCTTTTATTTTTGTCTCCTCCACAAATGTCTTTTCAATCCTTAAGAGATGATCAGCTACTTAGTTTTCACTTCCCTTCCTATCTTTTATTTCAAGATCAAATTCTTGTAAGAGAAGAATCCATCGCAATAATTTAGGTTTGGCATCTTTCTTTGCAAAATGATATCTCAAAGCAGAATTTTCAGTAAAAACAATAACCTTATATCCAATTAAATATGATCCATACTTGTAAAAAGCAAACACAATTGCTAGTAGCTCTTTTTCAGTTGTAGCATATTTACTTTGTGCTTCATTAAGTGTGCGACTAGCATAATATATTGGCCTAAAAATTTTATCTTCTCGTTGCCCCAGTGCTGTCCCTACAGTATAATCACTAGCATCGAACATTAATTTAAAAAGCTTTGACCAATCTGGTGACACCATAATAAGTGAATACACTAAACATTCTTTCAACACCTTAAAGATTTTAAACATTCATAAGAAAAATTGAATTTAGAGAATTTCTTCAAACGATTTGAAAATGGTTTTACAATTTTTGAAAAATCTTTTATAAATCATCTATAAAAACTTGCAAGGCTAGTCTCTTCACAATGCTGCAAAACCAACTTCAAATTATGCAAACATTTATAAAAAGATCGACCAAATAGTGTTAAATCATCCAATAAAATTTCCAAAAAAAAGTGGAAGGTGCATTCCAAAGACTAAAAGGCACATGCCTATACCTAAAAGTCCCATAAGGGTATGTAAACGTGGTTTTTTCTTAATCTTTATGTGCAATAGGAATTTGATTATAACTCGAATATCCATCTTGGAAACATTAATATTCAAAACCAACAATTCTCTCCAACATTTGATCTACAAATGGAAAAGGATAATGGTCTTTCGTAGAGGCATCATTAAGCTTCCTATACCCTATGCACACACATCATCCAGTCAAAGTTCTTGTATAAATTACTCATTATTTTCATTAGCTACTACAATCATACCACCTTTCTTAGGAACAACATGCACAAGACTAGTCCATTCACTATAAAAAATAGGAAAGATCATACCTGCTTTGAGTATCTTCATAACTTCTTTCTTTACCACTCCTTGCATCTTAGGATTTAGCCTCCTTTAAGGTTGAATTACTGTCTTGAAATTGTTCTCCATCAATATTTTATGCATGCAAATTGAAGGACTTATCCCTTTTATGTCTTTAAGAGTCCATCTTAAGGCACGTTTATGGTTTTTGAGGACATTCAGTAGCTTCTCCTCTTGTTCACTTGTTAAAGAAGCAGAAACAATTACAGGTTTAGAATTTTGTTGAAGAAAAGCATATTTGAGATGTGAAGGGAGAGTTTTAAGTTCAAATTTAGGAGATTCTTCTATAGGTTTTAGCTGCTCTTCTTCTTCCTTCATCTCTATAGCTTCGGTTTCCTTAATCCTCGAATCCTCCTTTTCATAAATCAATCTCTTTAGCTTATCCAAATCTTCCCGTGTCGTCAATCCATTATCACTCTTTGGCCTGTCTTCCAAAAAGTATCTCAAAGAATCATTATCAACATAGTTAAATTCTTTCATCAATTCATCAATTATATCTATTTGAAAGTAAGTGGATATATAATAAGCAGAAGGAAATTTCATAATTTTGTGCATATTAAAAACCACTATTTCTTCTTTCACATGTAAACGAAGTTGACCTTTTTGAATATAAATTAAAACACGTCTTGTAGTCAAAAATGGTTTCCCTAAAATTGAAGGAACTTTATAATGCTCTGGCATATCAAGCACCGAAAAATCCATAGGAAAAACAAACTTGTCAACTTTTACAAGTACATCCTTAATTATACCTTTAGGGTTTTTTAATGAATTATCAGCTAACTGTATAATGACATGTGTATTTTTAAGTTCATCCAAGCCTAACCTATCATAAATGGAAACAGTCATCAAGTTAATACGTGCTCCTAAATCACACAAACATTTATCAAAATATGTGTCACCAATAGAGATGGGAATAGTATAACTCCCTGGATCTTCGATTTTTCATGGCATGTCATGTTGCAAGAGCATGGATGTCTCCTCTGTTAGCTTAAAATTTGACAATTCCTCTAGTTCCTTCTTATTTGACAAAAGATCATTAAAAAACTTACCATAAGAAGGCATTTGAGCTATTGCTTCAACCAAAGGAATGTTAAAGTGCAATTGCTTAAATAAATCAAGAAAATTTTCAAACTTTTTATTCAATTGTTGTTGTTGTAATCTTTGAGGATAGGGCAACTTACCTCCATATTGCAGATCATAGATGGAATTTTAAATCTCCTTTCGTTTCCTTGCTTTACTAGTTTCTCCCACCTTTTCTTTTCTTTTGTCTTTCACTTCCTCCCCCTTTGTTTCCTTTGATAATGATTTGGAAAAGGCTTAACTTTAGATTGTTCAAGGGTAGGTATTAGATCAACATTCAAAGAGGTAGGACTATTTTTTACTTTATTGCGTATGGGGTTTTTTGTTACTTCTCTCATCACTCACCTTAATGACATAAAGTTTCTCTCTAGGATTTTTCTCAGTTTTAATATAGAGAGTTCCGAGATTCCTACCAGATATTTGGTTTGCTAGTTGGCCTATTTGAGCTTCTAAGTTTTGGATGAAAGTTTCTTGATTTCTCAAGGTTGACTTTGTCTCATTCATGATAGTTTGGGTGTTTTACATAAATCCTCTTGATTCACTAATGAAGGAAGTTATGGTTAGGGTAAGTGTTTTGAGGGCTTCTTCAAAATATAATTTCTTCTTTGGTTGTTGAAAAACAGAAAGAGGTTCATGGATGGTTTATCAGGGAGGTTTATTGTTGTTGTTGCTCCAAGAAAAATTTGGATAGTTCTTCCAACTGAGATTGTAAGAGTTACTATAAGGATTATTTGTCTTAAATTTTCCAATAACAAAGTTAGCACTTTCAATAGATTGGACATTGTTAAAGTGACTACCTAATTGACACTCATCATTTGGGTGTCCTTCCCCACAAAAATCACATTTTGGCCTCCTTAGGTCCTTGATTTTCTTAGCCAAAGAATCCAACTTTACTGTAATTGTTGTAGAATCATCAATTTGGTGGACTCATTTCTTTTTTATCCTTTCAATAGACCAATTATAGGCATTGGTGTCATCTCCTCTAGTAAGGACCATGCAGATTCAAGAGTTTTGTTTATAAAAGATCCACCAGAGACTGCATCAACATGACTCCTTGTATTTACATTTAGCCCATTATAAAAAGTTTGAACTTGAAGCTAATTTGGAATACAGTGATGTGGACATATTTTGAGAAATTATTTAAATCTCTCTCATGCCTCATACATTGGTTCTCCATCAAATTGCACAAACATAGTGATATCATTACACATTTTGGTAGATCATTACACATTTTGGTAGTCTTTGAAAGAGGAATAATTTTTGTACCATATCTTCCTATGTAGTGATGGATCCTACTGGAAGTGAAATTAACTAACTATTAGCTTTTTATTTTAGAGAAAATGGGAACAATCAAAGTCTTATAGCATCAAAACTAACTCCATTATGCTTAAATGTGTCACATATTTCCAAAAAAAAAGCTATATGCAAGTTTGAATGCTCACTTGCTCCACCACCAAATTATACTACATATTGAATCATTTGAATAATGGCAAGCTTTATTTCAAAATTATTGGCTTGAATTGCAGGCATGCGAATGCTAGAACTTACTCCATCAAGTGTAGGTGCTACATATTCCCTTAATGCATGCTCTCTTTCTTGAATATTACCCTCATATCCAAGGTTTTGAGGACCTTAATTACCCTGCTAATGTTCAGCCATAACCTCTTAATTGATAATTTCTCTTTATGGTCTCCTTAAATTTCTGAATATATGCTCAATTTCTGGATCTAATGGATGAACCTCTCCCTCTCTTGATTGAGTCATAAACTGTCACCAAGTTGCTGTAAAAATAGAAAAAAAATAATTAAATAAAGAAAAATGCTTGAATTAGTAAGTGTGCTTCTAAGATTGTGTATAAAATCGACAACAACAATACCAAAAACTTGATACGAGTTAAACTTTCACCTAGCAAGTGCACTAATAGGTATTTTTCCCATAAGGATTGATCACTAATACTCAAAATCACACCTTTAAATACTATTTAAGTCATTGATTATGAAGTTATTGACTAAAAATTAATGCAATAGTACTTAAAGAAACAATTAATTCACTAAAAGCTTACCAAAGTTTAATTTTCCTTTACCCCCTCTACTATAAAAAGCTCTAAACATACTTTCTTTACATAAGTTCGTGTAGTTCCCTCCAAATTCAGCCATATTTCAGGTTTTAACTAACTATCTAAACCAATTTCTAACATCAAACATCCTGTTTTTTAGGTCATGTAATCAATCAAAAACTATCTAGGTGCATTAAAAAGCAATGAGACTTATGTAAAGTCACCACCAAAATTATCCAAGAGTCTAATATTTCAGATTGTCTTAGTAATTCTATCTATGCTTTATCAAGATCTAGTAATCAATTCACCTAAGAACTCTGTACATGTATCAATTAAAGGTCTATATTTCATGTTTCTTTAATGAACAACATGCATAAAAATCAAATAAGCATTAAAAACAAAACAAAGCTTCATATATTGGAAGATAACGATTAAACAATCAAATCATGACAGAATGAGGTTCGATTCAGTCTCCCTTTGGCACTAAAAATAAATAAGGCTAACATGTTTGTAAACAAAAACATAACTGGTATTGATTCAGACAAAACATGATGAAAATAATATAACAAAAAACCCTGACACTAGGATAATCCCCTCACTCCCAGCCTTCTGTTTTGAGTGCAGGTTATGCAGGTTATGTTGATTGTTCTCTTTGAAATATGGTAGCTTCTTTTTATACTGCAAAATTGGTAGCTTACTTACTTTATCCTGATTAGGAATTTTCCCCTTAATTTAAAATAGTTTTGTATGCCTATTTTGGAGTCCTTTTTCATATAGAATTCGTATATGACCATATCTCTTCAATCCTTCCTATTTTAGCTCCAAAATTCCTAAATTCCATCATGACTTTTGAAAAATAAAATAGAACTAATTAAACAATGAATTGGAAGTCTAAATTAATAAAATAGGGCACCAATTCATACTAGAATAGAGAAACATATAAAATATTATTGAAAAATTTTTGGGCATCAATAACTGCTATGATTCAAGAATTTGACGATCTTACCATACCAAGCCCTCGATGCTTATTTTAATGTAACATCCCGTTCCTATATTAAGGGTTAGAGCCCAAGAATACCGTACATGAGAGATAACAATGAGGGATTAGGAAAATGCATTTCATAATCATGCATAAAATAGCATCATGTACGTGACATTGATTATTGCACACAGTATAAAAATTTGTTCATGCACTCAATTGACATTTTTAGGTATAATTGATCTATAAACGTGATTATATTTGGAATTATGAATTATTTGTATTGAAAATTGATTTTTGAGAGTATAAGCATTTGTTTAGAATTTTTGGTGAAAATTTGAGGATTTTCTTGAATTTAAGGGTATTTTTCGATTAAGAAAAATGCCAAGTGGCAGAACAATTGATGAATAGTGATAGAAATAAATGTCAAATGTCAGTGGAAATTTTAATATGTGACATTAAGATTTTTTGACAAGCGTTAATGAAAATTGGAAGTCTATTGGATTAGAAATTAGAATCAAATGGACTAGTTATTAAAGATGGGGCCAAGTAAAGCCATAGGAATAAGACATGTGGCACGTCACATGTGTCATGCCACTTGCCACACATCCATTCCACGAAAATATCTAAGTGAAAGACCATGAAATGGTCTTTCACTCATAATTTTAGTTGCTTATGTTTGTTTCCGCCTTTTCTTCATTTTCTTCATTCTTCTTCTCTACTCTCAAAGCCACGACACTCTCCTTCTCACAACCCAACCCCTTTATGTTGATTTTTGTCAAAATCCTACATTTCCACTTCAAGATCCTTTTTATCTCTTCATTTTGTCACAAGAAAAACCTAATCTCTCCTTCATAAATGAAGATGATCATGAGATGTTTGGGAGTTAGGGTTTCCCAGAGACTTTTGAAGAAGCTTTAGTTAAATCAAGTAAGTGATGCTTTAAATATCATAAGTATGGTTAATTGAAGCTAGAAGGATGAGTATATTGAGATTGATGACTTGATTATGCCATTTTTATATATGTGTGTAACGAGTGATGAAATGTGTATTTAAATGCCTTTCTTTTGTATATGTGTATGATGATTAATGATCCATAAATCGTTATAGTGATGATTTTGAGGTGGAATGATCATTAAAATGGTGTTGGATGAGTGCAGAAGATTGATGATGGATGGGTGCATGTATATGTTCTGTTTTTGGTTAATGATCAATTATAGATCATGAGTTGTTTATGAATGATATTTAACTATAATTGGGGTATAAATGAAGAGTAAATGATGTGGATATAAGTTAGAAATGATAGACTAAGCAGAAGAGATGAATTAGGATGAAATTGATGATGAGGAATGCTGGAAATAAGTTAGATGTAGTGTTTCTACTGAACATGCATCTGAAATTTAGACATATCTTGATCTAAAGATATCTAAATAGGATGATTGTTAATTTATATGAAACTAGAGACGAATGAATACAATTATCATGAAGAAATCGAGTTTGAATTCTGTCTCTAAGAGTTTTGAAATTTGTCTTGAAGTTGAGTTTCAGATTATGTCTCTGTTTCTGAACAGCATGTAGTAAATTCTGTATAACATGCAGTTTACGAAGCCAAATTGAGTGAAATTTAGTTCCTTAGAAAATTAAGACATGTATGAACATTTTTTTAGAAGATGGTATTGCCAACAAACCTCATTTTCTAGGTCATAATGATCATACAAATTTGACCTGAAAAATAAAGTTGGAAAAGCTAGAAAATGAGTTCTATTTACTGCTTTATATGAAAGGTCATCGCGGCCAACTCTTTGGTTTGCCACGGCCAACTTGTAAGATTTTATGAGGATTCCTCTCGGGAAAAGCTTGTCGCGGCCAACTCCTGGCTTTGCCACGGCCAACTTTCCTGCATAGCTTAAACATGCTCTGGTATTTTGATCATAACTTTTTCTATAGTGATCCGAATGGAGTGATTATTGATTTGGAATAAATTAGAGACATAGGGATAAAATTTTTCTAAATAAATTGAATTTATTTCTTTCTTTGGAATTCCAAAATTTGACTTGAAGATGAGCACAAAATACTGTCTCAGTTTAAGAACAGTATGAATTATTTGGAGTATAACTTTTGGAATACTGAATCAAATTGAACGATTTAGGTGTCATTAGAAACTTAAGAGATAGGAGAACAATTGCTAGAGCAAAGTGTTGCTGAATTACTACATTTTTCTGGTTAGAGTGATCATGGAAAATTGACTCAAAATTTTGGAATTTTGGAGATGTTATAAGAAGAAATGAGAGTCAGATATTATGAAGAGTAATAATGCTAAAAATGAAATGATGAGTAATTGAGTTATAAAATGAGAATGTGGATAAAATTTGATAATTTGATAATTTACCCAGGATTGTCATTGAGCATGCAATGTGCATAGTCCATAAACATATTTTTACATAAATGAATAGTTAAGATTGTGCAATTATTAATGTGTGTTCAACGTGTGTATTGCATAATATTGATGTGCAGGACAAACGTTCGCATCCAGACGTTTCCGGATCATGGATGCTAATCCTAATTTGGAGCGTGTTGTGAGTTGACCTAGATGGTCTTGCTTACTGATTGTTCCATTTATATTATGTATTGAATGATTTTACAATGTGAATGTGATTGTTCTGATTTCTGGACATTGAATGTCGGAGCAATTTGATAAATGTGAGAATATTGAAGTTCTCATTGTATGTGAATATGCATATGATCGAAAAAGTGTTTCTCAACCTAAATGTTGAATGACGGACCAAGTTCCAAAGAAAAATGTGAATATGTACATAAATGAAATATGTGTATTTTCAACAAAAATGTTGAATGTCGGACTATGGTCCGAGGACATATGAAGGCGAATATGATTGTGGGATTTTAAGCACTTTTAATTGACTGAATATGTGATACATTTCATTACATGAATTCATGAAATATAACGGCTATTGTGACCGGAGTAGCCATCGAAAAAGAGCTTAAAGCTCATAATGTGATAAGAGCCTTTGGCTCAGTTGTGCATGTACCTGGTATCCACTAAGGGATATGGGACATTATTCGATATAGTTCGGTATCTACTAAGGGATATGAGCTAGGAAAAAAGAAAAGAAATGAGAGGCACTCAGTCACAATAATAATAAAAGAAAGTGAGTCTCATAAACACCGCATATACATATAATACGTGTGTTCGATTGATTGAAATGTATTCTGAATATGATATCTGTTGAATATGAATTATGAAATGAATGACCAAGTGATATGAAGTGATAAATGATTGCTAACGAAATGATGCGAATTATATGATTATATGAATTGTATGTGTTATATGATCGAGTGAGCCATCGAGGATGGTCACTCATTGAGTTTTCGCAAAACTCACCCGAAATTCGCAATATTTTACAGGCTCAGAAGAGTTACCTCGTTAGGTTAATGAGAATATAGCCACTGCACCCAAGTAAGAGAAAGAGGTCAGGATTAGTTCGTGTCTGCATTTGTGCTTTCTTATTTTGTATCAATTTGTATATTGCACAATTTTTGTACAATATGTAATTGAACATTATGTTTATAATAACTTTCCAAACAGGAAATGTTTGCAAATGATTTTTGTGATGTAATAACAATTATGAATTTAAGTGTTTTGTATGCATAATGGGCCTATATGACTAATGAAATTTCGATGATTTGTGAAACGATTGTAACCCTTATGATTGAAAAGGTTTATGAAATAGTGGACCCAATTGATTATTGATTTCTACATATGAAAAAAAATTGTGCTGAGTTTCAAGTGTTTGACTATTCTAGCATGCCACCCTCGTGGGGTACATACTCGGACATCACTCAGGATGTCAGGTACGTGTCTTACGAGAGTAGGGTGCTACAATTTGGTATCAAAGCCTAGATTTAATATCTTACATAGGCAATTTTCAAAATATGTGTCAATGTACAGGCATTTTAGACACGTCATAGCATGCAGTGGCAACTAATCCCCAGTTTGAGTCTTATGTACACGAGTCATATGCATAAGCATTCATTAAGAATTAAGTTGTTAGAAGTATTGAGAAGATTGATGATTTGTCAGAATGAGAGAAAATGGAATTTTATGGATATCTAGAAATGCAAACTAATACAAGGTTTGATATGATAGATAAAGGTTCAAAGCATTTATAATTGTGGCTGTATCATCAAGTATGATATCAGAATTGTGTTGTGCTTGTGTATTTATGAATTAATATTGATATGAATATATATTTTGAAGATTAACTGAGAGAAGTAGAGATAGGAGTATAAATGACAAGAATTAAAAAGTACAAGTAGCGTTGAAAGAAACCCAACTTCTTTCTATAACTTAGAGAGGTTGAAATTGGACTTGAAATGGTTATTTGATTAATGTGATAAAAGTTATGATTTAGCGTAAGAATATGTCGATAGAAAAGAGATTAGAGCTTCATGATGATTGTGCTTCTATAATTCTGAATTGATTGAGAATATACATATGTAAGATGTAAATTGGAAGATGAGATGAATGATAATGGGATAAGTAAAAGTCTCCTAGGTTAAGTTAAATCGTTATTGTGAATGTATGTTGGATAATGTGATTACCTTGACAAATAATGTCATGAAGCACATAAGTATCATATACTTGGATAAGAGATAGGAAGAGATTTATGATTTATTAAATGCTTTTAAGTTTTTAATCCCCATAGTTAAAATTTTAAGATGAATCAGAGTTACGCATGAAAGCGTTTAAGATGACCAATACGGGATAGATTGAGAGTGTAAACGAAGTTAATATGTGTGATAGATTCAAGGAAAAAGAAGACGGGTATGATCATGGTATGGTCCCCCACGATCGTGGCTGAGATTAATTGGTTTTGTCATGATTGTGGCAGAGTCCCCACGATCATGGCCAGATCCATGAGTTTGATAGGTGCAAAAGGAGAAGTGTTGTCTAGAATCAATTAAGATTAAGGTATCCTTAGCATAAGTTATTAATTGGTGAATTGTCAGAAATACATCTCTAGATAAGATGTAATGATCTTGATGATAAGTACCAAAGTATTAGAGTAAATGGATGTGTATATTGCTCCACAGAGCTTTAGTATAAATAGTATTCTGACCATATAAAGTATGATAGAAATTGATCTGATTGAGATGTTATGAATAGTTGAAATTGATTTTATTAAGGCATTAAGAATGACTGTGTAGTTGATTGATAAAGATTTTGTGAAAATTATAGATGATAATAGCAAGAAATCTTCATTCAAAGAAGACTTCCACCGAATTAGGTCAAGTTGACTAGATGGTTTACTTCTAAGAAAAATGAATATTGGATGAATTAGAAGAGAATATTGGAGTTTCATTTCTAATTGAGGCTCAGGCATAAGGATTCGAATATGGTACTGAGAGTGCAAGCATTCGGTTTGATGTAAAGTATCCAACTACATGATTTGATTCTTGAATTCAAGGTAAAACCAAGTCCACACTATAATCTATATAAATATGTTCAGAAGATGCAAGTTCAGGTTGATAGTTATGTTCAGGAAATTGAGATGTGTGAATAAATTGAAATGTGTGAAGAAACTAGTAAGAATGGTCTGAAATTTGAATAATTCGATGTGAAATTAGGGTAAATCGAATGAATGGAGAAAATCATTAGAGAACGGAAGTCAATTTGGAGACTAAGAAAAACATGTGAGATCATTACCCCAATTGAGGAATTAGCTACTTAAAGATTTCGAGGACTGAATATGGGTGCATTGAGTCTTGGTGATATCTATTTGGGTTGACAAATGTCCCTGTCAGTATTTATGATATAATGAATAAAGTGTTCCAACCTTGCTTGGATCTATTAATGATAGTGATCATGACATGATAATTGAGTATATTCGAAAAGTTGAAAGGAATATTTTGAATAATTAGAGGTAAATCTTACATATCATGAAAGAGAAACAATTATATACTGAAGTCAATAAGAGAAAATTTTAGCTTGATCAAATAATATGTTGGATCGTATAGTATTTGTGTCGGAGCCCGATTCCGGAGTCCGACTCTTGCTTGCTCGGATACCATAATCTATCAGACCCCATTACCGGAGTCTGACTCTTTGCTTGGTTGCTTGCTCTGATACCATACCTGTCGAAGCCCGTTATCAGAGTCCAACTCCTTCATGCATGCTCTGATAACATACATTGTCAGTTACTTTCATGCATACTTGCTCTGATACTCATGCATGCAGACTATCTTAATACGCAAGTTATCACCCAACGATAACACCTTAATCACTTTCGGATTTTCTTCTCAAAACTCCCCTTTATTAGTCTCATCTCAGCTCTTAGAGCAGTCGACTACTTCATTCCTACCTTTC
>JAOQMS010000180.1:32987988-33002907 GCA_027563885.1 Erythroxylum longipes
AATCTTCATTTGATTTTCTTCTCTTCTTTTTCCTATTTTCCATAATACTCTATAAATTCCAAAATAGATCCTAAATTTTCCAAAATTCACAAATATAATAATTCCACTAGTCAATAAAATTTTAAAAAAATAAATAAATTCCAAATTCACAAATTTCCCAAAAATCACAACTCAGTCCAAATATACCCGAAATCATTCATGAATGCATGTACAATTATTTTCATGTGCAAAACCTTCACTATTCACATGTATTTGTATGCTATAATATGCATGAGCATGAAAATGCATTTCTAAGCTCTCATTTATCACTCATATTTACTATTCTAACCTCCCAAAGGTAACAGGATGTTACATAGTAAGTATTATTTTAGTAATAATAGAATATATGTATAAAAGTAGTACTAAAGACAACCATAATTTATGGAAATCACAACTATATCCATATGCGAGAAGTAGAAAGAAAAGGTTCTCCAACAACAAATGCCTTTATAAGTATCGTCGCTTTTGTCATAGAATCAAAGCTTGGATTTTCATACCGTACCTCTGAAAAATGTTACAAAATTACTATTTTGGTATCGACTTTATGCACCGGCCTGTTTCGGTTGGTACCGATAGTACCGAAAATTTTAAAAATTCGGGAGTATTTTTGCAAAAAAATTATTGAACCCTCCTCTTCCTGACCATTGCTACATCTTCTTCATTTTTTTCTCTTTCATTTTCTCTCTCACAAACTCACACTATTACTCTCTCTTTTATTCAAAAAATCACACTCTCTCACTCACCCACTTCCTGTTCTCCTTCTTCTTCCTCTTATTAGTTTCTCTCTCACACTCTCACTCTCTATCTTCTTCACCGTTGCCGCTCGTCACCACCACTCCCTCTCTGGCATCCAACAACCACCATCACACTCCCAGCAGCTGCCCGATGCCACCCAGCAGCTCACCACCACCCTCCCGATGCTAGATCTGAAAAGTAAAATAGATTTTTTTTAATTTTTTAGGTGTATTTTTTTCTCTTAAATTTGAAAAACAAATTCATTACATTTAGTTATTTGTGTATGTTTTGTGATGGAAATTGTTGAAAATTATTGGTATGTTTTGTGATGAAAATTGTTAAATTATTGGAATAAAAATTGGTAGAAATTATTGGAAATGAAAATTGTTTATGTATGTTGAAAAACAAATTCATTGTATTTGGTTATTTGTGTATGTTTTGTGATGGAAATTGTTGAAAATTATTGGTATGTTTTGTGATGAAAATTGTTGGAAATTATTAGAATAAAATTGTTGGAATTATTGGAAATGAAAATTTTTATGTATGTTTTTGTAATTGTTAAATTGAAATTGTTGGAAATGAATTTCTGATGGTTGAAATTGTTAGTTGTTGGAAATGAAATTGTTAGTTGTTGGAAAGAAAATTGTTGGAAATTTGGAAATAGAAATTGTTCATATATATGTTTTGTGATATTTGAAATTTTGAATTGAAATTGTTCAAAATTGTTGGGAATGTAATTGTTGAAAATTATTGGGAACGGAAAATGTTGCAAATGGAAATTGTTTATTTATGTTTTGTAATCTTTGAATTGAAATTGTTGGAAAATGTTATAAATGAAATTGTTGGAAACTATTGAAATTAAGAAATGAAAATTGAAATTGTTTATGTATATTTCATTATTTTGTGAATTGTGAATTTGTGATGGTTTAAATTGTTGGTTGTTGAAATTGAAATTGTTAGTTGTTAGAAATGAAATTTTTGGAAATTTAGAAATGGAAATTGTTTATATATGCTTTGTGATATTTGAAATTTTGAATTGAAATTGTTCAAAATTGTTGGAAATAGAATTGTTGAAAGTTATTCAGAATGGAAAATGTTGGAAATGGAAATTGTTTATGTATTTTTTGTAATGGTTAAATTGAAATTGTTGGAAAATATTATAAATGAAATTGTTAGAAATTGTTGAAATTAAGAAATGAAAATTATTAGAAATTGTTGAAAATAGAAATTGTTTATGTATATTTCATTATTTTGTGAATTCTGAATTTGTGATGGTTGAAATTGTTGTTTGTTGGAAATAAAATTGCTGGTTATTAGAAGTGAAATTGTTAGAAATTCGGAAATGAAAATTGTTTATGTATGTTTTGTGATGTTTGAAACTTCGAATTGAACTTGTTCAAAATTGTTGGAAATAGAATTGTTAAAAATTAATGGGAATAGAAAATGTTAGAAATGGAAATTGTTTATGTATGTTTTGTAATGGTTGAATTGAAATTGTTGGAAAATGTTAGAAATTGTTTATGTATATTTTGTGATTGTTGGAAATAGAAATTGTTTATGTATGTTTTGTGATTGTTGGAAATGAAAATTGTCTATGCATGTTTTATGTAATTATGTTTGTTGAATAATTGAATTGTTAGCTTTTGAGTTATGGTGAATTGTATTCAATAAAATTGAATTGTGCATGATTTATAAGTTATATTATATAAGATGGATATGTGTATTTGTATAATGAAATTGTGTGTTCTTTATTTTGATATATGCATTCATTTATTTTTAGAAATAAATGGAAGGAAGTTCAAGTACTCCTGATCACTTCAGGAAGATACGGTGATACAGCTTTGGCTCATGCTATATTAGTTCTCGGTATGAGGAACCATACTATTTGCTTGTTTTGTAGCAAGCATTTGAAAGATGGAGGAATAACCCGATTAAAGAAGCATTTTACTGGGGTTAAAGGGGATGTGGAACCATGTAAAAAAGTAAGTCATGATGTGAAGTGACAGATGAAAACTTTGCTTAAAGAATATTAGAAGAAAGATAGAAGGGAAGGGTTGAATTTCGAAATTGGTAGTGGTTGATTTGCTAATTTTCGTGATGATTGTGACATGTTGAAGGTGGTAGTGGTAGTGGTAGTGATAGTGTTCCATCCCAGGCCCAGCAAGAAGATAATGTTACACCTGCACCTGATGCGAAGAAAAGAAGAAAGCAGGTGACTAGTTTTTTTACACTACGAACAACTCCTAGAGCTTAACCTTCAATTCGTAGTGCAATACAATCAAGAGAAGCCGCTCATAATGTCAATATGGCAGTATCTAGATGTTGTTATGATACAGGTTTATCATTCAATGCTTCATAGTCTTACTATTATTAACCTATGGTAGATGCAATAGCCTTTTACAGTCTGAGATACCAAGCTTCTTCAATTAATGACTTAAGAGGTAAACTTTTAAGTTGCTCAGTTTCTGAAATTAAAAATTATTTGGCTAAAAGACGAGTGAATTGGGCTATTTTTGGGTGTTCAATCATATGTGATGGTTGGACAAATAGGAGACAAGAGCCTATTATTAATTTTTTGGTTTATTCTGCAAATGACTCAATGTTTTTGAAGTCTATTGATGCATCTGGCCTTATTAGAAATATTGATACCTTATTTGGGATATTTGATGAAGTTGGGCCAAAAAATATTATTCAGTTCATTACTGATAATGATTTTGCTTATAAAGTGACATGAAGAAGGTTATAGAATATGTATAATTCTTTTTTTGACTCATTTTGCTACATATTGCATTGACCTAATGCTAAAGAATATAGCGAATCCTAGGTATTTTCTTATTATTGATGAGACTATGCAGAAAGCAAAAAAGGTGACCAAGTTTATCTATAATCATGCATGAGTTTTGAATTTGATGAGAAAGGAATTTACCAACTGTAGGAATTTGTGTTGTCCTAATGTGACAAGATTTGCAACAAATTTCTTATCACTTTAGTCTTTTGTTTTGATGAAGAAACAGTTAAGACAAATGTTTACAAGTGATAAGTGGATTGTATCTCAGCATGCTAGGTCTAATGCTGGATTGGAGGTTTCGAACATTATACTGGAAGATAGAGAATTTTGGTCTCAATGTCAATTTGTTATCTGAGTTTGTGAGCCTTTGATGTGGGTGCTTCAATTGGCTAATAGTGAAGAAAAGTCAACAATGGGTTATTTTTTGAATGCCATGGAAAGGCAAAGGAAGCAATCGAGGTTAATCTGAAATATAGGCCTTCTTTGTATACACCGTATCTTTCAATTATCAATGAGAGATGGGAAAGACAATTTTCTTCTCCTTTGTTTGCAGTTGAGACATTTTTGAATCTTAATGTATATTTCAGACCGAATTTTACAAAGAAAACTGAAGTTAGAAAAGGAATGCTATTCACTATTACAACAACTATTGGCTATGAAATGATGCAAGATCTTTTAAGCTCACAAATAGAGCTTTATAAATTGTCTTCTGGAGATTTTGGATTGTCGGTTGCTATTCGACAAAAAACAAAAGTTTCTTTAGGTATTAGCTGTTTCTTTTTTTATTTATTGGAAATTAACTATCATTTTATTTTATTTGTAACACTACTTTTATTATCTTATGATTTACAGTTTCTTAGTGGGATCAATTCGGAAGTGATGTTTTAGAATTGCAAAGTTTTGCAATTCAAAATTTAAGTCATTATGTGAGTGTAATGGGCTATGAACAGAACTGGAGCACATTTGAATTTATCTATTCTAATAAAAGGAATAGATTGGAGCATAGGAGATTGAATGACTTGGTATTCGTTCGTTACAATTTAAAGCTTCAGGAAATGCATGTTGTCATTATTAATTTCGATATAATCTCTTATAATTTTCTAATAATTAAATTTTATTATTTACTAGGAGTCTTAATAGCACAAGTAGTTTAACAGATCCAATATCTATTGATAATATCGATCTTCTTGTTGATTGAGTTTCTGAGGAACTGGATTTAATAGATGTAAATGACTTAGAAGATAATTTTGGTTAGAAAAGTATTGACACGTCATTTAATGCATTGAATTTGAATAATAATAATAATGAGACACTTTTTAATGATGAGGATTTTATATCAAATGATAACTGGAGTAAGTGTAGTTATAGCGGATATCCTCCTATAGACGATTAAATGAAGTTCCAAGTTTTTGTTTTTTCTCTTCTTTTAATTTTACTAATATTTGATGTATATGTTAAATTCTACATATACAATGTAATTGTAAATGTTTTTGTTACAGGTTTTACTTTTACTTGGTTGGTTCCTCATCACGGACTCTTATGATAAATTGTAATAATTTAAAAGCTAAGGATATTTATTATTATTTTTATTGAATGTTTTGAACTTTTAATGTAATTATTATTTATTATACGAAGAAATTGTAATATTTTAAATATTTTAATTTTTTATTTGTATAATGATAATTATTTTTTCACATTAATTGTAGTTATTATTTATATGTGAAATATTTGATGTTATTTTATATTAATTGTGGTCATTATTTATTATTATAATTTTTAGAAATATGGTTGATGTAAATTTATAAACTATACAGTATAACTGTATAATATGACAATAAACTATTTTACAATTTCAAAAAAATTCAAGAACTATTTCATAAATTTAAAAAATTATTCAAAATAATATCTAATATCGAGTAATACTAATTGGCTTTTATTGATTTAGAGAAGACATATTGATTCAGGGTATGGGTCTGGAAGCGACTCCGGCTACAGGTATGGTAGCGGGGTAGGAGGTAGGAGTGGTGGAAGAGGAGGTGGTAGAGGTGGAGGTGGAGGGTCTGGAAGCGGAGGGGGCTTCGGTTATGGCAGTGGGTATGGGTCTGGATATGGGAGTGGAAGCGGCAGAGAAGGAGGTAGCGGCGATGGAGGTGAAGGAGGAGTGGCGGCGGTGGCGACGGCGGTGGTGGTGGTAGGGGTCATGGAAGTGGCTCTGGCTATGGTTCGAGGTATGGGTTTGGAAATGGAGGAGACTATAATGAACCATGAGGGGCAGAAGTAACATGCGTGAAGTCACGCCTCGGCTAGTGCCCAAATTTTTTTTCAATACATGATATGAGAAACTTGAGGCTGAAATATCACCCCAATTGTTGAGGAGAAAAGATGCTTCTTCAGGTAAAATCTTCCTGTCATCAAAATATACATGCACCAGTAGCGTCTTCCTTACAAAAAAATATGTTGGTTACCTTGATGAGTTGGCTTATAGCATTGATTAGTTTTTTGTTATCCTCATATGGGAAAGTGTTTAAAGGGTAAGAAAGCATATGGCTCAGTTAACTCCACTTTGCCTTGAACCAAATCGATAAATAGTCTAAAGCTGTTTTCAGATTCCTTTTTCTTGAGAAGTTCAGAGCCGTTCTGCATTGAGTGTTAGCTTACCACTACCCTCTCGGCAGTTGAATAGTATAGTTATCCTCTTATAAGCTTCTGTACAGCCATAATGACCTAACTGCCTTTTTGGCAATTGAGTCATGTAGTTTTCATATACTCTTTTTATACTGTCTTATTTTATATATATTAGTTGATATGTTTTTATTGCAGAAGAGTTAATTGAGACTATGAAATGACCTATTATGATTTTTAGCTTAAAGTAGAAAATTTGCCTTTAGATAGTCGGATACAATCTATTACTGGTTGTTCCTTTGGGGGACACCTAATTAAATTAGAATGCTACAGAACAAATTAGAAAGACCCCTGCTCCAAGATGACACACACATCTCAAGAAGGGTAAAAAAAAAGCTTTGGAACATATCAGGTATAAGCAAAATTTTGCAGCATGTCAGGTATTTCTATTCCTACTTTTTTCGTACTACTTTTCTCTTTTAAACTTACATATTCTTAAAAGAAGTTTGATAGCTTTTCTGTAAGTAGTATTATTCTATTTTACTTATGTATTTGTACTTTATCCTAGTTATTTATTTATTTATTATGTATCTAATCATTTTATCATTTTTTTATTTATCTATTTATTTTCTAAAATCTTCTGGGCACATTTGCTAAGCTTTTTACATTTTTAATCTTTTGATCTATACCTTGTTTTTATTTCTGTACACTGCATCATTCATATATTATCTCACATGCATGTGGGTTTATCGGAAACAGTCTCTCTATTATATAGAGATAAAACTGTGTACTACTGAACCTCTCTAAACTCCACTTCATTGCGAGATTTCGAACCGAGTGCTGGTGATGATGATTGAGTAATACTAATATATTATTATCGTATTAAATCTCAATCCGGTACGCCGCGTTGCATAGAATCGTCTTTCTTCTTTTAATTTTACCAAAGCTAAATTATAAAACCCACTATCTCGCTAAACCCTAAAACTTGCCACCCTCCAGTGACTTAGTGGAGGCCAACATGTATTCGCTATTCATCTTGCAACCTCCCAAAGCTCTGTTGGATCTCCTCGGTACCCGAATTTTCGCGCGACTCATGGGCGGTGGGCCTAGGACCTTCCCCGGTGGCATCAATAAGTGGCAATGGAAGCGTCTTCACGAGAAGAGAGCCAAAGAGAAAGAAAAACGACTGCTTGACCAAGAAAAACAGCTCTACGAAGCCAGAATCCGATCCCAAATCCGAGCTAAACTCGCCGGCAGACCGGACCCGGAACCCAACCCCAATGGGCACAACCCCATGTCTCCTCGGGACCACATCAAAGCCCTTGCTGATCGCTTCATGGTGTCTGGAGCGGAGGATTTGTGGAACGAGAAGGACGGTCCTTTGGAATCCCCAAAACCACCACGGAAGTCTAATCAACGACCGGGTTCACTAGGGTCAGGTCAAAGAGCTGGATTGATCAGTCGCCCGATTGATTTAAGGAAGCTGGTGTCGGTGGAGGGACGCAATGTGAATGTAAAAGTTAGATATTATTCGGTACTAGGAGGTTCGGATTTCGGGACTAAAAGTAATTGGGTGAGCAAAGACACGAGATTTAGGAGAAATGCAAGTTCTTCAAACAGTGACGATTCAAAAAACTCATTTGGATACGATGCGGAGAAGCATTTTCGTAGTAGTTTGGTAGGAAAGCTTAGGAATGAAAGTAACTCCAAGAAAATGATTGGTTCCATTGAGAAAAGAGGCTTCAATTATCCGAAAATGAGGAGGGTTTGGAAAAATGAGAGCTCTTCAACTGATAGTGATGATGATGAGGAGGAGAAGCTTGATTCAGATGATGAGATGGTGGAGAGTAGGAGACGTTTGAGGAATATAGGGTCTAGAGCTGCTCTGGGGGAGTATGACTTGAAGAGAACGAAGAGAGTGCCTTTAAAGGAGCTTGAGGATATTGATTTTGCAGAGGAGGTGGAGTTTATTAGGAATGAGCTTGAGAAGAAGAAGTTGAATGGAAATGATGGAGAGAATGGTGAGGTTGGTGAGGGGGAATGGCTTCTTACTAACAAAAGGTGGGGTCATGTGCTCCTGATTTCATGTTTGGTTTAATTCTCTGAGAGATTCTTTGATATACTGTTGCCTTTATACTTCTACGAAAAGACTGGATTGGTTAGTTTTGGCTAATGAATATATTTGTTGGTTTCGTACCTATTTGGAGATTTTATAGCTGGCTTTTGTTTCTTCAGATTTGAGGAATGTGACATCTCTCCGTTAACTGTCAAGGCACTTACTGAGGCTGGCTATGTTCAGATGACTAGGGTACAGGGGGCTACTCTTTCTGTGTGCCTTGAGGGTATGCTTGCCACCTCTGTTGTTTTAGTGTGAGATATGACTATGGATAATACTTACGTTTCTTTTTTTTTTTTTTTGGGTTCTGGCGTCAAGCTGAAAATAATATAAGCAAAATAATCCTTGGTTGTTTCAAATTTGCAAATCCAAAGTGCGAATAGTTGATACCATCACATCCAATTAGATTGCTTATGGTTTTGTATCGTAACTTGTTGCAGGTAAAGATGCTTTGGTCAAAGCAAAAACTGGCACAGGAAAAAGTGCAGCATTTTTGGTACATTACGAGTCTCTTGACAATTTTCAAGTTGTTTGTACGGCTTTTGTTTTTTCTTCAATTTGTTTGTTAAGTGCAAACAGCTTCCTGCTATTGAATCAGTTCTAAAAGCAACAAGTAGTGACACCAATCCACGGGTGAATCCTGTATATGTTCTAATTCTCTGCCCAACAAGAGAACTAGCAAGTCAGATAGCTGCGCAGGCAATTGCAATGCTGAAATACCACGATGGCATAGGCGTGCAGACACTTGTTGGAGGTACACGTTTCAAAGTTGATAAGAAACGTCTAGAATCAGATCCTTGCCAGGTTTGGTCTTTCATTCATGCCTTTTAAATTTTGACTCAGATCACCATTACATTCATTTGGATTTATGCAAAATCTAGTAATTATTGGATTATTTATAAAAGACATGGCTTTTGTTACTACAGCATAAATATGATACTCACTGTTAATTTATCCTTCTTCAGATGATTGTCGCAACTCCAGGTCGACTACTGGATCACATAGAGAATAGAGGGGGCCTATCTGTCCATTTGATGGCATTGAAGATGCTAATACTTGATGAAGCTGACCACTTATTAGACCTGGGGTTTCGGAAGGATGTGGAAAAAATTGTTGATTGTTTGCCCCGTCGGAGGCAGTCTTTACTGTTCTCTGCAACAATTCCGAAGGAGGTTGATCTTAGATATCTGATTATAGTTATAAGCAATGGATTATAGATCTGCATCAACGTTATTGTACACAATGTTTGCCTTTGCAACTGCAGGTTCGGCGGATATCTCAGCTTGTATTGAAAAGAGAGCATGCTTTTATTGATACAGTGGGCTTGGACTGTGTGGAAACTCCTGAAAAGGTATATCATAGATAATAATGATGGAAACATGGAAGTAGGTAATTAGCAAGAATTTGCTAACTACAAGAAATGTGTACTTTAACATGAAGATTTATTATATCAGGGTGAAGGGGAAATGGATTGATTTTTCTGGGAGGATAGAAAGGAGCTCATAGAAATTCTCTTACCCCCCATTCACGTGTTCCTTATATGCATACCATTATACTTATTTTTAGATTTTGCATAAATGTTACTAATCAAAATTCTCAATGTGTAGAATGCTGAATAGATCAACTCTGATCTATTAACTTCAAATAGTATCATTTCGCTGTGTTCACTTATTTGAACCAGATAATATACTTCTAACTTAATGATGGGAAGAAACAATCTCTGTTGCTAATATTTGCTTCCTAAAGTCAGGTGAAACAATCATTTCTAGTCGTTGAGCATGAGTTGCATTTTCAAGTTGTACATCATCTTTTGGAAGAGCATATCAAGCACACATCTGATTACAAGGTAAATGTGTCGGTGATTCACATTTTAGATATCTCTTTATGTTAGATTACGTGCCTAATTTGTTCCACTTGCACTTGCATTTAGGTAATTGTCTTTTGTTCAAGTGGGATGGTAACATCGCTCTTTTATCTACTTTTACAAAAAATGAAGATGAATGTCAGGGAGATGCATTCTAGAAAGCCTCAACTCTATAGAACTCGTGTTTCTGATGAATTCAGGGAATCAAAACGATTGGTTCTTATTACTTCTGATGTCTCATCTCGGGGGATGAATTATCCTGACGTTACTTTGGTCATTCAGGTACGACTACGTCTTGGGAGAGCTGCTAAGTTCTAAGATACCAACCTGAGCTTTGTTGAGATGACTTCCTTTCATATTTACTGCTGCTGAAATGATGCTAGCCATTTGTATATAAAGATAGTATTAATGGGTCAATATGACATGCATGAGTAGAACTTAAATGATCTCTGATGAAGCTCCAGAGATCGTTAAATGACCTATTCAAGTAGGTTTTACCTTCAGATATGTTCTGCCTGCTGCCCCCGTTAGCAATTCTTGATAGTGCATAAACAAAAACTTATCGTCTATGCAATTTGGGTATATAGAATTGCGTACAAATGATATTGAACTACAGTACAGATTGATATATTTGGTTTGAAAATTGTATTTTCCTCTCCTTTTGAGTCTGCATGTCTTGTGTTGAATTTATTACAAATCTTAATCATAACCAGGTTGGTATTCCTTCTACCCGGGAACAATACATACATCGTCTCGGAAGGACAGGACGTGAAGGAAAAGATGGAGAAGGCATCTTATTGCTTGCACCATGGGAAGGATATTTCCTGGACGAGTTGAAAGACCTGCCCCTTGAGAAAGTTCCTTTGCCTCATCTAGAAGAAAAAGCTAAATTGAAGGTCTATAACTTTAGTTTTGATATCTGTTCTTATTGTTTGATAATTCATTAATTTGTCCTTGCTAACCATGTTGAAACAGATGGATTCTCTTAATTGAAATGTAGCTGTTGTTTATTTGTAAATGGTGTAGCACTCAGATTAACATGCACTATTTGAAGGCATGTTTCTACGTATTAAGCCCTACCCATGAAGGTGCTAATGTGATTGCATTTATTGTGTGTGGAAAGTAAGATCGGTGGGTGGTACTTGTGCTGAATTTATCTGTTTGAGTGGCTTAACCTGCTTTATTAACTCTGATGTCTCCCCTTAAATATCAGAAGTAGCCAATGTGTCTTGCCCAACTTTAATTAAACAATTCTTACTGCTATGCTATTGATCTTAAAACATATGTGGTTAAATATTACCTAGGCCAATAGGATTTCAGGTATATCTGTCTTCAAATTGTGGATGTGTACATATTTAAAGAATTAATGCTTGTATACTGCTTACTTTTCGCAGATAGACAACTCATTGTCAAAGATTGATAGTAGCATCAAAGAGGCAGCATATCATGCTTGGCTAGGCTATTACAACTCGATCAGAAAAATTGGGAGGGACAAGACCACGCTTGTTGAGCTGGCAAAACGATTCTGTGACTCGATAGGCTTACAACAATCTCCTCCTCTCTTCAGAAGAACAGCATTAAAAATGGGCTTGAAAGGCATTCCTGGTATCCGTGTCAGAAATTAACAGTTCCTAAAGTATTGTTCATATTACCTCTGCATTGTGGAGACAAAAGAGGATCACGAGTGAAACAAACACCAGATTCAACTTTCATTCAACCTATATATTACTACTGGGACAGATCATCCTATCTCATAATATTATGTCATGTAGGTTACTTTATTCTGATGTTGCATGTAGGAGCTTCATCTAATTAGAAAAACTAATCGATGTTCTTGTACTTGTATCATGTTTGGCTGATTTTTTTTTAAAATTATCGGTAACCCTAATTTTTACTAAAAATACTGTCTTATTGTTGGGTCTCTAGATGTGACATTCCTTGACTTATTAGGATGTCTGATGTAGCTTTTTGGTGTCTTAAATTGCTGATTTTGAGTCGACGTGCCATTTTGATCTTAATTTGATGAATGATTTTGTTTGACAATTGCTTGAAGGTCAATGAACTGTAGTGTGCCATTTTTATCTCAGTTTGATGATTATCTTGTCTGTCTTTGCTGCAGAACTTAAAGCTCCTGCAGTTTTAAGCATACATGAAAGGTGGTCTGATCATGAGACTAGGCGTGGATGGTTGCAGAGGTTACATGTATTTCATCCCTCATTGTAGATTTTCCCAGCCTGAGACATAAGGTGGAATATTGTGAGATCTATGATTGAAAATGATTCCTGTTCGAGAAGTGAATTACGTGTTAGATTATATTGAGCTATTTTGTTGAGCTGAGAAAGTGAAGCATGGTCCCAATTCATATTGACGTCAATTTATAGTAAGGCTGTTGATTGCTTCTTGTTAATTTTGAAGCGTAAATTAGCATTACAATGTATTGGTCAAATAAGTACTACATTAGTGACTAATCTCGATAAAGGGGGGAAAAAAATCGTTGGATGCCAAAGCGATGTAACTATACTGGTCGTTTCCATTTTTCATGTTTTGGCGAGAGGGTGGGAAGGAAGGCAGCCTACTGCATCTATCAAAGCAGTCATTAGTTGCCTGAAGTCACACAATTGACCAGCGTTATGATTTTGTCATATTTCAAAGGTGGTGTCTTTGCAATGATATCTACCAAGGTTTTAAAAACCGAACCGGTTCGGCTGGAAAAAGTTTGAACCAGCTTGTGGTCTGGTTCGGTTTTAATAACCTTTATATATTAAAATCGACCGGTTTATCAGCAAATAGGTCGGTTTTTGTTGAACCTGCTCAACCGGTTCGACACAAATGACAAAACTGCAGAGTAATCGTTAATAAAGGCTGGTTTATTGCTCCTTTCATCGAAGCTTCTAGGGCTTCTCCTCTGTCGCGTTCGTCTTCTTGGACTTAACTGGCTCTAGCAGAGTAATCGTCAACTTCTACGGTGTCTTCTCCGTCTTCGACGTACTTAGCTCTGACACAGTAACCATCAACTGCTCCTTTGTCTTCTTTGTCTTGTTGGACGAAATAGGCTCTGACGGAGTACTCGTTGACTTCTCCTCTGCCTTCTCTGTCTTTCTGGGCTTACTTTGCTCCAGCTAAGCACTCCTCAACTTCTCCTTTGTCTCATCCCTCTCGTTGGACAAAACAGGCTCCGATTGAGTACCTTTTTCTTTTTTTTGGAATATAAGGGAAAATAAACAGAAAAACGCGACTAAATTAGTCAGCCTGCGGGCTACCCCGGCGATACAAAGTGCGGCTCCAATTAGAAGCTAAAAAGGACTGTATGGAGGTTGGAGGATCCATAAGAACGTGCAACCCTGGGGGAACATGCGTAGCTTCAGCTGCCAGACGATCGGCGCATGTATTCCCCTCCCGATAGACATGGTTAACTTGTACCTCCCAGTCACGTTCCATCAATGCAAGTAACTCCTGCACCAAAAGAGAATTCATAGTCAGTAAATAACCCGAAGGGGATAGGATATTGGTGACTTGAAGTGAGTTGACTTCCAGAATGATTTTCCGATAGCCAAGGTCCCATGCCACTGTGAGCCCTGTGTGAACCCCTTGTAACTCAGCGGCCAACGACGTGCTTGCTTCAAACTGATGGAGAAAACCCCCTCGCCATTGGCCATGACAGTCCTTAAGCAACCCCGTAGCTGTATTGACTGAAGATCCAGAAAGCACCGAACCATCGGTGTTGACTTTAGTGCATCCCTCCGGCGGTGGTGTCCAGCTTACTGGTGTCCCTACTGGTAAACCTCGTGGGGGAGTGACACACCGCGTCACCTCGTGAGCTCGGCGAATCCACGACACATACCCTAAAACGAGATGATGTCCCGTGTCTGGCCACTCGAACCCCTCCTCAAAAATACTTTTGTTGCGCCATTGCCAGAGGTACCAACATGAGACCCGAAAAATGACTATCTAGTCGACCCCCGACCGATGGTGTTGGATTGTCAAGTTAGTCTGGAGCCATTGCTCTATAATCCCCTGGCAAAAGAACGTCGCTTGCAATGCTGGGGACCATCGCTGCCAGAAAAGTTGGACCCGACGACAATCCCGAATAGCATGCAGTGCGGTTTCTTCGTGACTGTAGTGACGGCAGTGACTGTCGGAAGCGATGTGCCGAAGAACTCGCTGGTAATTGGTCAGAAGTTTGTTATTTGCTAACAGCCACAGAAATGCGCGGATCTGCTATGGTCTCGGCCATTTCCAGATGATATTCCAGAAAGGGTTGGGGTTCCCTGCAGTAGCCGCTGTAAGTAACGCATAAGCAGATTCCAGCGTGAATTTCCCTTGTGGACCGGGTCCCCAAACAAAAGTATCAGCCTCCTCCTCAGATGAAGGGGGTAGGACCGTAGCGATGGCCATACATAAGTGATCGGGAAGATAAGGAGTGATCAATTCCCATTTTCAATTGCCATCCACCGCGACATACTCAGCCACAAAACTGTTCAACAGCCGTGCTGGAAGGGGTTGCCCTGTCTCCTGTGCTAAGGGACCCCATCCAAGTACCCATTGGTCAACCCAAAATTTGGTCCGTTGCCCATGACCCAATGACCAGGTAAGACCTTGACGGACATGATCCCACGTAGGTGCCATCCCCCGCCAAAGGGACGACGTCCCAGTGGTTGGCAGAGTGGGAGGGATGTGAGAATCAGGAAATCGATATTTAACTCGGAGCACCTGGACCCATAACTTCGTGGGTTGGGTGAGCAACTCCCAGCCCAA
>JAOQMS010000180.1:33015327-33032378 GCA_027563885.1 Erythroxylum longipes
GTCATAATTTCACCAGTCAATTTACTATTTAGTTTAGTAAACTATGAAAATTCTTATCTTATGTTAATATCTTTCTTAAGAATATTAAAAACTAATCCTTGGTTGATTACCTTAAATCTCTTTATAGTTAAAACCCTTAAGAATGCATTAATCGATTCATGAATTTCATTATTAAGTTTGGCCCTAATCTAGAGGATTTATGTCAACCTATCTTTAGGTTTGTTTATAAGTCCTTTCAATTACAGTAGACCTATTCATACAAAATGATTTCATAATCTCAATTACATGAAATCATATATAAAATAATACGCTAGCAATATTAATTCAAGGATGATTAGGAACACATAATTTAATCTCAATGAAAACAAAGAATGAATTAATTTAAAACGAAATCACCATAAGGTCTATCCCAAGGTTCATCTAATCCAATACCAAAAATGTTTAATTCATGATTATAACATCAAAGTTAAAAGAAAAACATAAAACTAAAAGAACTATGATAAGATTCCTTTTAATCTTCATAAAATTCACTTTATATTAATGGAAATTCACTTCAGAATATGTTTCCTTTTTCTTCTTTTTTTTCCTATCATTATAATTCATCAATTTGTGCTTTCCTGAGTCTCATATGAATCTACTATAAACTCCCCTGGTTTTCTCTTTGTTTTGCTTTTTTATAGCTAATAAATTAGGATTTTTGGAGTGGACACAATCACTCATATGGTCGTGTGCAAGATCATGTCCCTCAATCTTACTTCAATCTTTAACATTGTAAAGAAACATAGTCCACAGTCGTGTAAACTTACACTAGCAACCACTAAAATAGCTTCAATTTCTCTATTTTTTGTCCTAATTTTGCCATATTTCTTCTCTTTATCCATAATGGAAAATAAGACCTAAAAATATAATAAAAGCAAGATAAGTACCAAAAAAAGAAAATCTCAAATACCCAAATAAAATGCATTAAATATAGGACTAGAAATATAGTCTATTTAGCATTTATCATATTTCTTATCCAATTATACAATAAGATGTGGGCGTTAGATGGTCCATAAGGATAAGGAAACCTATAATTTCTAATAATTATATGGTGTATTTGTAAGGGTCAAATATAAGTTCTTATAATAAACTAGTCTCATTTTCATAGGTAAAAAGTGATGTTAATTTTAATATCTAGTATAAAGTTATTGAAAAACAGTTGAAATTCATCGATAGTAATCAAATTTGGGGTTTTTCTTAGTTAATAGAAGGGCAAAAACCGTTGATTGTAGAAGAGTTTTAAAAACTAAAAAGGATTCTTATGTTAGTATAGAGAGATATAAAGTTAGACTTGTGATCAAAAATCAAGAATCTAACTGAAAAGGAAGTCATTAATTATCATGAAACCTTCTCTCTAATTTTTTAGAAGTATTCATTAAGGATAACCATGACCTTAATGGCTATATTTAATTTAGAATTTTATCAAATAGATGTTAAACTACCTTTTTGAATTGAGATCTTAAACTTTTTAAATGGATATCTTAAAGAAGAAGTATGTATAACTCATCCTAAAGGGTTTGCTTCCAATACATGAAATCATTTAATTTTTAAACTAAAGAATTCTATATATGGACTAAAACTTGCCTCATGTCAGTGTTATATGAAATTTACAATATTATAACCTCTAAGAATTTTAAAGAAAACATTACTGATCAATGCATACACCTTTAAGTTAATGACAAGTGTATTTATTTTTCGTCTTACATATGGATAATATATTACTTACGACTAATGTTTTAGGTTTTCTATATGAATTTTCTCTCTTAAAATTGTGAAATGGAAAATGGAATAAGCCTATTATATCATTAAAATAGAGATATATAGAGACATGTTCAATGAACTATTAGAATTGTCTCAGAAAGCTTACATTGAAAATATTTTGAAGAAGTTTAGGATTAACATATGTTCATCATCAATAACATCCATTATTAAAGAAGACAGTTTGAATTCGTGTCCAAAGAATACATTGAAAAAAGAAGCAATAAAGAACATACCGTATACATTTACAGTTGGTAGCTTAATGTATTCACCTAAATTCTTAAGACTTAATATTGCATATTTAGTAGGGATGTTGAAGAGATACAAGAATAACCCAAGCTTAAGCACTATACAGCTACTAAAAAAGTTACAACGTAGCTACAAGAAATTAAGAACTACAATCTCACATATAGAAATGGTGATAACTAGTCTCATATATAAACACTGTGATAACTTGGAGGTGTAGGCCAGGTTGGCCCGACCTAATGGGCCACGGGCCACGGGCCACGGGCCACCGTAGCATGGGGTTGGGCTAAGAGCAGCTCGGGTCCGACCCGACTTATTAACATCTCTATATGTAAGTAGAGTTTATACCTTACCATGAACATATAACACATGCATTATGATTGCAAACTTTTATCACATATTTGAGGGTTGTTGATACTGTTACATAACCATTAAAGATTTGATGTGATAAATTAGTAGCAATACTTTGTAAAAAACAATAAAATTAGAAATGTAAACAAACATATTGATATAAATTATTTGGCATTCGGGAATCATGCTGTAGAAAAGACGATCACTTTTGAACAAATCAGTTACGAGTTTAAAGTAGTTGATTCTACGTCTAAAGATTTGTCGGCATATTCATATAAGGATTATATACAGAATATGAGATAGTCTTATTGATCCTGATTTCAAGTTTAGACTTATCACTTTATTACAATACAGATGATAAAGTTCGTCCATATACAATTTATTGTTTCATCTCATTTAATAAACCCTAAATGAAATAAAGTAATTGTTTTATCTCGTAACTTGTATTTTCTTTAATATTATAATGTTAAAAGGAAATATTTATATTTTAAAAGTATAATCATCACGACTCATGCTAATAAAGTTTGAATTGAGAGCTTTATAATACCCATATTTATTTGCCTCAGATTATGTGATATAGGATTCATAGACCAATTGGAAGAATATTGAATAAAAATTTGTATCTTATTTGTACTGTTATTAAGATAATAGCTAATTAAGTGATTTAATTTAGCTTAAATTAAGCTGTAGCCTATAAAGATAAAGTGGAATTATTATAAGTTCGTAAGCTAGCCTGATCATAAGAACATTGTATACCACCTTTCATGATTAATCTGACAAATAGATACATAAAATACAAGCTTTTTTTACACACTCTTTAAAGACAAAAAGTTCCTATGTTTCAGTACATTGACTTAATAAATATAACTAGAAATATGCAATTTAATTTTTGCAGTAAAATTATTTGTTCTTTATGTATATTATTTATAAGACTCAAGAAGGTAAGTGTGGATTTTGCCCGTCCTTATTCTTTCCCATCAAATCTGCACACGTCGCAGGCCCACGTCCTTGACTTTGCAGCAACATAATTATCCCTCCTATTAAGCAGAAGCTTAATAAGTAGCATCTGAAAACCATGTTAAGTGTAGAATTAATACACAGAAACATAACCTATCGTAATAAAATCAGGTGCCGGACCACATTTCTACTATGCTATTAAGTTTCAGGTCCCATAAGTACCTAATTCTGAGGCAATAATGAATGTTACATCAACTAATCTGCTGCTAATCAATAGTCTTAGATTTGCCTGGTTTAATAAACAGAACCAGCAACAACATAAATCACGTAAACAGAAAATGCCAATTTATTTAAAATACAACAGAAGAAATTCTTCATTATTTGAGCTATTCTAAAAAAAATATTCGTGAAATCTAGTTTTCTGTTGATTTAGGTATCCAGCTTTTGATGCGGCAAGTTTCAACCTTATGCAGTAGCGGAGAAATTCAATTTTCTTTAAAATCTGGTCATACACTTGAGCATGAAACAGATTTGTTTATGCTAAATCTAATCACATGAACTGCAGTTTTGGTTGAAAAATAAATCATAATCAAATTAGTCCATTTTATAGACAAGGACAAAAGCAGATTCTAGTTGATCCTGCGGACCGAGAATTCGCGGAAAAAGAGGATCCTTTTACATGGGATCAGAGGACAGCCCATCTCCAAAGTAGGAAAATTTCAAACCCTCATCATTTTTAATCTGTTCCTATCAAGTCACCCTTGAATAACATGGCTAAGTTCTAAAGCCTATCCGTATATTCTTCCAGGAAAATAAATCAGGTCCTTTCATTATTGACGAGCACAGAGTCAGCTGAAGTGACACGAGACTTTTATGGCATCAAAGTTTTCTTATCCCAGATGCAAAGAGTTGTGAAATTTTTTAATGCAAATGATAACTTCCAAGAAACAAATTCCTTTGTGTGTATCATGCTGCCACCAACCTTGAACCAAAACCTTAGGTTTCCTTTCACATTTCATCACTTCATTCCATCTCTGACCATTCCAACATTAATTGGCTGCTTGTCATTACAGCAATAGCAACAGAAGGTGTGGTAAGGAGCCCACTACTGTAATGAGCCTACCTGTTACGCGCTAATATTCATTAGCACTGCTGGATGATCCCAATACTTGACGTTCATTTACTATATGCATCTATAACTTGTACACAAGGACATGCCATGAAGCTAAGGATCCGAATACATAGAACATGTGTACTTGTCAGGTGACGGTCACAGCACGTGTCCCTCAATCCCTTGTCAATACAATAGCTATATCACAAATTTAAGCTAAACACTCGTTTAAAGTCAACGCTTTTCATCAATACTATGTTCAAATTAATACTCGAACCAGGTTCTTCAAATTGACCATACTAACCTTTAGCATTCTTCCTGTATAGAGACGTCGATGATTGTCCACCAAAGTTTGGAGCTTTTTTCTCGCTCAAGGGCTTCAACTGCAATTACCTGACAGCTTAGAGGGTACCGCTGGCATTTCAATAAGACTAATTGTAATTTTTGGCCGTATCTTCGCCACAGGTTTAATGTCTTGATCTTATAATAGAAGACTTCAAACCTGTCTTTTCCTTGCTACTTGGTGTCAATAAACTTGGCTTCAATTATTTCTTCTTCAATTTGTTCCGTCACTTCTCATTGTTTTAACAATCGTCATGACCATGAGGATTCCAAATCCAAGGCTACCATTTCTAGTCATGGTGATCTTACTGGCAGTTAGCTATCTCTCAAGTTGCCGCCACCTCCATGGAAGTATGAGTTATCAAACCAACAGCCAACATGTCGAAACTGAGTTCTCTGGTCAGTTCTCGTGGCATTTCTCTGCAAAAGCTCCTGAAGGTTCCAGAGAAGATAAGAAACCCCCAGTTTTTGAAGTCTCCGATAGAACAGTTCCAGGGGGACCAAACCCTCTGCACAACTGATAGCTACTTCATCACAGAATAGATTTATGTATGTATCAGTAAGTACCTATTACACATAGATCTTTGCAGAATATAGGGAGTCTATTTTATCTTTCTTTCCCTTTTTCTTTAATTGGTTCACAGAGATAGATTTTGGAAAGGAGCAGTTTTGACAGGAGTTAATGTTATTCGTAATTGCAACTTTACTTGATTTTGATTCTTCAGAGATTATAAAACAGCATATATACTTGCAACGGTGGGAAAGATTACTCTATAATATAGAAAGTTGGCTGTTACTCCATTCGTCTTGGACTTTGAGCCAGAAAAGTGTGAAAGAAGAGAAAGATCAGAAAATTTTTCAATAATTAATTATTGAAGTACAAATACGGGTCCATATTAGATAGGCTCTAGCAGCCGCCGACTATCTTATTGTATGCACATTCGTTAGTGTGACAATTGTTTACAGAAGAAGTCAAACCGATACCATATCAGCAACTAGGATATTTGGATTTAAATGTCATATTTGTACAAGTTGGCTTTGACGATGAGGGATATTGTGAAGCCAGAAACTCTTGAGAGAAATAATAGCTTAATCTCCATGTAGAGGCATGTTAGTGGCATGTTTCCTTCTTTCAAGAAAGTCAAACAATGCATACTGCAAGGATTCCCAAGGTGTGACTTGATTAAAAATAAAAGGGAACATGAATGGCTTTAGTGCTTATCTAGCTTCAATCTTGCCAATTTATTCATCTTTGCATTTTGGGTGATTGATGCGAGCGCAATTAGTCAAAAATATGAGTTTCAATGCATGTTGGTTTGAGTCTATTATACGAGTGGAGATAGAGAACGTTTGGATGTAAAATACTCATCTTTGGTTAAACATTACTTCAGACATGAGCATCTTCCAATCTATGCCCCTCTCAAGATGTCAGAGTTAAAGTTACAGTGAAAACATAATCTTTAACACGAGCAAAACACAAACCATATTTATCTGCACAATATTACGGAAGGATCCATAACCTCAAGCAAAAGCATATCTCATATCGTGTATAACTCCACAAAGTTAAAAACAGATCAATTGTCTCAGACATGAGTATGTCCTAGATCGTGCCTCATAGCACTAAAAGATTCGTAGCTGACACAATATAGCCTATGATCATGTCTCATGCCATCCATGCATACCCACTGGAAACCTTAATTCTTTTGTTTTGTACTTCATATATGTTTCTTTTTAGTTTTAGTTTTTGATATCTTTATTATTTGAGAGCCTTGAGTGCTTCTTTGCTTTGTTTTTTTTCATTAAACCTAGAATTTAAAAGTATTTTTTTTGTAATGTTCAAACACTCAATGAATTTTATTCTTCATTAATTCTTTATGATCAGCAGGTCAATTCTCTTTATAAATATTTTAGCTTTCTTAAATTTGATTCAAATTTGTTTACAAGTTCTGTATGATAAATATTCCAGGGAGGGTTTACATTAGTTGGTATTAGAGTTTTGCTTTGAATCAGGTGGAGTATCCTTTCTTCTTTGTTTTTGTACTATTTAAATTATACTCATTTCTTAGTAGAAAAAATAAGAAATAATTTGTGATTCCTTTCATTCTATTACATTGTAATCTTATTTTTAAAGTTTCAATTAAAAAATTAAATATCATCACCATTTTATTTTTAGGGTTTATATATATTTGTTATTGTCAAAGGATTTGTTCTTTGTTAAATTCCTGTGTTTCGTATCATTCAAACTAATTGTTTCTATGGCTATGAAAAAAAATGAAGAAAAAGAAAGTTGTAAAGGAATAATGACTAAAGAAATCATTCCTTAATTCAGTTTGAAGTTCTTGCTAACCTTCCTTGTTTTATTTGATTCCATATTTTTCTTAATTCGTTATTTATTTTTCTCTTTTTGACTGATAGTTATTGGATTCTTGAAATTTATAAGATTGAATTCTTATATAAAGAGAAGCCAAGAGTGGAAAATAGTAAAAGAAGATGATATTAGTATCGAGAAAAGCTAAATAAAGAGTGAAACATGAGTGATTTATTATATTTTAAAAGTAAATACATGAGAAAATAGTTTTTATAGCTTTTGATATTTTTGCTATTTAAGAGTCGTGAATGTTTTTTTATCTTATTCTTCATTGAATCTTGAATGTATTAATTAAAGGATTCTTTTTATGTCATTCGAATGCTTAATTAACTTGATTTTTAATTCTTGATAGTCCACATATGGGTTCTTTTTATATATCTATTTTAATTTTCTTGAAGTTAATTTCAACTTTTTATGGATTGTATAAAGTATATTCCAAAATGAGTTCACTTTAGTAATACCGTTAAAAAGAGAGAAGTTGGCAAGTAGTGAATTAAGGCAGAAAATCAATCAGACACAGTAACATATACATAGATTAGAATGACATCTGTTGAGTGAGATAATAGAGCTACATCCTTTATGGTTACGGTACACATCCTTTCTCAATCATTTTCTTTCAGATCAGACTCGTTTAAGCGTTTAAGACAAAAGAAATGATGCTTTTTCAGTTGATAAAAAACTAAAAACGAAAATGTTATTTTCGTACAAGCTGTAACAAGAAAGACACCAAAGGATTGGACCCATGTGCTAGAGGGCGACAAGTAGACGAAATTTGCATGAAAAGAACAGGTTATCCACAGATCAAATAATGAATCCATTTTAAATTTTGCTGTAAGCTAGAATGCAAAAGCTAAAGATTTCTATGACCTGGCTTCCTCTTGATTTGAAGTTAATTTTGAGGTAAGGATGAAAGCTTGTCTAGCAAATGCAAGCCAGGATTGGTTTGAGTAACTTCCTCTCCAACGAGCCTTACACAGAAGGTATCACTCTCGTCAATGTTGCGTAAGATTAATGTCACAGAATTTGCAATTCTAACGTCCATAGTCCGTTCAAACAGAGGGAACAATTAAAAAAGGTATTATAGAATTTGTAGTCTCATTAAAGAATAAAGAGCACTTTGGAACGAAGTAAGCCACTCTCAATCCTCAAGCGAACATGCACAATTAGAAGGTTGGCCAAAGTGACCGTATACAGGTTACACCCGTAAGATCAATTGCAATTTCAGACGACAACTTGGACAAACTTCAACGCTTCTCTGACAAATATTTATATGCACAATCAGCTTGACAGCTAAATCTAAACTTTGAAGAACCGAGGTTCTGGAACAACTCTAGAAGATCAGAATTCGTCTGTGTAAGAAATATTATCTAATATAATAGATAAACACAAGATTGGATATGCATCATATATTGCAACTATCAGTTATTTAGATGAATTTCTATCTTCAGCAGATTAATGGACTTTTTGAAGAATCTTTTATTCTATGCAGAAATTGTCTTTGTGTATTATAGTGTTTCTAAAATTAGCATAAGATCATTTAAGTGAATATTATCTCATATTTACAGATAATGTCAAGACGTTAACTAATTATTTATGGTTAACAATTAAAAGGTCATACTTAAATTCATCAGATGTGTCCTTTCATCAATACTCCCACTCACACATGATGAGTTTAGTCAATATAATTTTTACATGTTCTCATGCTTGTCTAATACCCCGTGCGATCAGCATATCTTGAGAGTTTATAGTCACATATTTGTTAGGAATATATGATGTCTCAATTAATAAATCAATACTTGAGTAGATTTTGGATGTTATACCCAAGTCACAGCTCGCATTTCAATCTTCTTTGATCTCATTAATTTCATCTTGTCATAAACGTATTCCATTCTCTTACTAAAAGTCGGTGGTTGCCTTTGAATACATAATTTTTTTGTTCGAGTGACCTACAGAATGATCTTCCTTTGTTCTAGATTCTCTTGAATTTAATTTAATTTTCTTTCATACAATTGTCGTATAAGATCGTATCAACAATAATCTTCTGGTAATATTCTAAAGTAACAAATATTAAATTTAATCCTTAAGAATTAGACAAGAGTTTTGAGATTATATTATGAGGTTCCTTTAACCTCTAAGGTCTCACACAATGTAAGTTAAGATACGTTTACTTATATTAATCCTTTTTATGGTCATTTATATATACATGGTAAGATTTATATGCTATGGTATCAAATCCTATTAAAATGATGATAGGATTTGGAATATTGATGATGTTCTAAACTCTCCTTCAGGATTTTATTTTGATTTAATGATAATCTAGTCGATTGTGTTTATTAGATGAATGTCGTGATTTAATTACATTCTTGTATAATTCGGTAATAAACTGAGAGGATGAACTGAATGAAATACGATTAAATCAGATTAATGAGAGTTGGGTGATTTAATAGAAATCGTGATAAATTATATTGGTAATTGTGAGGAGAGAGATCCCGTGTGATGTTCCAATAGTTTATTAGAGTGCTTCAGATTTAATTAGGTTTTGGATAATTTGTAAATTGAGAGATTGCAAATTTCATAATCTAATTAGGGTTTATAATTTAGGGTTTACTAGTTATAATTTGAGAGAGAGTAGTCAGCCCTAGGACAGTCTAGAACCGACACTCCATTAACACATAATCGGCTAGGTTAGCATTAATGATAAGTAAAATCCTCTTTCTCATAAATTGGTAAATTCCTTAGTTTAATTTCTATTGTGATTGCATATTGCTTAAGCGTTAATTCCTTTGTGTTTAATTTTTGATTTAAGTGGTTGAATTCAATTATCGTGATTACTTTTTGTTGCATTGTTATTTTGAGTTTTATATATTGTTGGCCTTAGATTTTAGGATTAGTCCCCCTCCTCGTGCGATCGTCACCTCTTATGTTACAGTTGCGAGCTGTACGCTTGTGGTATTTGAGGACTTATAAATTTTAAAGCTTAAACGACACGATCAAATTTTTGGTGCCGCTACTGGGGAGGCATAAATTAGTTTAATTCTTATAGTCTAAAGTTTTTTTAACCATCTTTTGTGTTAAAGAAGAAGCTGGCCATAAAGTAGACGACACATCAACTTGGATATCACCGGACAACAATAGGGAATCTCTAGAGTTGAATGCTAAGAAGAGGTAAAAAGAACAATCATGAAGGATATATATTATAGGGAGCAAAGGACTCTTGAGGATTTCAATGAGCTCCAATTTAGTTGGAGAAATCATCATCCTTATATGAATACGTACACTTCGGGGTGGCAGAACTACCCAGATTTCTATTGGTCTAACGATGTAAGTACTCACATGGGACATCAAGAACTATTAGGATTTCAGTAAGATGAGTCCAGTTCTTACGATTCCAAATTGAATAAAATCATGGATAAGCTAACAGACATGGAAGAGACCTAGAAGAGACTAGAACAGCAATTTGACCAAGTAACAGAAAATCATGCCTCTTCTATTCACAACCTAGAGATTTAAGTGAGACAGTTTTCTCGTGAATTTTGTAAAAGAAGTGCAGAAGAATCTCTGAGCAATATGGAATTACATTAATGAGAGCAATATGAGCCTATCATACTCAGAAATAGGGAAGAGCGAGAAAAACCAGTGAGAAATCAAGCTGAACCCCATCTTGTAGAAGACTAAGAGACGAAGCAAGAAGATAAAGAAAATAATGACAACCCTCCCTATTATTCCCTAGATCTTGGTATACCATGCTTGAACATCGAAAAACTGGGGTAGAGGTTTATAAAGAGAACCTCATCATTTGGATTAGTGATGACCAAGTGACATTCAACATGAATGATATATTAAAGAATTTGGAAGAGGGAGACTCATTTAGAAAAATTGATGTGTTTGAATCTTTAAAGGAATGAGAGGACAAATAACAGTTGACAATGGACATCAAGTTTGAAGAAGCTATGGAAGTCTCTATTCAAGAAGCTAAAGAAGAAGAGGAGATGAGGGCGAATGAGGAAGAACCAAAAAGAGAACAACTCACCCTCTTACCTTCCAAACTACTGGATTTCATGGAAGATTCAGAGAGTTTTGTTATTCCCTATTTTATGAACAGTTTGCTTGAAAAAAGGATATTACTGAGCTTAATTGGTTTTCATAATTTTATCAATATTGTGCTTCTGATCATTTTGAAATTTGTAGCTTACTTACAGGCTATAAAACTGATGTTGAATGAAAAGGGTGGAAGCAAGTCACTCATAATTGATCCCGACTGAGTTTTCAATGATAAAAGATCAAGCTAATAATGTTAAAAGAATCGTTGCATGAGAGGCAACCTATGATTTTTTTTAAATTATCGGTTATTTCTTAGTTTTAGATAGTTCGAATTCTGTAATTAGGTTGTTCCATTTCCAAATAAATATTGTGGAAGAGTAGGGCATTAATTTTTTTGATAAAGATAACCAAGAAGGAAAGTATAATGAGGAGATAGTGCTAAATAGAAGTTAGGAATGGATCTCGGGCGGTGTGTATAAGGACGAAAGATGAAAAATTTAGAACTTGGTGAAATTATCGTAGGCCACGATCATGGCCTTTTGTAGGGTAAATCTGTCCATGCGATTTCTGGCGGAAATTTTTACCATTTTACCCTTCTTCACCTATGTATTCATTTCCTACTTAACTTTTTCACTTACTTTCATTTTAACTTTATCTCTTTAAGTTTAGAACCTCTAAACACTCTCACTTCTCTCTAACCAACTTCCAAATTTTCACTTTATTCCAACTTCCACCTACTTGCAGTCCATTATGCCGCGTATTAAGTAGTCAGCAAAGTGCAACCAATCATTAGGAAAAACTCAAGTCTCGAGCCGAGGGCGAAGGAACAAGGCGACATATTTCAAAGCACCATTTCCAATCTACACAGAGGAGGAAGATATTTGATTCCAGTCCCTTTATGTTAAACAGATAGTAGCCCTGAAATACTTTGATTTTTCTATGCTTGATAAGCTAGAATTGTGAGATAGGGTCGAGAATTTAGCAAAAAGAATTCAGTGGAGCAAGTTTATATAATTCTAATATCCTGTCTACTAGGAGCTCGCCCTCGAATTCTTCACTTCCCTTCATTTTAAACCCACTAACCTTAAGGAAATGTGGTTTAGGTTGCAGGGACAACCTTATGAACTGAACATTGAAATTATATATGATATTTGAGATTTCCCTGAATTCTCCATTGTCAATTAGCGTGATGACTTTTGTTCTTCCCACTATTGGAATGAGCTTACTGGGTTAGAGCGGTTCGACGCTAAGAATGCCTACAACAACTTTATACGAAGCCATGAGCACTTGTTGTTGCATAAATTCATGTGTCAAATGGTTTTTGCCAAATCAGAAACCAACAAGTGCTCAATGAAAGAACTTTTTCTGTTGTGGTGTATATATCACAGCATCTCAGTATGCACCTTGACACATGTTGTGATTGTTGTGACTCTACATAATAGGAGCAACAATTTGGGTATGGATTACTTGGTTTCCACCACTGCTGAGTACTGTGGTGTGGATTGTAGTGTTCTAACTGTCTACCTCCCTAATTTTATAAATCACCATCACTTATGACATGCTGAAATCCTAAAGTCCCATAACATAGAACTTTGAGACATCAACAAAAAGACTCATGTGAAGATCAGGGCTAGTCAGGAGAGTTCTAGCACAGTGCCACCTCAGCAAGTAGATGAGGACTCCACTAAGAGGAAGAAGACACAGGAAAACCTGGTTGAAAGAAAGTGCTCGATACAATCTTTGCTAACACTAAAGCAATTACTGACACACTTGAGGAAAACTCTAAAAGGATGAAGGAGATGGCATGCACACAATGACGTCAGAGTGGGGATATAAGCTGGATTCATCGATACTTCGAGGCTCAAGGCATATAACTACCACCGCTGACACCATCCCCGCCTCCATCACCATAAGGTTTTCTTCTAACCTTTTATTTTAAATCTAGTCTTTATTTTATTTTATTTTATTTTATGATATTTCCTTCCATGTGTGTTTGTTTGTCTCCTTCTTACATTGAGGATAATGTGTTGTTCAAGTGTGAGGAAGGTTTATTTTTCTTTGAGTGTGAATTTTGCATATTATTATGTTAGTGTGTTTAGGTTGCATATTGTGAATTGTGTGAATGTATCGATGGCTTAGATGTATTGAAATTGATTTAATTTTGAACATAATCTATTAGGTTGTGAAGAGTCATTAGCTCGCAAAATTAGTGATCTGGGTTCTTTGGCTAAAACATGCAAGTTAATTAGGATTTAGTATTAGTTTATCACCCTATAAATTGTCATATTCATTTATAATTTTAGGTCTTGCGACTAAGTAGCTTAGCTAATATTTTTTCATAAAAACGAGTAGCTAAAGTAACAAGATAGGCTTTAAATAAAAAAAGTATGTTTGTAAAATTTAAATTAATAACTATTTCACTGGCCTTTGGGTTATGAATAGAGCTAGTAGCCAATTGAGAACTTGAGGTAGTTAAGTAACTTGATCGACACATATCACAAGTGTGTACTTTTACGTCAAAAGGCTATAATGATGTTACAACCAAACAACTTAATAAAAACATAACTTAGTCGAGTAACCGAATTGACGTTCAACACTAATGTTTGCCTCTGTGTAAAAAGACTAGGTCTATGTCCACAAAAGTCATAAAAAATTTTCTAATAAAAATCTACCGAACTTGTAAGTGGCCTAACTTTCATGAAAATGTACTTAAGATTAGTTACAAAGTTTGAATGACCAAATAGTTATTAATTTATGTGTACAATTAAAAAGGGTGAATAAACTTGACATTTAAGTTTTGATTAATATGTATATTTAGTACAGAGCTCTTAGACACAGATTTTGCATGTTAATGAGGAATAACTTGAATGAATGTGTTTAAAGTTAAATTTACTTCATCAAGTTCAAGCTATTGTCTCATTGTTGCATTGTGTGCTTTGTGATTTTGTGTAGTTTGTTGTTTTGTTTGCTTGAGGACAAGCAAATGTTTAAGTGTGGGGATGTGATAAGTGTAAATTGCATTGTGTTTTAGGGCATAGTTTGATATGTGTTTAGCCCTTAATTCGATCACTTAGTATGCATTTAGGTTTAAATTGTTTTAGTTTGTGATTTATTTGTGTTTTAAGTTTTTTATGGGATAGTACAATTTTTTGAGCTTAAATAGTATGTTTTTGAGGTACCTTGATGTGTTTGCTAGTGTTTCAGGGTCAATATCAAAGAGCGGAGGAGTTTCAGAGAGAATCCAGGCCACAACATAGGCCTACAATTGTGGTAGGTAGACCACGATCGTGACAGAAGCTTCAGGTTTAGCCCACGATCGTAGCCTGTATCCCACGATCATGACAGAAAGTTTGAATGTGAGCCACGATTTCCTGCAGGCACGCAGACACTCACGAAATCATGTTTCACGAATTTTTTTAGATCTTTTGGACCCCGAAAAACCCTAGGATCACCCAAAACATGAAAAAAGTATAAAAAGTACATAAAAGAGGCAGAGAATGGAGGAGCTTCCGGCAGCCACTATTGAAACCCAAAAGGAAGAATATCGAGAGAGGGAAAGAAGAATAAGGAAGAGGAAGAACTGACTCGACGTGCTTCCCAAACCAGGAGGTTTTTCAACGTCGTTGCCGTCCATTGTCTATTCCAAGTTGTATTCTCTTTTCGTTTCGATTTTATTTATGTATAGAATTGAGATTGATAGTATGATGATAAGATTTGGAATATTGATGATGTTATAAACTCTCCTTCGGGATTTTATTTTGATTTAATGATAATCTAGTCGGTTGTGTTTATTAGATGAATGTCGTGATTTAATCATGTTCTTGCATAATTCGGTAATAAACTAAGAGGGTGAACTGAATGAAATACGATTAAATCAGATTAATGAGAGTTAGGTGATTTAATATAAAACTGTGATAAATCATATTTGTAATTGTACAGAGAGAGATCCCATGTGATGTTTCAATAGTTTATTAGAGAGCTTCAGATCTAATTAGGTTTTGGATAATTTTTGAATTGAGAAATTGCAAATTCTATAATCTAATTAGGGTTTATTATTTAGGGTTTAATGGTTATAACTCGAGAGAGAGCAGTCAGCCCTAGGACAGTCTAGAACTGTCACTCCATTGTCACATAATCGGCTAGGTTAGCATTAATGATTAGTAAAATCCCCTTTCTCATAAATTGGTAAATTCCTTAGGTTGATTTCTATTGTGATTGCATATTGCTCAACTGTTAATTCATTTGTGTTTAATTTCTGATTTAAGTAGTTGAATTCAATTCTTGTGATTACTTTCCATTGAATTGTTATTTTGAGTTTTATATATTGCTAGCCTTAGATTTTAGGATTAGATTAGTCCCCCTCCTCATAGGATCGGCACCTCTTATAATACAGTTGCAACTCATGCACTTGCGGTATTTGAGGGCTTATAAATTTTAAAGCTTGAATGACAAGATCACCAAGCAACCTCTAAAATACAACTATTTTATTAAGTTATTAATAGTTATAACATGTTGCATTAGATTTTCTCTAAGAAGATATGACTTCTAGAGTTATACTAACATGAAAATGAGTCATCTCGTCTATATAGTAGTTCGTATAAATCTAGGCTACCTCTTTATAATCATCATTTTCCTTAAACATAATTCCAGGATTAAAAGCTGCTCATAAAAACCCAAAAATCATAATTACTCATAAGAAACCAGAAATCCTAAATGAATAAATGAACTCGTGCTCGTAATAAAACTATGGTTATTATAATCTAGTCAAAATTACAGTCTTAGTACAATATTGAAAAATCATATTTAAATCATAATTTTTTTGGTAAATCAGTAAAATTAAATAAACATAAAAAAGGTTATTTACAACTCAATAGAATGCCAAAGAGGCAATTCTCTATCAATCATCATATGAAAAGCCTCTTCTATGGACATGAGGAAATCTACAAGTAATGAACCAAACTTCCCACAAACTACCTAAACAGATATGTACATCTTAACCAGAACACATACTCTTACAAGCATACATAGTAACGCAAAGTTAAAACAGTCAGTCTTGCTTTGTACTTTTCCAGGAGGTCGAAACACCTCTTCCTGGGTAGAGTTGTTGATATGCTCCATAATGTACTTGCCTTATTCTTGTCTCTGAATGCTTAATACAAGGTTGGGAACTCCTTAAGTTATCAGAGTTCTCACCCAACCTTCCTTGTCAAAATCCAAAGGATTCCTCTGATTCTTAAGAGAAAGGTTATCTCTTCTACTTTTAAAACCTAGAGAATGTCGGATCTCCATAGACTCTTTGAACTATCCAAACTTACAGAAAAAGGTCAAGTGAATAATAACAAGCATTTCAACAGTTACCTCCTCACGGTGTTTGAGCTAAGATGTTCCATAACTTAGAAGATTATTTTGGAGTGCATGCTCCCCACATATTTGGCTTCATCTTTGAATGCTTGGTTATTCTGCTCCTTCTAAATGTTATAGACAATAGTAGAAATAAGGATAGGGAAAAGGTTAATGTCAGTGGTATTTGAGGATTGGTTAAACCATATAGGGATGGATTGGAGGTTTGTGTTGTTGGGAAGGTGTATATGGAAGTGGATGAGACAATGTTCCCACATGGTTTTAGAGAAGGGACATTCAAAAAATAAGTGTTTAATGGTCTCATTGTCTGGGATACATAAAGAGCAGTGGTTAGGAGTATGGTGATAGAGAATTTTATCCCACGTTTGCAACTTGTTTAGGAAAGCTAGCCATAGTAAGCAGGAACACCTAGGGCTGTTGCTTTTGAACCAAACCAGTTTATGCCAAGGGACTTTCTGTAGTGGTGGTCTTAAGACA
>JAOQMS010000180.1:33040515-33059148 GCA_027563885.1 Erythroxylum longipes
TGCTACATGATCACCCTTTCTAAATCTAACTTATCGAGCCTATGATTAAAAAACTAAAACAAACAAGTGAATATTAATTTCCTGCTTGCAGGTGGCAACCAAAATGAATAGTTTGGATGGTGATGGTACAACAACTGCGATAATTTTGGCTCATGGAATGATCAAAATGGGGCTTTTGGCAATTACTTTTGAAGCCAATCCTGTTTCTTTAAGGAAAGGGATAAAAAGGACTGTAAATGAATTGGTGAAAGTTTTGAAAAAGAACAGTTCTCCAGTTAGAGGAACGGAAAATATTAAAGGACTGTACTTTACTTTTGTTAGGTTTTCAAACACTTCGTTTATTTAAATAGTAATGCTTTAAAGTTGTTTTTACAGTGGTTGCCACAATTTCTGTTTGAAATGATGAGTTCGTTGGAAAATTAATTGCTGAAACTATAGAAAAGATTGGAAAGGATGGAGTTATTATTCTTGAATCCTCTTTAACTTCTGAGACTTATGTGACAATAGAAGGACTCAAGGTTATCAAGCCAACTCTACTTCTGACAACTTGAAACTATTTCAGCTGAGTCACACTGTATTCCTTTAGCTAACATCAATTGTAAGCATAGTCAAATACATGGAAAATAACTGCTCTTGGGAGAACAAAAGTCTGTAAATGTTTAAGGCATTTTGTATCTCATAGGAGTAACGTCAGATCAACTTGGCATTGCACGAAAAGTTACTATAACAAGCAATTCAACAACCATAGTTGTTGATACTAGTACTACAGCTAAAATTCAGGCAAGAATCCTGCAGATAAAGAAGGACCTTTCTGAAACAGATAATGCATACATGTCAAGAAATCTGTCAGAGAGGATTGCTAAACTTTCCAGTGGTGTGGCTATAATAAAGGTCTATGTATGAGAAATTTATGCATATATTTAATCAAAAATTCTTTTGAAGCCTGAAACCATATCTTTGCAATTGATATCGAACTCCATTTTGATTTGTCACTGGGATTGGCCAAGTTTAGTAATTGATACTTTAATTCAAATAACTATTATTCTTTTTCTAATATGATGGCTAATAAATTAAGCACATTTACACCCTTTTAAGTTTATGCACATTGTATATATAAATAACTAACTATATGTATAAATGTTGCTGTTTTTCTTTTAGCTTTATTTTGTGCTGTCAACGTGAGTGTATAGTTAAGAAGCAAGGCTTCTAAATTCACTTCATTGAATTTCCTTTTTGGTTCTTTGTGGAATTTCATCTGCTCTGCCTTACTCATTCTCACGCTTGCTGAGTATTTGATGTTCTTCACTTGAAATTAACATTTACTTTATGAAACTCATCTAAGACTCCAATGATTATTTGCAGTTCACTATTTCAACTCATATGGGCATTATTAGATTCTAATATTGTGAATGGCAACGTAAATCTAATTAATGATTAATTGAAACAATTTTGGTTTTATTCTTTGATTTTGAATTTGTACATTCTCGATATCATTTTATGCGGTTGAGCGATTAGAGAAGGTTTAGTAGCAAAATTGTATATAATTAATAATAAAATAAAAATTTTAATAAAATTTTTATTAATAAAAATAGAAAATATATAAAATTATTCTTTAATTGTTTATATATATTTATATTTATATAAATATAAATAAATAATTTTTAAATATAAATAACATATAATAGAATAAATTTTATTAAATAATTAATAATAAATTGTATACAATTAATAATAAAATAATAAAACTTTTATTAAAATTTTTTATTATTTTAAAATAAAAAATTATTTGTCACCGTTGTGACTTGGACAAGTCACAATCGTGACTTTTTAATTGGACATGATTTCTGCTTTAAAATCATAGCGTTAGATCTCTTGTAATAACTATTTTAATATCAGGGGTATAATAGTCATTTATTATACATTACATTCTATTCCATCCATCTTCCAAACAATGTTTAACTACATTACATTATAAACCCTTCCATCCCTCCCAAAGAACTTTTCACTATATTACATTCCATTTTACTATAAATCGTTCCTTTTTGTTCCATTTTGTTCCGTTCCATTCTATTAATTAACATCCAACCAAACAGGTCCTTATTCCTCTTACTGATTTCATGCTTTTCCTTCTTCTTCGGTGAAACTTCCATATACCAGGCATCGACCCTTCTCTAGTAGGATTAGTGGCAGGCTTCGTTCCATTCTTCTATGGAACCTTCTCAATATCAAGCATATTGCATGGCAATTCAATTCCTGAAAAAAGGTGTTTAATGTCATCTTACACCTTAATAACAACCGCATGATCATTAGGGTAAGCAATGTCCTCTAGAAAATAGAAGTTCTGCAGTACCCATATCTGGCTTGTAGCTTTCAGAGACCCAGAAAAAGCAAGACTTTCTTATCAGCAATGGCTTTAATCAGAACCATGCAAACAAGAACTAATGTACCTATATCATCTGGTAAATCTAAGCTAAACAAAACCACATATTCTACTTTTTTAACATTGACTGAATTGACATGAGCTAAGTGAGCTTATCGTACTCAAGCTCCAATACTCCTAAGGTGTTGGCTTTGTAATACGTAACGGCACCTTAGTTATGTATTCCGGATTGTACATGAAGGGATTAAAAACAAAGAAATGTGGAATACCTGATTTTGGTTTTATCTTTGATTCCGAAGCCGATTCCAAGCACCAAACAAGTACCAATCTCCTGAAAACTTTACTGAAAGTATTCGCCGACACGTGGTTTAGGCCTTTCTATAATTTTCTTAATACGTAAGCTCTCTTAATGGGTTAGAGATTCCTTATGCTTACGATTGACATAAGCAACTGCAGGAGACCTTAACCTATATATATAGCTTCCATATCGGGCTTACCCATCATAAGGCTGATATGGACTAGGTCTACACCAAAATGGATCCATTTTTCACCCGGACTTTGACCTATTGATTTAGATTATTTATTGAGCCACTTTATTATCTTTATCTGGATCAAATTATGTAACTTAACCGATAATTTATTTAAAAGCCAAAGTTATAATTATCATCTCACTTTGGTGGATTTTCATAACTGCATTAGATCTTATACCCCTAGGAACCTCTGTGTGTACAGGTATGGGTTTCTGTTCCTGTATAGGCATGGTACAAAGACTTAGATCCACCGAATCTAACTGTATGAGTAGCGGATACATAATAATTGTAGTATCCATCTTGTTATCAGCCTAAGGGTCAAAGGGCCCACCATCATCATAGACATCGTATTCCAGAAACTTAGTTGTTAGTGATTCCACTATTCTGTTCCCTCCTTCTCTATAGTAAGATCTGTAGCTTTTAGAGTGGACAGGATATCTTACTAAATAGTAATGAACATAATGAGCCTGCAATTTTTTCTATAAGGATTATACCACCTCAGTACGGCAGCCCTATACACAAATATATGTAAGGCTGGGTTTTCTCACTTTTCGATAATTAGGTGGATTATTCTTATTCTGCATTGACTTTTTCAAATCCTTTAGGGTGTAGTTATGCCTTTCGATAACACACCATTTTTCTTAAGACTATCTGTTATAGTGAATCAAGTCACTATTCTAATCGATTCCATATATCTAGCAAACAAAAATTTTCAAGTCTTGAAACCATCATTTTTGGCATGACACTCTCCTCCATGGTCAGATCTGACACTTGAAATTGCACAATGTAACTATATAAGGTCTTCTGATATCTTTATGTATCTGACTCAACAAGTCAGAAGCATGAGTTGACTTTAATATCCTTATTAGTCAACTTACCCCTACAATAGTCAACACTTGTTTCCAGATCATCATAATCTAGAATTGAGAGAATGCTTTCCTTAATCAATCTCTCTGAAAATGTGGGTTAAACTTTCATTTCACACCATGTATGACTTTTCATTCACCAGGTTCCTTTAATTCATGACTTGCTCAGCAAGATAAGAACAAGCGTATATCTAATTCAGGGTAAGACACATTCTATACAAGCCATATGACAAGAAAGTTGTACCACCATGTTTTGCATTAAACACAATTATACAAAAGAAGTACTAAATACAAAACGTCAACTTTCTTTTGGTCAAAAGATTAAATATAAAATGTGTCGTGTAAAAACCTAAATGAACCTTGCAACATGATTCAATATATACATCCCCCATAAACGTTACTTCCACTTCTTCATTGCTGTCAACCATCAGTTCCTCCTTTTCTTATTTGGCTTTATCCTAGATATGAACCCCTGCACTGTGGAAGCACCTTGATCAGATACTCCACTATATAGTCACCAAGAACTTAATGTGACTATCGCAAATTAGATTCATAAATTGACAAGCCAAGAAGTTATTTGATGATCATCATCTTTCCTTCTAGGCCTTATACTGCTAGCTACTTAATGTCCTTAGGACCTTTACTAGCACTAGATTGACCAACATTAGCATGTGGAGAAGATTTAGTCTTCTAACTTTGATCTTAGCGTGCTCATCTTTGCCTTCCCTTTAGTTGCTACGAGGACTGTTGGAGTAACAAGCTTAAGTTTCTCCTCCTCAGCAACGCAATAGGAAATCAAAACATTAAAGTCCCATTCCTCATCCTGCGAATAATATGTCATCATTAGATTACTTAACCGTGGTGTGGCATGGCAACGTCTGGTTGGCGCATACGAGCAGTACGCCGCTACTTTGAGGTACTATAGCGATCTCAGGCGCGTACGCTGTACGCAGCCAACGTTAGTAGAGCCTCCGATGCCGAAGACAATTTTTGGCTTCCTAGAATGCTATTTTTCACTCCGTTTGGCCCATTTTTGACTTGTTTTTCATAGTTAGCCTTATGTATACCACTTTTATATAATTATATAAGTAAAAAAACCAAAAAATGAATCATAAACGGAGAAAAATCATATGAGACGAAGAACTGAAAAACTTTCGTTTCTGGCAATCTGATCACGTAACCACTCTAATATTATGTGTAATACGTAACGGTACCTTACGCATCCTGGATCGTACATGAAGGGATTAAAAATGAAGGAATGCGGAATACCTGATTTCGGTTCCATCTTTGATTCTGAAGTCGATTTTGGGCACCAAACGAGCTTCAATCTATCGGGACCTTTACGGAAAGTATTTACCGACACGTGATTTAGGCCTTTCTACGGTTTTCTTAATACGTAAGCTCTCTTAATGAGTTAGAGATTCCTTATTCTTACGATTGACATGAGCAACCGCAGGAGACTTTAACCTATATATATAGCTTCCATATCGAGCTTCCCCATCATAAGGCCGATATGGACTAAGTCCACACTAAAAGGGATCCATTTTTTACCCGGACTTTGACCCATAGATTTAGATCATTTATTGGGCCACTTTATTATCTTTATCTGGATCAAATTATGTAACTTAAACGATAATTTGTTTAAATCCAAAATTACAATTAATAACTGTCCACTTTATGGAAAATTGACAAAGTTGCCCTTAGGGGCAAAAATGTCTTACAGGCTTATCCACCAACTAAGCTCGTCTAACCTATAACTAGGGTTAAGTTTTACATATGACAATTATTATTCTAAACATGGTTCTTGAGAAAGGAAGGAAGCACAAAATATTAACATTGGTTTCAACGCAACTTTCATCATTAATCTTACAGATTTGCGGTACTGTCGTATGATTTCCTTACTACAAGATTATCAATTTGCCATCCTTTTTATTGATTTCTTTATTACAAAATTATAAAATTGTCTTTTTTCTTGACTAATATTTCACACGTTATTGTAATACAATGTTGGAGGTTGCTTTAGTGTAATCACTCTAATTTTAAAGTTAGTCTTTTGAAAAGATCAGACAGTAGAAGTCCAAATTGTTTAATTCACTTACTGCTCTTCCTTCTCTCTTTCCCTATACTGATGTCTAGTGATTAGAAGTCTCGAAACAACTTTATCATATGTCTATATCTCAATGATTTATCTATATAAATATAGGATATATTTTCTAATATAGACATAATAAGGGAAAAGAAGTGTATTAGAAAATAACACGTCATAAGAGATTTAGGAGTAGACATGTCTTCCATTCAATGATGGACTATTATGAGACTAAGGGCTGCTAACTTTAGGGTATAGATGGTCAATGTATATCAATTTCTTATTTAAGTTTCATTAATAAAACTTTATGGACCCAAAAATCCATTTTTGAATATTTAATTTTATTTATTTCAAGTACCTAAAATGCTTTTTAACAAAGAATGTATTGTGCAACATACTAACATTGACAACCTACAAATAAATGTTACATTAAACATTGCATACATTTCAACAAAAAAGAGAGGATTTTAAAATAATGCGAAAAAGACTAGAAGCTTTGAATAGTGGGAGGGTCTCTAGATTTAACTATCAAATACACTGCATTTTATCCATTGCAAATGTTTATAAATACCCCTCCTGAGCTTCTTTATAGAACATTTATCTATTGTGAGAGATTTAATCCATGTTCAAACTCTTAATAATAACCTTTTTTTTTTGGACATGTTCTTTTTTTTGTTGAGTTAACATGCCTCATTTTGATATGTTAAATCCTAATATTGTAGGAGTTTAAGGGATCTAAGTTTTTTTAGTAATGAAGAGTGTGACAAAGAGAGCAGAGTAGAGATATTATCTAATTATGTCTGCTTATGTTAGAACTTTAACAAGGTTTAAGAATGAAAGCTATATAGGTAGAATTAGGATAAGCAATTTTGAGAGGAAGAGAATTGATTTTCTAATCCTTCTTTATATTTAAAATGACACCCTTTTTTTATATATAAGAGGGCTTGCGTTGTCAAGCCTTGTGTAGTTAACCTTCATTACGATAACTTCAAATATGAGATAAGAGTTCCAATAAATGAATATTGTCATCAAATAATATAGAAGATAAGTCTATAATTGAGTCAACTCATCTAAGGGAATATATGGATAAAAGAATTATTACCTATTCTTTTTTTTTAATATGAGTGGCTAGGGTTTTAGGTAGACCTGGGGAAGTGTAGAGCAATGCTTTAACAAGAGAAATAGGTCATATTCCCTTTTGAGCTCTTATGTGCTAAGCCTTAATAGATGTTGAGAATCCCCTTCCTTAAAAAGAAGAGTTATTGGAAGAAGTCTTTTATCAGAGGTTAATGTAGCAGACTAACAAGTCCATAGATTTCTTAAATGTAAATGATATATGTAAAACATATATTTTGCTCCATAAAGTTATGCTTCTTAAATTACCTTGGTTACACTCAATTTAAGATATGAGCTTAATCAATAATTGGAGAAGATTTTAAGTGAAAGACATGAAGAAAATGTAATTTTTAGTTAAACATAGTTGTTTTCTATCTAGTCTCCCTCTTAGTAACATAGAAATGAAAACATAGTGTAGAACACGAGTAAGGAAGAGATAGCATAACAGAGAGAATATCTGAAGAGCAATATAAGCTAAGATGTTCATGTCTTAGTACGTGTTGCCTTAAAAAATTATAAAGAATTCCACCGCTTAATATAAGAGTGTGCTAAATCTAATGTCTCCTTTTAGAGAGTTACATAAAAATCCATAACTTGAGATATAGTTGTGCCTTAAACCATGTCTCAGGTAGGCATAACATATTTAAAGCATAGAAACTTTAACTTTAAGGGCCTTTGGTTAGTCGTTAATCATTTTTATCACTCTTTCATTCTAAACATAGGGTTAGTTATTGGGAGGCATAAGGAGATCAATTTTTAAGTTGTTTTTCATAGAGACGAGGATTAGAGATCATCTTAATGGATCAAAGCTAAATAATTTAAGAAGATTACAAATAGAATTCTTTATACCTTGATGTCTTTTATTTAATTTCTTATTTTGTCGATGAAAATATGATTTGTGGCTAGTTATTTTATATGGATAGATAGGTGAACCTTCCTTATTATCTTTGTAAGGATTGATTAAATATTATTTATGAAGTGAGATTTATTTCTGTGAAATATCTTAATATTCTTAATGTGAATTTAATTATGCTAGTGATTTGATATGATATTAATTTATATGATGACAATTCAAGAGAATTTATAAGTGATTAGACCGCAACTTAGATATTAAGAGTTGTAAGGTATACTAAATATATGCTTACAAATACTCTAGTGCTAGGGTCAAGCCTCTCATAGAAATTCATAGAACATGATGTATTCTTAAAAGATTCAACTAGATAGAGGTATTAGTTTATAATTATAAGAATATGTAATTATGTCTTAATAGATCAATTTTATAATCTAGGAAATTATGTCAATCTAGATTATAAATACTTTCCACATTTATTTAATCATAATTGAAAAGATGATGTTAGGAGAATCCTGGTTTAAACATTATTTATATCTAAATTTTATACTCGATTGATTGCTTTGCTTAGTTATTCTTCGGTTTAGATTTTATTTTATTTTGTTTAATCAAATAATCAATCCATCTATTTTATTTATTTAACTAGTTATTAGTATAAGAATATTTCAAATCGTTCTAGCTTTTTTTGGAGATTGATATCCTATTTATCACTATATTACTAATCAACAATTAGTGTACTTCCTTAAATTTGGGAGTAAATATTTTGTAATGAGGAAAAACTTTAAGAATAGTAAATTACACAAAAAAAATTTAGCGCCAAGGAAGCAAATGTTGCTTAAGACACTTAAACACTATTATTATAGTCTTTTTATTTCTTTGTTTTTTGTTACTTATTTATTTATAATTATTTTATTCTTTATGCTTGATTTTCTTTGGATTTTAGCTGTATGATAAGGAGTAAGCACTTGTTTTTTCATTAAAGACCAAAAAGTTCCAAAAAATACTTTGAACAAAAGAGAATAGACTAAGAAAAATGCCCAAGATAACTTAATACAATATAAAAGAAGCACAAAACCATTTGTAATATTTGAAACCATTTGTAACAAGGATTTAGTCCAATATTTTAAAGCCATAAATCAAAATAAACTATTTGAGATCAGGAATAATGTGAATCAAATGTTTTAGCAATATGTTTAGATTTATGGATTACAAGATGAAGATCCTAATGCACATATTGTCAACTTTTTTTTGTAGATTTTTGATATCTTTAAGGTCAGTGAATCTACCGAAGATGTAAATTTGATGATATTGTTTACATTTTTATTAAGGGATCGAGCTAAATAATGGTTAAAGGCAATATTGGTAGCCTTAATAATATTATATAACAACTTAACAAAGAAATTCTTATCCAAATATTTCTCGCTGGCAAAGAATTTAAAGTTGAGGAATGACATCTTTACGTACCTACATTTGACAATAAAATAATATGTGAGATGTGGCAGAGATATAACAACCTAACGAAGAAATTCTTAGCCAAATATTTCTCGTTGGCAAAGACTTTAAATTTAAGGAATGACATCTTTGCGTGCCTACATTTGACAATGAAATAATGTGTGAGATGTGGCAGAGATATAAAGATTTAATAAGGAATTGTCCAAATCATAACCTACCAATGTGGATGCTAGTTTATACATTCTACAATAATTTGATCTATTTTATAAAGAAGTTGATTGATGCAATAACTGTTGAAACACTTAACAGTAAGACTTCAAAGTCCACCCTAGAGCTTATTAAAGAAATGGGCATAAATAACTATTAGCAGAAATTAAGAAGGGAAAGAACTTATAAAATAATATTTATATATAATATGGATGAAATGACTGAGCTAATAATTCAAATTGAGGCCTTAACAAGAAAGTTTAATAACATGAGTACACTAGTAAGACCAGACTAAATGATAAGTTATAAGTTATATGGGAGAGAACATTATAGAAATATTGTCAAAATGGAAACTCCATAGCTAAATTAGTAGAGCAAGTTGATTGTATGAGAGTTTTCTAGAGACGTAGTAACCCCTATGATTTGGGATGGAGGAATCATCCGTATTTCTCCTTGAGCAATTGGAGCCTAGATTCAACCCCTATTTGAATTTCCACAAACTCAATAGTAAGACAAAAAATTAGGTGTAGAGAAATTGATAAGGAATTTTATCACTACATGTGATATTGATTACAAAACTAAGAGGATTCAGTTGAAAAACTTGAAACTCATATTAGTTAACTAACAAGATGTATAGCTGAAAGACCTCAAAAGAGATTGCCTAGTGTCATGAATAATTCAACGTGAAGACCAATTAAAGATAGCTTACAAAAATATATCCCATATCATATATTAAATCAAATTTATCCATACAAAAATTACTACTAAGATTTTTCCTGTCTAAGCATAGAAAAGTTTCAAGCCATAAAACATGTTTAAAACAACAAAATTAAACGGAAAGGTAGATAAGTGATGGTAGAAATAAATCTATATGAACTCTTGATCCTTTTTGAAAGTTTAATCCATTATTATGACGTCTAGGTCTTGATTTTCTAATGAATAAGATCACCTTCCTAAGGGTTAGGGAAACCTCTTAATAGTTAACTTTTACTTTTAGAGAGAAAAAGTTGTTTCTAATATGTGTTTTATTAAAAATTCGTTTAATTTTTTCATAAAATTAAGGTTTTTATATTTATAAATACAATTTTTCATAAAATTAAGGTTTTCAAATATTACATGATAAAAAAGAGAAAAATGATTATATAAATAAAATATTTGGCTCAAATATTAATTTTCAAAAGGATTGCACTTTCATATTTGGCCGAGCCTTATCGGGCTTTAAATTCCTCGTCTTTGACATCCTCTCTTATTATTAGGGAAGCAATATTGGTTTCTTTTACTGCACAAAATAATAAAAAAGACTGACATCATTTTATATATAATTATATTTTAAGTCAAGTGTGGCTTGAACATCAAAAATTAAAACATTTTGAATTCGAACCTGAATTTTAATTAATTTGGACTAAACTTATTAACTTCAAACTAAATGAAGCTCAAATTACAATTACCTTTTCACTATAGTTTGATTATATGTAAGTGGTTTTTATAAAATATATCAAGATTTAAAATTTTAGCACTTATTCTTCATTTACAACAAAATTATCATTTTATATTGATAAAATTTATAGTATATCACTAAAATATAGGGAAAAATATATAATAATTTATATATTATCTATTTTAAATATATTATTTAATTAATAAGTAAGTTCAAATTAAATAATAATTTAAATTTAAATTAATCTAAATAATTAATAATACTTTATTTCCATCATTGGAAACTTTAATGTTGAAACTAAAAGTTTAGAATCCAAATGCAAGTGAATAATCTCTTGGCATTACTTGAATAGCCTTTTTACAAAATATATTTATAAGAATTAAAATATTATAAAATGAATAAATTTATGTATATATACAAATACAAAAAGAATTATCAAAATATGACATTGCTAAGCCTAACGTCACTTAGTATGTATGGTGATTAATTAAATTTAAATAACAAATTGAAATCATGTATTCTATAAATTAATTAAACAATTAACATATTAAATCATGCATTTAAATTAAATATTGTCATTAAAAAAGATTAATATCAAATTATATATTATATGAAGGTTTGCAGAGAAATTTACTATAAACAATGAAGGCAACAAATGGAGGATTCTTTTACAATGTTCCTGACTCACGGTATGTTGAATCTACGAGAGGTTCTACTTGATTCTACCGATTCAAGTGTCTTTGCTCAATCAACAATGAAGGATGGTGATTCTCCAATAACCTGTAACTTTTTAGTCAGTCACTCTCTTGGGGTGTTTTCTCAAGTATGCTCTATATGTACTTATAGAGTAAAAACTAATCAGGCAGTTAAGGAGATAAGGATGATTGAGATAACACGTTTTATCCTATGGTAACTAACAATAATTACCTTATACCAAGACTTGAATTTAAATATTGATTATCCTTATGGGCGAATAACCGTCAATCGTATATACCAACATCTCCCACTCACATATGACAAGGATGATGTTACATATTCCGTCCCTTAACATTGTTATTGAACTTATTCATACAAACAAATCAATGGCGCAGCCGCTGAGTCTATCGAAATTCGAGAGCACTATACTAGAAACCAATTAAGGCCAACATAGAGACATCAACGCTTAAATATAGAAAACATTAATTAAAGACTCAATATGCCTTAGAACTATTTGATTATGTCAGGTAAAGTATCTCTAATCCCTTGCAAAGCATACTTATACCTCCACACTTTGTGTATTATACTTATAATTATGTCACTTTTCTAAAAGCGCCATAACCCGTCAACGAAAAAGTATAGTGCATAATCATAATTCAAATATTATTCCTTTTCCCTAATGTCAATTGGTTTGCAAATTAATAGCTTTTCCAGTAATGCTCTATAAGGATGAATCTCTCATGATCGTCAGCAACATACCAAAGTAGCTTACATTAACCATCAACCTCTTGACACAGTCTAAAGTCATAAGGGAATATATTACAAGACCAATAAAATGTCTTTAAGGACTCATATAGTGATGAAGTAAGGATTCATTCATTCACTTCCATTTATGATCACAAAGCACATGCGTATGAATGTATGTTACAATATATCAAACCAGATATCATATGGACTTTATTCAATTCATTATTCAAGCGCCTTACTTGAGATCTTTCTTTATTCTCTAATTTAATCAAATATACTAAAGATTTCACATTGGGATTAAAAAACAAGCATATATGGATTGTGGGTGCTCCATATATGATCTAACTATTAGATCTCACACACACACACACACACACACACACACACACACACACACACACACACACACACACACACACACAATCTGTAATCTAATCAAATATACTAAAGATCTCACATCCGGATTAAAAAAACAAGCATATATGGATTGTGGGTGCTCCATATATGATCTAACTATTAGATCTTTCTCTCTTACTCACTCACTCACACACACACACACACACACACACACATAATCAAGTTATAATTCAAATATTAAGTGGTGTTTACATTGTGCATCATAAGCTTAAATCCTATGTAACCCTAATGTCTTAACATGACCCAACAATATATCTCTTAATATAGGTTTGAATAAAATTATTCCTTAGATCATTGTGTTTGGTTCTTCCGTGATACTTGGGATCTTTGATAAAATCTAAAGCAGTCTTATTGTCACAATAGACAGTGATATGTTAAGATGCATATTTAAACATAAGAAGATTCTTAAGGAACCTTTTAAGCCATATTGCTTCTTGTACATTTGATGTATAAGCCACAAATTATGCTTCCATCATGAACTGAGATATACATGCTTGTTTCTTATTCATCCAAAAAATAACGCCAATGTTAACCAAGAAAGCATATCTAAATGTTGATTTACGTTTATCTAGATCTCCGCCCCAATCAGCGTCAGAATATCTAATAAGTCGTTAATCTGAACCCTAATAGCATAACATATAATCCAGAGACCCTTTTATACAACAAAGAATCCTTTTAACGACCTTCCAATTACTTGGAAACGACTCACTAAACCTACTGTAAAATAGATGTCAGGTCGAATGCACATCGTGGAATACATCAATTTACACGACAATCACATATAGACACAACTCATTTTCTTCTTTTCTTCAAAAGTTTTGGGGTAGTTATTAAGACTTGAGGATTCACCTTTATTCATAGGAGTATCAATGGGGGGTTTGCAATTATGAATTTGAAACTGTTCAAGTACTTTTCTTAGGTAAGTCTCTTGTGACAAACCAAGAAGTCTTTTAGAGTGACCTTGAAAGATTTTCACTCTAAGTACATCACTTACTTCACCCATGTTCTTAATTTCAAATTTTGAGGACAACCACTATTTAATCGAAACTATCAACTCTTTGTCATTTTCAACTAGCAGAATACCATCCACATATAATGATAGAATTATGAAACTTCTCTTAGAATGCCTAAGATACATACAATAGTCTTCCTCAACCATTTTGAATCCATCGTTTAGGATGGGTCGATGAAATTTAAGATACCATTGTCTGGATGATTATTTTAAGCCATAAATAAACTGATTGAACTTGCAAACTTTGCACTCTTAGCCTTCTACGACAAAACCAACAGGTTGTTGCATATATATTTCTTCATCTAGTTCTCCGTTGAGAAATGTAGTCTTAATGTCCATTTAGTAAAGTTCCAAATCAAAATATGTGATAATTTCCAGAATAAGACGAACTGAGGCAAACTTAACCACTAGTGAAAAGTTTCCTCATAATTTTACCCTCTTGTTGAGTATAGCCTTTGGCCACAAGTCCAGCCTTGTACCTTTCAATGGAACCATCTGCTTGGCATTTGATCTTAAGAACCCATTTGTTCCCAATAGCTTTTCACCCATAAGGAAGATCAACCAAGTACTAGACTTTTTTGGTCTTCATATATTACATTTCATCCTTCATAGCATTAAACCATTCTTTACTATCTTTTGATGAGATAGCCTTATAGTAATTTCGAGGCTCATCTTCATGATTAGCAATTTTCATGAAAGATTCCCCCTCAACTCCAAAATGACAACAGGGAATACTTCCACATTGTCTCCTTCAAGGATGAAAATCTTGAAAAGTTTCATTAGGTTGTGCTAAACTAGAAAGGATGTCGCTCCCACTATCCCCAAGTTGTTGAGGAATTAATTCCTCAGTTTCAATTGGGTTGAGAGATGCACCAATCTTAGTGTCTTCTAGTTTAAAGATTTCTAGATTCTCATTCGCCTCATGTCTGCTAAGGAACTCTTTTTCTAAAAATTCTATATCTCGTGACTCAATTTCAATTACACTTCCATTTTGTTGATCCTGATGAATGCATAACCTTTTAGACGATTAGAATATCTTATAAAGATATATCTCTTGCCTCTAGGTCCCACCTTTCCATATCGATGAATTGTGTATATAAGTATCACAACCCCATGGCTGGAGATTATCCAAACTTGGCTTTTTGCCAGTACAAAGTTCACAAAGGGTACAAGAAACTAATTTAGAGGGCACATGATTAAGAATATAGGTTGTAGTCAGCAATGCATCTCCCTAATAGGAAACAGGCAAATTTGCCTGCACCATCGTTGACCTAACTATGTCAAGTAAAGTGTGATTCCTTCTTTTCGTTACACCATTTTGTTGTCAAGTTCTTAGAATCGTTAATTGCCTGATAATTCCTTTTCTTTCACATAATTATTTAAATTGATCAAACAAATACTCACGGCCTTGATCAATTCTTAAACTTTTAATTTTTCTATCTAATTGATTCTCGACCTCATCAATATATTTTCTTTGTTGGAGATTAAATAGACATGACCAAAGCACGTATAATCATCTATAAATGTGATAAAATAAGAATTACAATGTCTGCCCTCGCATTTAGTGGTCCATATATGTCATAATGGATTAATTGTAAAGGAAAATTTACCTTTTGAGCCTTTACAAAAGGTTTTCTGGTTAACTTTCTTGCTACACAATGTTCACACGTGGTAAGTTTATTTTAGCTAGTGAGCCTAAAAGACCTTCTTTATCTAGCCTTTTCATTTTGTCTTGCCCAATATGGCCCAATCTATTGTGCCATTTAAGTGAATCATTATTTCTATTGTCAATAGAAGCAAACAGCAAAAATGAACTATTATGAATATTGGAATTATTAATAATATCCAAAACCATGAGACGATTCATAACAAAAACCAGAATTGTAATAAATTATTCCAAAGAAAATATCCAAAAGATTATTTTCAAGTATCATGCGAAAACTAAGCTTAAGCAAAGTAAGAACAAAAAGTGAATTTTGTCGAATATCTAGAGCATAAAGTACGTCATGGAGATACAATGAACAACCATTTCACATATCCAGTTTATAAGAGCCAATGCTAAGCACATCAACTTTGGAATCATTCCCCATGTATACTTTAATGCTACCAACTGGAATTTGACGATAATCAATGAATCATACACGGTCCCTTGTGACGTGGTCGGTTGCACCTGAGTCTTTTTTAGGTTAGTGCATTCACAAGAGAAATGAACCATTTGAACACAATTGTAGCAATTCATCTTGCTTTTATCCTTTTTTCCAGCTTGTTTTCCCCTCTTATGTTTGGTTTTCTTATTAAGCCTATAATCATCATTTCCTTTGGAAGCACCTCTAATCCTTTTTCTCTTAGGCTTGAATGTCTTATAAGAACTAGACTTAGAAACTAACACATTTGGATGTTTGGCAGCCCCTAGGTGCTCTTCCTCTAAATCTAAATGATGTGCAATAGCCTCAAAGGTTTTTATATTGTCATTATGTGTCAAATTGACCCTCATGTGCTCCTAATTATTAGGAAGTGATCAAATCATTGCCTAGATGTGCTGATCATCAAAAAGATTGCTTCTAACTACTTTCAACTCGCGTATCATGCTAGATATGACTCTTAAATGCTTTTTCATTGAATGATAAAGATGCTTTTTGTAGCTACCAAACTTGAGAGTTAGGCCATGAATCTGAGTTGTGGAAGTCTTTCCAAATTTCAAATTCAAATTTGTCCCTAAGGCATTTGCAGTAGGGCACTGCTTATACTTGCACATAAGATCATTGTCCATACTGCTCAACAACATAATGCGAATGGTATTAATTTTCTTTTTCTAGCTATTATAAGCTTCACGATCTTGGCGATGTTGAGCAATAATACCCTCTTTGGGTTAAGCCATTACAAATGTTAACACCTCAAAGGCCTCTTGCTCCTTAAGCACATACTGAATTTTGCAGTGCCATATATCAAAATCGTCACTGTTAAACTTTTCACCTTTGTTAAAATCAGTTATGAGTTATTTAGAAGCTATCTAATATAAAAGTAGTGCAACATTTGAATAAATCTTGATTAACACCATATATATATATCAATTTTGTAGCAACAATCATATTAAATAATTATAATGAAAAATAAATGAGTAAGGAGACTTTAATACTAGCAGAATCAAGTTACATCACAAAGTTTCCAACACGTAATTATTTAAATAATTTTGACTAACAAAAAATCATATCTTAAGGAATAAATTTTACTCAACTCAATATATTCCCACTTATATGTAAATCATATTTGGCATACTAGCATGTTTTAAAATTTTGTAATAGTCAATTACAAATATGCCTTAAAATTTTGCTAAAATCAAGCAATTTTGAAAATTGTCAAAATAATCACATATAACCAATTCCAGCAAAAATAATCTCAAGAAAATATTCAAAATTAGCAAGAATATATTTTTCACAATTTTTTGACATCATTCAACTTTCACGCAATTTCATGAAAATAGGAAATAAATAAATAAACCAACAATTAAAATTTGACATCGGCAGAATATGACATTTAAAACTCCCACTAACTTCCCATTGGTTTGTTATGCTCAAAATTATTATTTCCTGTGAATAGTAACATAACAAAAGAAATTGAACATGACACAATAATAAAACTTGCCATTTTCTTTCTTAAGAAATGTTAGGGTCCACTCGTTATCAAACATTCAGGACATAAAACATTTGACTCTTGTAACATATTTCTTATCACATATCATCATGTGGCGTCCGGTGGTAATTATGTGTTTGACCAAAACTCTTTAAACATTCAATCAGTCATATCTTTTTAACAAAAAATTCTAATTTATGCACACAATGTACTGTTGGAATTATCTCTAAATCTAGTTTTCAATGACATCCATGTTGATTTGTTACATATTTATATGGTATGTTGATTGTTTTTTTTCTTCTTGTGATAAGATCAACTATATCCGATAGGTCATCATCATCATCATCATCATCATCATCATCATCATCATCATCACCCAGTCTGAAATCCCGCATTGAAGCGGGGTCTGGGGAGGTTCGATAGTACGCAGCCTTACCCCTACACAGTAGAGAGGCTGTTTCCGGTGGACCCACATGCAAATGAGACAATATACAAATGATGCCAGATACAGAAAAATAAACAAAAAATAAAAGAAAATAAAAGGAATGGGGAATACCTGAAGGGGGAAGGCTGTGCGAGCCGAATAGGCTACCAATTCCCATCCCTCCTTATCTCAAAGTAGGTAAGGTGGCCGTCCTTAGAACCCTTATTTGGGGTGGCCCCTTACCCAGCGTTTGGTTCATATCCCCGTGGATGGGGACAGATGACAGGGACAGAAAAATCCTGTCTCCGACCTGTTTGTTTGCTGTCCCAATCAATTTTTGTCCCGACTCTGGATGATAGAGACATAAGATTTTTGTTTCTTCCAAAACCAGAGGACAAGAATTCAGAGACGGAGACAGAAACAAAACACACATGTAAATTTACAAGAAAACTCACCCCACGATTTACTTTTGATTCAAGAGTAACATATTGCTTCTTCAATCTAATTAATTACATTGCTATAATTTAATTAATTATATTGTAATTAATTAATTAATTAAAATATTTTAATTAATTGATAATTATATTTTAATTAATTAATAACAATATTTTAATTAATGAATAATAATATTTTAATTAATTGATATTTTAATTAATGAATAATAATATTTTAATTAAATATAATGACATGTAATTAAATAATAAAAATAATTTAATTAATTATATTGTAATTAATTAATTAATTACAATATTTTAATTAATTGATAATTATATTTTAATTAA
>JAOQMS010000180.1:33059248-33090068 GCA_027563885.1 Erythroxylum longipes
ATTTTAATTAATAATAATATTTTAATTAAATATAATGTAATTAATTAAGTAATAATAATAATTTATTTAATTATATTGTAATTATTTCATCGTTATTAAAATATTACAAATACACTTAAATTAAATATTGATACAATTATAAAATAATCAATAAATTACATATTTCCAATCATATTATACTGTAGGGGTATTTTTGTCATAGCTACTGTTTTTATGTTCTGTCCCCTACAACCAAACATATTTCTGTCCTCGAGACGAAGACAATTGTTTCTGTTCTGTCCATCACAACCAAACAGCTCACTGTCTCCAATTTCTGTTTTGTTCCGTCTCTAAATTTCCGTCTCGTTCCGTCTCTGCATATTGGAGATAGTAACCAAAAAGACAGTTAGTGACCGTCCGCACCTGTCGTGCAAACTGCACAGCATGCCCCAGCATCTCCTTGGCAGTACTGTACAGCATTTGAGAATCTGGTACGGTTAATCCGTTACCCTTATTCGGTCTCTCCAAACTTTTCTACAACTAGTTACTACCTCATTAAGTGCCAATGCGGACATATCCTCTTTGATCACTTCCTGCCAATTCTTGTAAGGCCTCCCTCTTCTCCTCTTACAGTCATTAAGAGTAATTCCCTCGCAGCTTCGTACCGGATCGTTGGCAGGCCTCCTAAGTACATGCCCATACCACCTAAGTCTAGTCTCTCTCAACTTGTCGACAAAGCGGGTACCCGCAGTCGATCTCTCACCACCTGATTTCGAACCTTATCCCTCCTTGTAATGCCACACATCCATCGAAGCATACGCATTTCTGCTACCAACAACTGTCTTATATGCCTACGCTTGACAGGCCAACACTCTGCCCCATATAGCATAGTGGGACGAATCACCATTCTATAAAACTTCCCCTTGAGTTTTAAAGGAATCTTCCTGTCACATAGAACCCCTGATGCACTCCTCCATTTGGCCCAACCTGATCGAATACGATATACTATATCGGCATCTATATTACCATCATTTTGGATGATAGACCCGAGATACTTAAAACTCGTCCGCTGTGGTATGACGTCTGTCTTAATTGCTACCGCCCCCTCATTTTCCATCTGGGTCCCAGAAAAGTTGCAAGCTACATACTCCGTCTTTGACCTGCTCATTTTAAAACCTTTCGACTCTAACGCGTCTCTCCAGAGGTCCAACTATATCCGATAGGTATAAATCACAAATAAAAAATGAAATACATGATGTCATGTTATCATATGCATCAACATACATATGTGAAATATTTCAATACTACAACAGTAAAGATTTGTGCTTTAAAATGTTATGTTAAAATCAATTAAGGCATATTTCACAATCTGTATATCCAATTTACATATGTAATATACCATTAGAATACTCATGTTTTATACTTTATAATGAGATCCACTTTTATATATTAATTAATAAAATTAATTTGTTAAATAATTCCTTCAAACAAAACTGGTTTCTCAAGTTTGGTTCATTGTAGATATACTACTCAAGCCAAATATGATATGTACTTTAATCAACTTGGTAAATTAAAGTAAACATTTCACAACATTATATTTGAACATACAACAAAATTTCATTTATTCATCGTCATGCATAAGAACAAATGAGAGCATGCATAACATATCTAGATTCACCAAGGAACATGAAAAGAATCATAACCTTGCTCCGATACCAATGAAGGTTTAAATAGAAACTTACAGTAAACAGTGAAAGCAACAAATGAAGGATTCTTTTACGATGTTCCTGACTCATGGTATGTTGAATCTACGAGATATTCTACTTGATTTTACCGATTCAAGTGTCTTTGCTCAATCAACAATGAAGGATGGTGATTCTTTAATAACCTGTAACTTTTAAGTCATTCACTTTCTTGGGGTGTTTTCTCAAGTACGCTCTAAACGTACTTATAGAGCAAAAACTGATCAGGCAATTAAGGAGATGGGGATGATTGGGATAACACGTTTTATCCTATGGTAACTAACAACAGTTACCTCATCTTAAGACTTGAATTTGAATATTTGTTATCTTCACTGGCAAAAAACAATCAATTACATATGCCAACATATGTAAATGAGAGTTTAAATATAAAGAATAAAATAAAATTAAGGAAAATTAAATATAAGCAGAGAAGATAAGCAAGGTATTAGAAACTTTTATAAACCCTGTTTGTCATCTATTGTCCAAGGTGCTTATGATTGACTTCAAGAGTATATTTATACCTTGTAAACAAACCCAACTAAGGAAAACAAAAAAAATGGAACTTAATATTTTTAATTTAAAGCACTAAATCAATGAAAATAACAAAATATAAATAAGAATAAAATATATGATTTGGGAGTACAAAGAAAAAACACACTATAAAGATGTATATGCTAAAAAAGAAAAGAGAATAAAATCTAAATTTGTTTTAGGTTCATCATCGTGGTCACTATCCTTTTATGGCATTATCAAGGATTGTAGAGACTACTTAGAGTACTTTACATATTAAAAGTAAGCAAACAATCGCTACTCCATCCATTATAGCCATTATTCATGCTTCTTTAATTATTGTTTTTTGTGAAGAATTAAAAGGTTTCATTAACAAAAGAATAGAAATATATAGTAAATGTTTCCATACAATACCCCAATGAAGAACATATTAATCTCTTTTAACCTAAACAAACTACGAAAAATGCATCGTATGGAGAAAAACTCCATATTGTCATTTGACAAAAGCAGAAGACTTGAAGAAACGATAAAATATTACTGTTACATCCTCTATAACATGGAAATTTGTCCTTGTATTCATTCTTAAGATCAAGAGTGGTCTTGTAAACCTTTTTCATGACAAGTACTATGCTATGTTAGACTTCTTTATGCTCCTCTTTTTTTCTTTTCTTGAAGTGCCTTTGTTGTTGGATATGGCTCTACTCCCTCTGCTCCTTAGCTCTATCCTCTCTCTGAGAGGCTTTGTTAACCTTCCCATCTAATTTCATGTACCTCAATATATCTAGATTAACAAGCTATGAAAAAACCTATGGTCAATCCTAAAAATTATTAAAACTATTTAAGCTCTTTGCTAATCTTGTCAAGTAAATACCACCATGGAGGGCTTCCTTCTTTTTAGTAGGAATGATATTTTCATGTTGGGTTGGCTCAACTTAAATTCAATGGTTTAAGCCTAGACTAATTAATCTTCAGGCTGGTCTCAACTTAAAGCTAGCCTAGAAGGCTAGATTAGCCTAAATCGCACTTCTAAAATGACATTATTTTGAAATGTAGGTTTAGAAAACCAATGACAGTGCTTTGGTCAATTATACCAAAATAATGTCATTTTGGAGGTAGTTCAAGCAAGCTTAAGCCAAGCCTAGGATATGTTAGAGGTAAGCCCAACATGACTTAGCTTATTTTTATCCCTACTTCCTAGCGCCCCATCTACTATAAATATTTGGAAACATAGTAACACATGTTAAATGGTCACCACTCTACTATGCACAATAAAAAATGTAATTGAGAGTCACCATATTATTGGTATCCCTCATCCCAAAAATGGTATATGAAATGACTCTGTGTAGATATATAAGAGTAGGGGAAAGGATATAGGTTCTCTTACTCTTTTGATAAATCATATATTCTTATTTCATTAAAATTAAACTCTAAAATTCCTAAGGGATATGGTTACTAAGCTTATTGAGGAATTTAACTACCATACTTCTATACTCCTATAACTTCATATATTTAGGTGTATAAAATATGTGTTGTACTCTAAAATTGTTAAACTACATTTCCACTTGTTTCCCACATAGCCCAAATTTAATTATAGTCATATCCAATTTTAGATTCTAATTCACCTTAAGTATGGTAAAAATATCTACTAGAGCTCTCTATAAGAATACTTAGTAATGTTTTAAAACATGCTTTGCCATAAGTTTTCTATAAGCACCCTTACCATCAAAGTTAATCTTATCATCTCCAATGCAACCCAATCTATACTTCTACTTGATTTGAAAGGTTGGATCTAACATAAGCATGTGAGAATATGGTTCTGTAAAAGTTAGTATTAGGTGTTCATTTAAGGTTGTATCTTAAGGTTGAGCTTAAATACTTAATGTACCTCGAATGGATCTAGTCTTCACCCTCTTCCTTATGGATGGTTCTAAACTCATTTTTATAGTTAGATTTAGTGTTTGGAAGTGAAAGATAAGCAATAAATGGGAAAAACATAAATTTGAAAAAATCGGTTGGATCCCTAATTTTAAGAGAAATTTGGAATTTAGAGGCAAAAGTAGGTAAATATTGATGAAAAAAGAGGAAAAATGTCAAAAACTTGATAGGAAATAGGATTTGAAGGGAACTCAATTTAAGTAATGAATGTTTAGAAAATTGAGAAAATTTGGGAGAAAATACAAAATAAAGTTGAAAGTGAGGGTTAGGGTTTGTTGTGACTCATTAGTTTTTTAAAATTTAGTGATATGGTCACCGATAAGGCATTGGTGCATACTATGGATTGTTCTGAGTTAAAACTTTTGATACACGAGCATAGCCCTAACTGTGAAGTATCTTTAGGAAAAGTTGTCCAAATCTATGGCTATGGGTATGGCCATATCCCAAGGCCATAGATCCATCTATCTTAGATCCCTATAAGCATGAACAAAGGCATAGGTTTGTCCCCAAACTATAGATCTTCCTATTTCTTTTAATGTGTTGACATATTATGGGAAAAGAGCATATCTTAAGCCATTGATCCTCTTGTAAAAAATCACAAATTAACATATATATGTGTTTATGACAACATATATATATTTGTATATGTTTATAACTTATTTATTAAACACAATAATTTATAAAAACTTATCAAATTATCAAAAATATTTTTGAAATGTATTATAGTTTTAATAAATTAATAGCTATATTTAATATAATGGCTATATCTATATATGTTTTTATAGCTCAATTACTTTTATATTCTTTTGAAATTTATATTTAGGATTCACAATAATTTAAGAATTCAACAATATATGTATAAGTTTATAAAAACATATATGTATTTGTATGTGTTTATAACTTATTTAACAAACATAATAATTTATAAAAACTTATCAAATTATCAAAAGTACTTATGAAATGTGTTATAGTTTTGAAAAAATAATAGCTATTTTCAATATAACAGCTATATCAAAATATGTTTTTATAACTCAATTACTTTTATATTATTTTGAAATTGATATTTAGGACTAATATATATGTGTGTGTGTGTGTGTGACTCAACACATAGTTACTTTTTGAGTTTTGTATTAGCATGTTTTTGGATGTTTAATCTCAAATATTCTTCAAAGTTTCTCCTTAAGCTCACATATGCTTTTCTTTGTATTATTAACTACAAAGCATAAAAATAAAAACAAAACATACAAAACATAAACAACTAAAGTAAGATATAAATTTATTAATCAATCATTTTTTATGAGTCTTTAGCTAGAATTTTTCCTCAAATCAACTTGAATTTAGAATCATATAATAAAATCAACTTGCTCGTTGATTTCAAAATGGGATTCCTAACTTTATACTTCATTCCTTGATTTCCTTGTCTACAAACTTCACAACTTGAGTTATTCCTAATAGAGGGTTTAGCTTGTCTAATTTTCTGGCTATCACCTCCATTTAAGTTGTTAGTGTAGTTATAACATCTATATTATAGATTCTAGTAGATTTATTCGTTCTTACCCTTCTTAACTACCACTAATACTTGTTTGTTTCTATCTCTTTTATTAGCTCTAGGGTGGCCTTTAGAGTCTTATTGTTTAACATTTTAGCTACGACAACATCTATCATCTTTCTTGTAGAGTTTACCAGATGAACTATTTTAGAATGTCTACAGTTACATCCATTTTAGAAGTATATGGTATAGACACTTCCTAATTAGATCCTTATATCTCTCCCATGTTTAATATAAAGTGTCATTTTCAAACTACTAGAAAGAAGAGATATTATTTTAATTTTGTCGTCTTAGGAAGTAGAAAGCATTTGTCAAGGAACTTTTTTGCAAGACTCTTCTATGTGGTAGTTAATGTAGCTTATAATGCTTTTAACCATTGCTTCTCTTGATCTCTTAGTGTGAATTTAAATAGTCATAGCCTACGTCAACTTCATTCCCCCTATTTATCTTGAATGTGTCTTAAATCTCTTAAAAAATTGGTAATGTGTGCATTAGGATCCTTTTTAAGAAATCCATTAAATTATTTATTTTGTCTAATAGTCTAGTTTACATTGAAACTCAAAATAATGAGAATTTACTCCAGCCTTGAGATGCTTGATTTTGTTCTCATAAGAGATGATTTAGTGTACTCCATCATTGCTCTTCTTTTTCTTTCATATTTTAAAGTTATATTTCTTATGTATCTCTAGCTTCTTACTTTATTCGTTCCCTTATATTATGGCAAGGTTTTTTAAAGTTTTATATATTCTTCGAGAAATATAAATTGTTAGTTTGTTATCATACACCATGGTTACCCCTAAAACAAGAGTAAACACAAATATTCTGAAATAAAATTAAAAATGATATAAATAAAGCTAACAGAAATAAATATAATAAAAATAAAGGAAGAAAGTAAATGTGTAGGACTAGAAAAATAATTAATGGGTTTCTAAAAATAGTTCCTTCACCAATAACGATGTCAAAAACTTGACGAGTGTTTTCTATATAATCTATATTTATCAATGCTACCAAAGTTTTTCCTATAAGAAATCTATTGCTCATTAGACAAATGCATCTATCATTGGTGAGCAATATAATCTTAAGTAGAAATCAAATCCTATAAAGAAGCAATAGGGAATAGAAAGCCTAACACTATTAACTAGGCTAAGGATAATAAGTAAAGAGATGATTTTTATTTTGAATAGTGATTATAAAATAAAACTAAATATAAACCTAGAAAATAGTCAATGAAATAAATAAAAAGATAATAGGTTAAAAAGAGAATTCAATCAAATAGTTTCATTCAAAAGAGTAATATCCTTAATAGTACTTTTGACTTCATGATTTAATTAACTTAGAATGAATATATTCTATGGATCACCAAGATTCCAAGACATTGAAAATTCACCCTATCAAGCTATAATCATCTACCCTTTAATTTACCGATCTATACCTCTACCATTACGAGCACCCTTTTAAATGCATTAAACTTTGGAAAATCCCATAAAAGGTTTTACTCTAATACGGAAGATCGTGTAAGTCTCTCTTAAGAAGGTTGTTCAACTCCTCTGCTTAAGCATGGTTTACTTACAAGCAAGCTCTTTTCAGTCATCTATAGGTGAATTAAGTTAAATTTAGACATTAATGTGTATCAATCAACTTTAAAACCAATCAAAGATAGCTTACAAAATTATACCCAATATCATAGATTAAATCAAATCAATCCATACTAAAATAACTACTATGTTTTTCTTTTATAAACATACAAAGGTGTTTAGCCATAAAACATGTTTTAAAAAATTAAAAGACAAAAATAGAGAAGTCTTAATATAAATAAATCTAAATGAACTCCAGAGTTCTATCATTTTTTTTGGTGAACTTTTCATTCAAAGTTTAGATAAAATAGAGAATAATCTCAATGGGACTTTCTACTTACTTGCAAAGTTTAAAATTTTGAATTTATCTAATAATGATATTTTTTTGGTGACATGGGAGCTTCTATAGGGATGTTAGACAAGTTGAAATATTTGAATATATCTAACAAGTCTCTAGTGGATTATATACCTACTATTATTGTGAGTTAGATATTATTTTTTTGGACCTGGAGTAATGAAAACATTCTTTAAGAAGAGGAGCTTCTTCTAATCGAGGCATAGCATGAACTTACCCTTAGGATAAATTCTTGGTTTGATTGATAACATTTATTCCATAACAACTCTGCTATGATAATTCTATTTTAAAAATTTTATTTTTAAGAATTGAAGCAATAGTAGTATTTTCAATGAAATAGGATTGTAAAATTTTAATAAAATAATATTTTATGGATTTAATTTTGGAGATTATATTTTGATAATTCATTTAAAAAATTTGAGGTTCTGTTAGGATACGTGAGATGACGTGACAAAATTTTGAAGTTTAATTAATATGACAATTTTTAGTTGAAAAATTTAATTTACTAATTTATTGAATATTATTAAAACAATTTAGATGAGTGCCTTAAAAGACGAACACGTGTCTTCGAATTCCCACTACCAGATTTCCGTTGACTAGTCCACTTCAAGTTGTTCATACTCACTCTACTGAGGCCTAACCAAAGAGTTCTAAGCTCAAGTTAGAGACTCCGTGTGTGAAATCTTTTGATAGCCGGAAAATGGTGGATGATCAGTCGTCGGAGGGCCTTCCTGACGGCTGGACCGTACAATTCAATGTTCTTAAGACTGGTCGCAAGATTAAGGTAGAGACTTTTAGTTGCAACTCTAAACATTTCTTATTTCTGCAATTTTCTTTTTGGGTTTTCATGGTGACATTGAATGTATTGCTCCCTAGGGTATTGGTATTTTTTGAGTTCTGCATGTTTAGATGGGAAGCGCCCTGGTGCATTGAGCGCTGAATTGGAATAGACAACTAGGGTTTGCTTACTAGTTCAAGTTTTGGGCTTTTTGTTTGTGGTGCAGTTGCTTAAGAGGGCTAAGAAAACGAGGTTATAAGATTATTTGATGGCTATTGGTGCTTCTTGTAGCTCATGCAGGGCGTATTGTTGTTCAAATTTTCGACAATTTAGCCGCATGTTATTTAACTTGCAAAGATAGCTTTTTGTGCAGCGTTTGGATACTTGAGAGTTTGATGGCAGGAAGACATGTTTTTGACGAGCAGGAAGACATGTTTTTGACGAGTTTTTTTTTCTTCCTTGGCTTCGTGCATTAGAATAATGGATTGATGGACCCAAATTTTATGTGTTACCATTGTTTTTCCGTGTATTTAGTGGCAATAGTTTCTCTTTAGGGATCAAAATTAATTAGAAGTGATGTTGGTTATGATTTTGAGTCAATGTGTTCCATTGCCAATAACAGAAATGAGGTTGTTGGGAAGTATTAAGTAGCCTGTTTTATTTTCGCTTTATACTTCTAGTAGGTTTTACATGTTTTTAATTCTTGAACGTGTATAGATATGTTATCTCTCTTGCCTGGATACAACATTCTTTCTTAGTAAAATTTGAAAAGATATCTTTAGTCAAAATCTCGAGATATTTAGATAGCTTGTAAAAGATGTGTGATATTTTCTAGATGATTAGTAGATGGAATGACTAAGAAAAACAAATGATGATGTTGGTTTGTGTTTGATTTCTTAGGTTTCAAACGAGTGGTATTGACGTACAATGAACTATGTTTTGTTGCATATGGATTTTCTTTGAATGTTGGGAATGAGATAGGACTTGGTTGTTGTTTCGCTTGTTATTGAACTTGAATATATACATAAAGGCAAGTGTGTGAGGTTATGCATGTGTGTGAAGAGAAAGAGAAAGAGGTACTCATCCGTGCCATATAGTTCCATAGATGCATACAGCTAATAAGTTATATTGACCTAAATGCATCATCCTCTTTTGTGAGTGATTATGAAAATTCAACATAAATATTGATATCAGTTACTACAGTGAAGATGTGATGTAAAAGAGTTTAAGGTTTATAAAAAAAATAAAAGAGCGCCAATCACTCAACCATAAGTTTTAATTTAGTGGAATGAAAAGTAGGAGTTGAGGTGACAACAAAGGTTGAAATTTCCTTTATGCTAGGTTTTTTTTAATATTATTTAGGGAGTAATATTAAGTTAGATACATTGTTTTAGTTTATTTAGGACTTAAAACTTATTTAAGAATAAATATCCTTATTAAATAGGATTAAATTTTATTTTGGATATTTTAGTTGGAAATTCGTTTGCTACTAGAATAGGGGTTAAAGAAATGTGGACTCAATCCTTTAATAATAAAATACCTGAATTTTCTCTATAAACTTGAGTTTTCAAAAAAGTGTGATGCTTTCTTTAAGGATGATTTTTTTTGATTCTAAGAGTGACTCTTAGTTCCTTACCCTTCATTTCCTTTAAGGGTGATTCTTAAATCCTATACTTTAAAAAATTGGAAAAAATTGGATATTGATCATCCTCATTTACAAGGTGCTCCAAAAACTAACTTACAGGTAATAACACTCATAAGAAGGCATGTTTGAGAATTTTTGGAGAGGCTAGACAACTTTGAAATTAATTCCTAAAGTCATAACTCTCCCAAGAAATAATTTTGCTAACCGACAACCTATGCTTGATGTTAAACATGGGGAAGGTGCTAGTAAGCAAAATGAAGGGATTGATATTAATCAACAACATGTAGCACAAGGGCAAATCTTTGCTGAGAAATCATATTATGATTTTGATTCCTCAAATTTAACAGGCACTATCTCAGAGGAATTGTTTGTTCTAGGTAGTGAGATTGCTGACATCTCTCTATTAACTGATCAATTAGAACCTTCAAGGCTAGATGTAGAACATGCTCAGGTACTTGATGACATAGAGAGTTTGATAATGGGAGATGATTAGAGCATTAAAGTGAAGAAAAGCAGTAGGAATTGGATTCTTTGGAAAACCCTACAGCTGAAACAATTAAACAACAAGTTGAAACATTTAAAAATCAAATTAAAACATAAGAACGACCAGATGAAACAATATTACAACAAGCTAAAATAACGAAATAAGGAGTTGAAAAGATTAACTTGCAACTATTAAGGGTGTTGGAGGTTGTTGGTGCAAAACTTGATGATATCCTTCATTTTGAGGAAACAACTAATCAGGTTAAGGTAGATTCTATTATGGTAAGTGATGAAGGAGAAGTAGATTTGAATGTTGTTGCAAAATTAACTCAAGATATGAATAAAAGGAGACGTTGTAAGTGTCCTTGCAAAGTCAAAATTCAACGACAATAGTTAATGCTTTCAACTACAAGAAGTAACAATACTAATGTTCTTGATGCCTATTTGGTGGAGAAACCATGTGGTTTTGTTATGGAGCCATCTCCAAATATAATTTTTGAGACAAACTTTACTTTGAATGGCCAATATGTTGAGTTAAGCTTTGAAGATAGAATTGCATGTTTGGAATATCAACACAAGGAATGATGTGGCATATTGGAACAACTATAGTGGAATTACATCCTTTTTGAAGCAAGGGAATCAACAGGAAAAAAAGGAAAATCAAGTTTTGACAACACTTGGATTTTAGATTCTGAATTTCGTAAGTTGGATCCAAACTTGTATAATCAATATTTGTCACATTTTATGTCGAGGACGACTTCAGACAAGCTTAGGATAGTTGATATAAAAGAGTTTAAAGTTTAGAAAAGAAATAAAAGATGGAAAATCACTCAACTACAAGCTTTAATTTGGTGGAATGAAGAGTGAGAGTTGAGGTGATAGAAAAGGCAACAAGGGTTGCAATTTACTTTATTCTAGGTTTTTCATATTTAGGGAGTGATAATACGATACGTTATCCTGGTTTGTTTTGGACAAAATTTTTAAGAATAAATAATCCTTAATAGAGTAGAATTCAATTCTATTTTGGATATTTTAGGTGTGAATCCCTTTAATACTAAAATAAGGATTCTAAGTAACTTTTCTATATATATGTGTACCCAGTCTTTTAATATAGAAAAAACTTGAATTTTCTCTATAAATTTGAGTTTTCAACTAGAAAGAGTGATGCTTTCCTCCAAGGGTGATTCTTAGCTGCTAGGGGTAATCCTAGTTCCTTACCCTCCATTGCTTGTTTTCCTTACTAAAATTCTGGCACTTCTAGCCCGAATTTCCAGCAACCTAAATGGATATTCCGAGCCCAAAATTTGAACAGCTAGATTTTATAGGTTTTCTGGGTTCCAACTACTAGTTTGATATCTCTTCTACTCGTCCTACATCAAGTTGCTACCAAATACTTGGTTATTATTGTTGCCAATTTCTGGTTCACCCTTGCAGCTTTTGTAAAAGTATATTCAATGAAAACAATATAGTGGAAGTGACCCACATCAAACATTAGCATCCAATCCTTATTATTCAGCTTAGATGTAATCCTTATTATTCAGCTTAGATGTAACTTTACCATCAAAATAGCAGCATTTTAAACCTTACTGCATCTTTCTTGGTTTTTGCAGTATTATCTGAATACTGGGAGTGGTCAGAAGTTCTCTTCCAAGGATGATGTTGTACGTTATGTTCAAGCACAAAAAGCTCAGGTTTACCAACCACAATTGAAGAATACTTCCATTGAGGGGCACTCCAAGGATCACCCTACGCTTGTGTCTATGGAATATGTGATAATTTGACACACACGCCTGCATGTACATTCATATTCGTTATTCCACTTTCCTGTGTGCTTACTTGATTGTTGATTGTTTATCATGAACAGCCCGTTAAAACATTTGATTACCCTAAATGGTTACCCCATGGCTGGATTATGGAGGTGAGGTCGCGAAATAGTGGCTCAAGGAGTGGAGAAGTATACAAGGTATCACCTATATTGATCATTGTTGCTTTTTAATTTCAAAGTGAAATGCTGTTTTCTATATTTGTTACCATTTTTGGCTTTTAAAATCCCCTAATTGACATAAGCCTTTCCATTCCTGCAAATCATTAATGAATTAGTATGATTAGCCCTTTACATGAATATGAATAATTTTAATGTGCATAACATCTCATGATTTTCCATTTGTTACAATTGTTCCAACTGAGGTAATTGCAACTTTTTTGGTAATGCTGACACTTTATCTCACCAAAGAAGTCCATTTCTAGAAAGAAAGCGAGGATGATAACTGATACTTTGAGTAGATTTCAATATGTTATAACCATTGACACAATTAACATAATGTTATTCTCCTTCGATTCATCTGCAGAGCAAAGTCCATTTGTCTCCTTCCTCAATCCCTTCTTGACGGTTGATTCTTTTAAATGTATCTTACTTATCTTTTAGATGGTTTGGAATGGCTTCAGTACAGATGTTAAATACCACTTTTTCCAAGACTGTTTGACTCTATATATCTAACTGCAATTGAAGTATTATGACTCCATATCTAATTGCAAAATGAGTTTACTCTTTATATTTTTTCTTATGCGTGAATATTTGTTTCTGATTATAATTTGTGTTGCAGTGTTATGTTGATTTATCAACAGGATATAGATTTTACTCCAAGCCACAGGTGTTACGATATCTTGAGACTCAAAAGCAGAAAGGCTGGATATCCAAGAAGAGATCATGCAGTATCTTAAACCACACTAAGAAGGTTTTTTTTTTCTTTCTTCTGGACTACTGCACTACATATCGTAGTTTCTTGAAAGTTCTATTTGTTTAGGTTCCAGTTTATTGTTTACATTACATTCTACAATGTGAAAGATCTGGCAATAAGGATCACTTTCGTTGAAGGTATTAAATCATTCTGAATTTCTTTGCAAATAACAAATAATAGGAGGCTTGCTGATTCATTAAACGGGTTTGATTTATATCATTGGTAAGATCTTAGAGTTAAATGGAAAATCTTGACTAGAACAGCATATGCAATTGGCAATGATGTAGGGCAAGTAGGAGATAATATAACCCACAAAACTTATAAAATTTGGCTACTAGAGTTTGATTTTTAGATTTGGGATTTCAGCTTAGGTTGTTGGAATTTCAGGTTTTGCATAGCTGGAAATTCAGGTTAAAAGTGTTGGAAATTTAGTGAAGTAAACAAGTAATGAAGGGTAGGGAACTAGGAATCATTCCTAGAGTCTAAGAATAACTCTTAGAAGAAAACATCACATATTCTAATTGAAAACTCAAGTTTATAGAAAAAATTAAGGATATTATTCTCGAAGGCTAAGTTAACCACGCGCACACGCACCACTCACAAATGGAAAGTTGTTGGAACCTCTATTTTAATAGTAAAGGCATTCCCAACTAAAATATACAAAATGAAATTGAAACTTACTCTAATAAGAATTCTTTATTCTTAAATAAGTTAAGTCGTAAACAACTTAGGATAATATATCAAACTTATTAATACTTCCTATCTAATAAGGAAACCTAATATATAGTAAAATTTCAACCCTTGTTGTCTTTTTTGTCACCTTAAGTCCAACTTTTTATTCCACCAAATTAAAGCTTGCGGTTGATTGATTTGCCCTTTCTTTATTTCTTTACTTCTTTTGCATTAGTTCTCCCCTTCTTGTTGGAAGTCGTCCTCAACTTAGAAAATGACAAATATCGAAATTTAGATTCTAAGATCCTAATATCAAAAATTGCTTTTCCTCTTTTTTTTTGTTTTTCCTCTATTGTCGTTACTTAGAAAAAGGATGTAATTCTTCTATAATTATTCCAACACACCACCTTATTCCTTGTGTTGGTATTCCAAAAATGCAGTTTATCATATTCTGAACTTAACAGTTGGTCATTTAAGGTAAAGTTTGTCTCGACAATTGTATTTGGAGATGGTTCCAGAACAAAACCACATGTCTTCTTACCACTTAGGGATCAAGAACATAAGTATTGTTGCTTCTTGTAGTCAAATGCATTAACTTGCCATTATTGCTGAATTTTGACTTTGCAAGGGCACTCACAGCTTCTTTACTTATATGCTGTGTTAATTTTGCATCTTTGTTTAAATCTACTACTCTTTCATCACTCACTATGACGGAATCTACGATTTGTTGTTTTCTCAACACCAAGGATATCATCAATTTTTGAGCCAACATGCACCGAAACCCTTGGTACTTGTCAGTTAATTTTTTCAGCATCCTATTCTGTTATTTTAGTCCGCTGACCAATTGTTTTGTCCTGTTGTCCTGTTGTCCTGTTGTCTTGTGGTTTCAGTCTGTTGTTCTTCTTGTGTTTTAATTTGTTGTTCAGGTATTTCAGCTTGTTGTTTAAATGTCTAAACTTGTTGTTCAGTTGTTTGAGCTTTAGGGTTTACCAAAGAATCCATTTCCTCCTTTTCTTCAATTTTAACACACTGATCTTCTCCTGTTGTCAAACTCTCCACGTCATCAAGTATTGAGCACATTCTACATATAGGCTCAAGGATTCTAATTGATTAGTTTATGGAGAGCTGCCAATGGTCTCACACCTAGAAAAAACACTTTCTCTGAGGCAGTGCCTGTTAAATTTGAGGAACCACAATCTGAATATGATTTTCAGCCAAGATTTTCCCTTGATTGTAAGCACCTTCCTTGTGTTTAGCATCATGTATAGGTTGTTGTTTTACACAATTATTTCTTGTGGGAGTTTTGGCTTTTAGGATATGACTTTCAAGGTTGTTTAGCCTCTCCAAAAATCATTCAACATACTTTCTTATGGGAGTTGTTACATCTAAGTTAGTTTACAGAGCACCTTATAAATGAGGATTGGTGATGTCTAATTTTTTCCAAGTATTTCATTTCGCTTTAGGTCCCTAAGTAGTTTTCTATATACTCTTCCTCTACATGTTGCCAGTGTGAAGCGAAACCGTGATACCAAACTAATGTAGGATGAATAGAAGACACAAAACTTATATAATCTGGATGCTGGAATTTGAGTTTTAGGTTTGCGATTGTTACAATTTCAGGTTTGGTGTAGCTAGAAATTTAGGCTAAAAGGATTTTGGTTGCCGAAAATTCAAGTTAAAAGTGCTATAATTTTAGTGAGGTAAACAAGTAATAGATGATAGGGAACTAGGAATCACTGATAGTCTAAAAATTACTCTTAGAAGAAAGCATCACACCTGACTAAAAACTCAAATTTATAAAAAAGTCGGGATAACACACACACACACACGCACAGGCACAGGCACAAGCACAGGCACAGGCACATGCAAACGCACACCCACTCAGCTACCCACACACACACACACACACACACACACACACATCTTAAATAAGCTATACAAAATGAATTTGAATTCTACTCTAACAAGATTTCTTATTCTTAAATAAGTTTACGTCCTAAATAACTAGGATAATGTATTTGACTTATTACAACTTCCTATCTAATAAGGAAGCCTAGCATAAGGTAAATTTCAGTCCTTGTCTTTGCTGTCACCTTAATTTCCTCTCTTCATCCCACCAAATTAAAGCTTATGGTTGATTGATTTGTCCTCTTTTGTTCTTTTATAAACTCTTAAGTTCTTTTGCATCAGGCAACCACATAACAAAAGAATGCAGTAACAAATTATGCTGTAATTATCTTGAACTGTGGAGTGCACAAAGCTTTCTGGAAATGTGGCTTTCTCTCGCAAGTTATTAAGGAAGGGGATAAAACATTGAAATTCCATATATAGTTTGTTGAGTATACAAATAAAAAAGTTATAACTTACAGAAATTTTTAGATATGTCAACTGACTCTGGAGTACTTCGTCTGTAAGAACTCATATGTTTTAAATTTAAATCAGAAGAATTTCTTGTTTAAATAAATGAAAAATGAATTTGCGATGTTCGCCTGTTGCATACCAAAGTCAATGCTAGCATCTTCTATTATTAAAATGATCAAACATCTTACCCTGCTCTATACTCAAACTCTAGGTTAAGGTTGAGAAGTGTCCAATAGAAGGTTTACCGCCAGGGTGGACTAAGGAACTCAAGGTTAGAAAGAGTGCAAATGGAATCAAAAAAGACCCAGTAAGAATTTCGGACACCTTTGCCGGAGTATTCATGTAAATATTGATTTCATGGAACATGGTATCTCGATGGTTGACGACAGAGTCAAGTTTTGCTATTTGATTTTGTAGTTATTTCAGTATTGACATTTTGTTTTCCTTTTTTTCTTCTTACAGTATTACACTGATCCAGTAACTCGATATGTCTTCCGCTCCAGAAAGGAGGTTCAGCGCTATCTTGAAACTGGGGAGATCAGTAAACACGCATTTTTACCGAAGAGAAACCATTTGGCTCAGCAAACCTCGGTATATTCTAACCTATATCGCCTCTCTTATATGTATGCCATGTTGCTCTACTTGTTAGTTTCATTAACATTTGTCTATCTCTGGCAACCTATAATCCTGGTGGCAATAAATTCAGAAAACATGATAACATGTTTAGAAAGCAAATATTATGTATCTGGATATGATTTCATCAGCCAAATGTAAGTGTTGGTATATATGAACATTCTCCCCTTATGGAACACAGAATGATTTGATTTTATGTAATAGTTTACATAAAGTATAGACAGAAGTTTTATATTGACATTTTGATGCAGAGAACTAAACCCTGGAAATTCAAAGTGACTTCAACCGATTCACAGTGATTAGGCTTTCCAAATATTGGAACTCCTTTTTCTATGACAACAGCAAACATACATTAGATTGTTCCAACGATGTAAAATATGTACTCGCGGTCCATCACTTTTTTTTAAATTCAGAAATTTTAATTTCTTAGTTTCTTTTATTTAACTTTCTGTATTTCTTATTTGGTATTTTCAATGACCTCATCAAATACACTTGAACACCTTGAAAGTGGTTTGAATCTTATTGAGTCTACAACCTCTCTCTTTTATCCTTGTATTCTACAATCTTTTAATTGAGAGGAGGGCCAGCAGCACTTTCCTCGGTATGAAGTATAATCTTGCATAAGACTTGAATGCTAACCTTACACTACATGATGCAAATTATCCTAGTTTGGGCAGGATTCTCCTGTTGTCCCCTTTTTCGGCCACATTCAGCCCTTAAGCAGTGGCGGTAGCAGAAAAGTTCTTGACCTTTTTAGCAAAAGTTATTTGGATATCGCCACTCTACCAAATGAATTAAGGTTGCACGAACTGTCCCTTAATTTGAGAATTGGTTGAGATAGGATATTTATAAAGTCTGATTAAAACTTTAAAGTTTCACTAGTCTTTGACAGAAAATCAGGTAACCTATAATAAAACCTAATGACATGCTTACCCCAGTATTGAAACTAAAATAGGGTCAATTTGCTTCCAATCCATTATTGACTAGTAACATTTATTATACTTGGGTTTTTGCTGACACTATAAGATTAATTCAGCACTGATTATACCTTATTCTTGTTTCTTTTAATTACAAATTTCAGTCATCACGTCCTGCTAAGGCCCAGAAGCAAATACAGTTGGGGGCCAGGCAATTGCATTTTTCTGGTTAGTCTATTACGACCGGTTTAGTTTAACTTATTTCTCACTCTACACCATGACTAAAACCAATATTCTGCGCAGGGAAACTTACTGGTGTAGAAAAGCAAAGTTCTGATGTGGCAAGCAAAGCACTTTCAGAAGATGAAGCTCTAAAAAAAGGGAAACACAAACTAGTGAGCCCAGAACCTGTTCTTTCAGTCACTCCCGCTACTGAGATGCTTATAGACCAGTCTCCAAAAGATACTATGTCTGATAATGATTCTCCATTGGAGGAAAAGTCTGTTATAAGCTGGTCACAACTTCCAAGGGAAGAAGGGTCAATTAGAAGTCTACTCAAAAAGGTTGATGGTAATCAACTTGTTCTGAATCAAAAATCATGTATCACACAGCAGTACTCTTTCGATACTCAGGTGGAACATAGATGCAAAGAAAGTGTCCAGAATATTCTGAGTAAATCCTGTAAGGAGGGCATTAGCTTACCTCACTGTTCTTCAAAACGACTTGCCGGACTTGAGCCTGAGCTGATGCCAGGCATAACTAAACTCCAATCCTATAATGCAGGGAAACTTGCAGTTACAGATAAGGTGTGTTACGATGGTGCAAGCACTGAAGTTGCGGAAATTGAGGCCTCAATAATACCAGAAGGCAAAGCAGCAATCTCAGAACCTATGTTGTTGGGGACGTCAACTTTTTGGATTGCCTCACAGAGGCATCAAGCAGATAATAGTGCTGAGTCTAATGAAAACTGTATGATAAGTTGTGCAAAATTGCTAAAGTCAGAAGCTTCGGTTGATAGTGGTGATGGCATTATTTTAAATACTGAAGTTAATACCATGCAAGAGCAGAATTTTCTTGAGAAAGAGATGACAAGGAGTCTTGAAGGAGACAATCAGGATGATTCAAACAAAAACAAGAAAGCGCTTAAGTTTCATCGTCATTCTTCAAAACGACTTGCGGGGCTTGAACCTGAGCTGATGCCTTTTGCATCTAAGTTCCAACATTATAATGCAGGGGAAGCCATCCATGCAGATAATGGGAGTTTTGTTCTTGGCAAGTCAGCACTTTTAACAGATGAATTGTTAAGGGTACAGAGAAGTGAAATATCAAAGTCAGAGCCTTGGTTTTCAATTGGTAATTCCTCTATGAAGTGCCCGAATGATAAGGTAACGGGTTTTGATAAACAGTCAAGAACAAACACCATGATAGATACAACTCCAACCAAAATGGGTGGGGCTTCCAGGAGAAATCAGCTCAAAATGGTTGATGGCAATAATGGATTTGTTTCAGGTAGTGGAGACATTGTAAAAGATCAGAGCTCTCCGGAGACTGGAATGGAAAGAGGTGATAAAAGAAATAAACAAAATAAATCAAGCACATTTGACATCAAGAAACAGATTCCCTTGCCATGTCACTCCTCAGAACAACGGGCAGGACTTGAACTTTTCTCAACATGTACATTGTCTGGTGTACACTCTTCTGAAAAAGAAACCAAATCTTGTAGATGTGAGTCGATTCTCTTGGATGGTTTGATAAACAAAGCATCTCAGCAGCTGAAGTGTAATCCCAGAAATGATCTTTCATGGCAGTCTACTGGTGACGCAGAAACGGCATTACAAGGAGAAGCATCAAGAATGACTCAGAGTTCTCATCACGGTGAAGCTTTTTGTAAAGAGCTGGAGAAAGACATACGCAATGATGAGAAGTCAGAATTTGAGAGCATCTCTCCATTTGAGGAATTCTTATCAGATCCATGCCTAGCATTTGCATTCAGGACTCTTACAGGTGCAATTCCAGTTGGGAGTGCTGTTGATAACAATGAAATTACTGTAAATGACAATGGTTTAGAGAAGATTGACAATAAGAAAACTCAAAAGAACTCAAGGAGGTCCCACAAAAGGAAAGAGTTTGGTTTGCTTCATAGTTCTTCGAAACAAAATTCTGGCCTTGAACCCGAGTCATTAGCAGAGAAGGCGACTGGTTGTCATTCTGCCAGAAATGCTGCAAGAAGGTCTACTAGATTGGCTGCTAATTCAGGTATATATGTAGCCCCATATTTTTTGGTGGATGAAGCATCTGAGCAACTTGAGGCTGGAGCAGAAACAGAGAACGATCATCATGATTACACAAATAGAAAGGCTACTGAACTTAAGGTGTCATCAGATAAGTGCAAGGAGCCTGTTTGTAACTACTTTATTAGTGAAAATCAGTCAATTAAGCTGGATATGGAGAAAATAAATGAGAATCCAGAGTCGGAACCATTTTCCCTTTCAGATTATTGGTCAGAATACCCATGCCTTGAATTTGCAGTCAAGACTCTTACAGGTGCCTTGCCGGTGGAGGATCCTTTGGCTCTGCATGGTTACTTCCAACAAGTCAACACTTCTAAAACCCAGAAGGAAGCTTACAAACAGCAACAAGCTAATCCTATCCCGTTCCATAGGGATGCTAATTTGGCACCGCCAGATATTGGCTTTCAGAATGATATACCAGTCCACTTTGATGTTCCAGAAAGACAGCATGCATTCCAACCATTGTGGCCTCTGAATAATCCTTTAGCCCCTCCCTCCGGAAATGTGGGCATACCAAATTGCAGTACCAGTAGTACTCAACAGCCTCACTTGGAGGGAAATAAAGGATTGCATCAAAAGGTAAAGTCCTAGGACATAGCTACTAATCAATGAACATTCTGCTTGTCATGTATAATTGCTGCTGTAAGTGCATTTTGTATGTCAACCAGATGGTTCTAGCCATTTTGGCTTTTGTATTATGATATCAAAGATTATCACCGTTGTAAATAGACCTCCAATCTTTGGAGGCGTTTTGATGATGTTTAATCAGATGGGTTCTTGTTCGTTCCCGGTTTTCCTTCTTTTTGTCTTTTTGTCCCTTCGGTCCTTAGGAAGGCGCTAGGGGTTGAGGGAAGTGGTACGATATTAATCTGGGTGGCTCTGCATACTGTCCCTCACGATAAGGAGCTATTTTTATCCCTTGGTAGAAGGATATCTCGACATTCTTTCTTTTAAATTTTCTGTGCATCTAATGGCTGATTAAGAGCCTGCTCAAATATACTTGGAAATTCTTTAGAAATTATCTTGCAGGTTTCGTGGAATCCTGAGTGTGGAACTGGAAAGAGTCTGTCGTAAGGATTAATACCACTTTCATCTTGGCCATGTATGTTTGACCTTAAACAATTATTGTGTTTAACTAATGAAGAAAATGGATATTAATTTTGAGGAATTGACTTAAAACTTTTGCAATTAAGAAAACACTTGGTAATTTTCCTCGTCTTTTGTGCTGCAGATAAACAGAGAAATAGCATTGGAGAGTGGAGACGAGAGTAATCAAACGAAAATGAGTTCATTGCGAAAGTCAAGCACATCGACAAGTCTACCTCAAAGTTCACTCGAAATACATGCACACGAAATCCAGGGAGCCAAAAGATTCAAATTCTTTTGTTATTTCCAGTTTAAATTTAATAGGCTGCATCAGACTCTTTCCATCCTCCGTAACTTTCCTCTTCTGCAGCATAACCTCGACTCCGGCGTTCCTGAAAAACAAAATTCACAAAATAAAACTTAAACCAAACCAAGCCAAAGGCAAGTGAGGCAGTCCTCCGATCTTGGAAATTATATAATCCTGACAAATAGAACTTTTAGAACTCTCTAATATCTTCGGGATGCACACAAAAGCATCGTAATTACCTCTGCTTTGAAGGTGAGACCAACTCTTATCTCTCCGCGGTACTCCTCGTCTTTAACGACGTTGTATGCTGTTGGTGGCAGACTTCCTTCCTGGAACAGGGGTCCTAGTTCGATGCTAGCGAAGGATCATATGAACAAATAACATTAGTTTGTTCATTGATGTAAAATGAGACTTGTTTAGGGGAAAAACAAAAAAAATGCCTTGAAGTTTAGTTAACTATAACTAGTTCTCACGTTGCTTCCCCGACAAAATCATCCCCACCAACGGTGTCACTGTCCAGGATCTTCAAATGGAGTTCCGTCACCCCATCTGTCACATTAAAAACGAAATTTTCATTCCATTCGGGTTCAGTTCCTTTGCCTGCAAAATCAGCTCTGTTTCAGTTTCAAAAACTCGCTGGTAAAAATTGCAGTTATTAGATTAAAACTGTAGCTTCTCTGGTAAATTTTCACTCCAGCCAATCAAATCTAATACAATCGAGTCACTGGGCCTTTCATTATCTCATCCACAAGAACGTGAAAAAGACGATTCTGCCAAATCTGATAAACTAAGTTCAGTGTATTTCACATGTTAATGCAATTTAGACAAACCTGAAGCAACGCTGCTTTTCTGCTCCTGACTGCGACAAGTTAGGATGACATAAGGGTCCATGTTATCTGCACACATATATACTATCCTCATCAAAGTTGAAACTTCACAATAAGACCGAGAACAAGAGGGAGACTGGACACGTTTGAACATTTGATCATAAAGATTGATCTAACGGCCTGGTAGAGTCAAAACTGTCCAAAAGTTAGAAAAACCTTCAAGTCCTCAAATACCAACAGGATTAACATCAAATGTCCAAGTCAATGGTAGATCAACATCACATGACAGAAATAACATATATATGGATGCCAATTATCATGACTCGTATAAGACGTCAAAGATTTCATTTTTACTGAACTGATCTAAGCAAAACCATAGTAAGAAAACAATCCATATGTATATCTCAATCAAGAGGGGGAAAAATCAAGGAAGTTTAAAGGGGACATACTCAGGAAATCGGTGTTTTCAAGACCCTTGGCTCCAACAAGAAGCACTTCAAGAGTTCCGCCAGTCATATTTGAAACCAAAACTTGAAAGGGCCTACCAGAGATCCACAAAAGAAAGCTTTAAAAGCAGAGAAAGTGAGATACAGAGCTTCCCTTGTTAGGTATCTTTATCACCGAGGAAAATAAATGATTATTTAGTGAAAATAATGAAGGTTAGGGAATCATTATCCAATGTATGAGCTAGGGTGGGGAAGTTACTACCAATCCTTAAGCCGTAGATATAGGATGTGGGTTGATTTTCATGTCTACATTGTGTCTCGTAGGAAATGTTCATGATTGGATCAAGGTCCACATTTTTCATTGTCATCAATGTCGCTGTGGAACATAAACATAAAAACAATCATTATAATAATTTCCATTGTAATTTATACTGTCCAATAAATGCATTTCTCAAATTTAATTTTGTTATTGAGAATGTTATTATATCATTTGTGTATATATATATATATATATATTCAGTTTATCTTGTACAATTATATCTTCTTATGTAATTGTGTTTTCATATTTGAATATCCTTTGTATAAGTTATTGTTTTTTAATTACCATATTTGATTACTACTTGCGCTGTCCTTTTGGTAATTCCCAAATGAATAAAAATTATGTTTGAGTTAGGCAACTTCTTATATTATTCATAGTTTATATGTTAATAGGGAATTAATTGGTTATAATTATGTGATATAATTTTTAAAGACATCTTTTATTTTATAGATATTCAAAAGTATATGACAGAGTATGTGAGATAAATATATGTTACAAGAAATTATGATGATATTATAATTATAAGATTCATATTACATTTATGTATTATTCTTAAATTATTTATAATCATTGTTCTAATGAGACTATAAATAAATAAAGTATTTAAAGAACTAATACACGTTATGTTTTTTACTTATAAGGTAAGTAGTGAATTATCACAGACTAAAATATGGAGATATTTAAACAAATGTGTAAATGCTTAGTAGAGAATAAGTTTACTGCTTATTAGTAGGCATGACAATTGGGCCTGGGCCTCTGGTCCAGATTTTTGGGCCCGATCAAGCCGTGGGTTGGCTTGGGTCTAGCCTAGCCTAGGCCAACTCAAGAGTGACAAAACGATATCATTTATTTGTTATTTTTTTAAAAAAATAACAAATAAGATCAGGTTAGCTAGCCTGTTTTGATCTCAGTCCTCTCTATGACCCTTTCAAGCCTCCATTTGGGCCCAGGCCCGAGATATTATGACTTGGCTCATTGCCATCTCTACTTATTAAAAGATAAGTTTATTGAGCTGGTCTAATATGAAAATTCGATTTGAAATATTAATTATATGCCTATAAAAACTCTCATTGTGTTCCATGTATAAGTAATCCTTTAACTTGAGACCTCTAAAGTATCTTATATAAGAATTTTTATGTTTTTATTTAGCTTATAACCTATCCTAGTTAAGGATAGTTCAATAGGTAGTTATTGGATATAGCATGAATTACATGGACGTGGTTGAGCAATCAATATAAGATTTATAACCCTAAAGTGATTAAAGAGAAGCTTTGACAAATTATTCTAGCTTTAAGTCGAGATCGACATCAATTAAGTATGTGATCGACACTGGTTTGTTTATTTTCACTTCATCCTCCGTCTTAGGTTTGTCCAACTTTTGCATTTCCCCTCCTTAAGTAACTTTAGCATCAAATGCTTTTTTTCACTCCTACGTGTAATGACTGACATTTCACCTCGATATTACTAAGAAGCTTCTCTTAACCTCTTTTATTAACTACCTTAGCTAGCTGACTCACTTGCACCTTCAAGTTATAAATGGATGTGTAATTAGATTGCACCAAAATTTTAAGTCTACCCACTTGAGGTTTAAGTTGCCTTATGTTATCTAATTTTGCATCATTGGAAGACATGTATTGTTTGAGTATCTTTTCCATCCTCTTATTTTATGACTGTGGTGGTTGTTAAAACTAAGGTTATTGCTAGAACCCAAGTGATGCCATAGGTTTGCCTGCTCTAGCTTGATGCTCTTTCCACGAGAAATTTAGGTAACTCCTCTAGTCTAATAATAAGTAGTGAAGAGAGGATTATTATTGATTGCTTGTTTACCTCTATATCCAACCATATAGTTTGCATCTTTATAGTACTTCGAGGTTGACTCTATATTTATAATTATATGGGAAGGATGTTGAATATATGCCATATTGATAGAGTATCTCCTTATTAACCGTGTCATAGTTCAATAAAATCTTTATCTAGTTATAGATGTTTGCTACTTTTGATGCTAAGTCTAAAAATGCTTAAACCTTATAAAGAGAAGCTTTTGATTATCCCTTTGCCACTTTAGTTGATAAATTTTTGGCAAAAGTCTCAATTTTCTCCTTAAACTCCTTAACAATTTTTTTTTTAATATATGGTCTTTTGTGAAGCAGTGTCAAATAAGGTATGATATGTGAGTGCAAGTCCTTCCTAAAAGAATTTTGTAGCTAGTTGTAAAGAGTACTAATGATATGGGCATTGGCTAAGCAATGCTTTATATCATTCCTAAGCTTTATATATTTTCCCCTCTTTTTATACAAAAATCTAAATCTACGTCCTTAACATGGTGGTCTTAAATAATATGGTGATCTTAAAATTTTTATAAACTTGGTCCCAATCCTTAACAGAATACACCATGATTGATAGCAAATAGTTTCTTACTCAAGTCTCTCATGTAATATGAAAAGTGATAGATCTATGTTTTATATGTTGTTTGGAGATAAATTACATGATATTTGTTTTTTTAAAGCATGTTTTATATGGATTATATGATATTATCCTATGCTTAGTTCATTTTCTTGTAGGTGATGATTTTAATGAAAAAAATGGAATTAAAAGTGAAGCAGTTGGTAGATAAGGGCATAACAAGCATCATACTTACCAAGGAGATAGGTTCCTATCTTTCACAAAGTTTAAAGAAGTTGATAAGTAGAACAAAACCAACAGTAGAGTGGTGTTATGAATAGGCACTGGACTTATCATGGATTTACAAAGAGAGTTATAAAACAAAATTAGTGTCAGTTAAAACTTGGTGTCAAGTGTCAAGTGTCATTTACATATTGTTTTGTGAGGAATAAAAGCTCTAGACCAAAATTTGAACATGTGTAAATGCAAGACTGCTAATCCTTGTGCACAATTTACAAAGACTAGTTAATTCCTAAGTTCAAGCATTTTATGAATCTATATTTGTAACCTTAATGGTAAATACTCTTTTTAGGTTTAGCTTAGGGGACTTTTGGAAGGTTTTTAACACCCACCTTGATTTTTTTCACAGTTTTAAGCTTTCTTAGTATTAAAGGAGGATTTAAAGAACACTAGAGGGGTCATTGGTGACTTCTCTAATTATCTCCTTCTATTCTTCCCCTTATGTTGAGATTGATTTGTGTTGATTTTATTTTCATTATGTTTAATGGCTAGAAACCCTAGTTAGATTTAGGGATGTAGCTTGTAACAAAGATTTTAATTTTTAATGTATGATTTAATTTGCTGGTTGCATTTATTCTCTTTGTTCTTAATTGTTGAGTTTATATTGACTGCTATCAATTCTATCTTAGGAATTGTATGAAAGAATAAGAGGTGAAATATGATATGAGCATTAGAAGAATAAAAACTTAAGCACTAGAGATGAAAGTATCATAGGCTATAGTGATAACCAAATATATTAACTATGCTTAATAAATTTAATTAGGTTAAATTATGCATAGAGAGATAGTAGTTGCCTAATTGAGTATACGTGCTGGCTTGAGAGAGGGACTAGATACCTCAAGTTAACTGTTATTTCAACCCATCTAATTAATTTTTTTAATTATAATTGGAATTCATTTAAGTGAATCTTTGAAGCTCTAATATTTGATTTATCTACTTTCATTCATTAGTTTATTTGCATTGCTTTTGTTAGTTCAGTGGCTTAATTATCTTCCATAATATTTTTCTTCATTTGTTTATATTTTTTAATTAGGATTGATGAATATATTGATGTAGTCCCTGAATATATTGATACTCTTGATTTTACTCTAGTTTATGCTTGTAGATAGATTCAATAAATTAAATCTTTTGGCATCGTTATTAGGGAACTATACAATAATTACTTTTTCAATATTTTTTCTATTTCTATTTTATTTTATTTTACATTTTCTTCTTTTTTTTTAGTAAGTTGATGCCAGATTCAAGAGTAATAACTTAGACATCTTACTTCAATTTGATAATAAAATCTAACGAAATTGTAGATGGAACAAACTGGGAAGGAGAAAGGAGATGGTTGCTAATCAATATGATATTATTATGGATTTGGAGGAGTAATAGTAGCCATAAAGGATACATATTAGAGTTATCTAGTTACCTATGTTTAATGTAAGTCCTTTATACATTATACTAAGTCAAATGACGAGAAACTATAAGCCAAAGCAAATAAATCTACAATTCTATAAACCTTTAATGGGCCACTTAGGGAGGACACAGTCATATTTATAAAGGAATTTTATTTGATGATCCATACACTTTCATTGAATGGCCTTATAGAAGACCAGCTTTAGAGGAGGTGTTTATATTACTATATAGATTAAGCAAGGGCATGGTTATTCTTAAACAAGGTGGATTATTTTGAGGAGTGAGATAAGTTTTATAATGCCTTACATTGAGATTTTCCATCCATACAAGATCATCAAGATAAGGATGCAAATTTAAAGCTTTACTTAAAAGGAAAGACATTCTATGAACCTTGGGAAAGATATAAAACCCTGCTTAATCAATGCCCACACCATTAGTATTCCTTGTAACTAATGGTGATGCAATGCTTCTATGAGGGCCTCAAATTTACAAGTCAAACTTTAGTTAGCAATGTAGTTCAAGGTACAATCTATACAAAAACCATTAAGGAGGATAAGTATATTATTAAAACCTTGGTAATGAATTCATTAACCAAAGTGTTAAAGGGAAAAATAAAAAGCTTCCCTTTATTAATTGTAAGGATCTTCAAATTTGGTGATAAAAGAACCTAACCTTTCAAACCAGAAAAAGATGTTTATTAACTAATATAGAGGCAACATTGAGACGTTCTATCAATATGGCATGTATGGGCATCTATCTTATGCATAAATTATAGTGATAATTTAAACTACAAGGCTGGTTATGGAGGAAAGTAAGCTATGAGGAATTATACCTTTTCCACCACTTATAATTCAGGGTGGAGAAATCATCCCAAAATTTTATGGAAAGAGTAGTGAGCTAGAGTAGGAAGACTAATGGTATTATTAGAGTTCCAATAAAGACCTTAGTTTTAACAGTCGCCACCACAAAGTACTAGCATAAAAGAGATGCTTAAATAGTTTATACATTCCATGGATGTAAAATTAGATAAACTTAACAAGGTTATGGTGCCTAATTATGAATCACTTCATAAGCTAGAGGTAAAAGTGAGAAAACTAGCTAAGACAGTGAGTGAAAGAGGTCTGGGTAAGCTTATAAGTATACTAACGTGAACCCTAGAGATTTAGTGGTATCATTATAGTTAGGAGTGACACAATACTTGATTTTAGTGTTGCTAAAAAGAAGGAAATGAAGAAGGAAGGAGAAGTTAAGAAGAAGAATGAGGAAGATACGGATAAAAGGAACTATTATTGGTTCTATCTTCAATCGATGCTAGTCAGGAACAAAAATCTAGAGTTGTTATGAAGCCTTATTTATTGCCAATGTCATATTCTTAAAGGTTTAAAAAGAAAAATATAGACAATTTTAAGATATTTTTATATTTATTAAAAAAACTAAACATTATATTCCCTTTTTTAAGCATTAGCTCAGAAGCCTTTATATATGAATATCTTGAAGGAGATTTTCTCCAATAAAAATGAATTAAAGGAGTATGTTATGATGCCTTCAATAGAGGAGTGCAATGCAACCTTGTATAATAAATTACCTTAAAAGTTAAATGATCTAGGGAGTTTTACTATTTCTTTTCCATTGTGTTTATAATGTTAATAATTGTTTATGTTATTTAAACACAAGTACTAATCTTATGCCTTTATTTATTTTAGGAAACTAGTAATAGTGGAGCTTAAACTAGTGAACGTGTCACTCTAGTTGGTATATCATTCCATAAAGTATCCAATTGGGTTTAGTGGAAGTCCTACTCGTGAAAGTAAGAAAATTATTTTTCTTACTGAATTTTGATAAAAAGTATAACATTGGGTCCCCATTACCTTAGAGAGACCATTCTTGACTATTAGAGGGGGTTGTAATTACTATGGCTAAAGGAAAGCTTAAAGTTAAGGTAGATAAGGAGAAAATGGAGTTCCATATCTGTAAGATCTTCAAAATGACCTCATATCCTAAATGACAACTAATATAGAATGAACTTAATAAACACTAGTCTATATTAATTTGTTAAGGCTACTGATGTTGAGTCACTGAAAAAATATAAATCTTTAGGACTTATGAAAAAATGACGATTTCACAAGTAAGGATGACGTTTCTAGGTTATAGAGATAGCTTAAGCCTTTACCTTTTACCAAATAAGCAGCCAACATGAAGTTGTAGACATTGCTTCCTTATTGGTGCTATGCATATCTCGTAGATAATCAAATTTATCCTACTAATTTCTCTTTCTCTTTATGTTCTATATATATAGGTAAACAAGTTAATCCAAACAACAATCCTATATGAGTATAGATCTTAAAGTGAAGTTCAGTTAAAAAGTTATAAATAAAAGCTTGTGACAAGGTAACCTAATGATTCTTAATTTTATTTTTGTTAATTTTATTTTCTTCATTAGTGATTTCTTGAATAAATTCCTTTCGTAGGTAAAATTTTGTAGGAATTCTTGAAGTTTTACCTCACCAAACTTGTATAGATTTAGGGGAGATCTCGCAACCTTAGCCATTTTGTGTGATAGAGCAATCATTTTAATTATTTGACATTAAGGATAACTCCATATTTAAGGATGAAAAGAGAAGGGGGTTAAATTTTATATGATTTTGTAATACTTTTTATGTTTTATCCAACATAATTTCTTTATTAGTTTTGGATTGATGTGTCTTTAAGAAGATGGAAAATAAAGTTGAAACATAAATTGTGTTAGCCCCCGATTCCGGAGTCTAACTCGTTTTCTGATACCATAAGATGTTGGCACTTGGGTCTCAGTACTTATTACAAAGCTACCTTACCAGAGGATCGGGTAAGTATCATATACAAGGACCTATCAGGAAAACTTTGTTGTGACCAACTTTTGGGCTTCGCCATGACAAACTTTTCTAAGACCCTTTCTGGAAAAGTTCGTCGTGACCAACTTTTGGCTTCACCGTAGTGAAGTCACAGAATTAAGCGAGAGTGCCTCTCGGGAAAGGTTCGAAGTGGTGAAACCTTCGGATAGACCTGAACCATCCAACACTAAAACGAACACACACATCCTTTCATCACAAAGCAAAATCCATCACTACTAACAATTAACAAACTCAACCTAGAAGATAAATATGTACATGATCGACATAAACTTTTTCAAATCTTAATCTCATTACTAAATCAAAACAAAGTTTGAACAAAGCATTAATGGGCATTTCAAGCCACAATACATCATAATCCAAAAACACACGATTTACTCAAAGTAGAATTGCTCAAAATGCAAATAAAGCCTGGTTTTACAAAAACTAACTGAAAATACAAAATAAGCATAATCCGGAGTAATGCCCTTATGCTTGATCACTCGATCTCTTGCTCATCGCCTGAAGATGGGATGGAAAAAGGGGGGGGTGAGCTTAAAGCTCGTGGGTAACAATTTTATAACCAGTAACAAGAAAAACCATTGTAAAAATTCACAATGCATCATGAAACACATATGTCCAAATTCTTATTTATCAAATACTTTATAAGCAACCCAAATCATGCATTCAATAAACTTGTCAACACATAAGCACATCAAAATGGTT
>JAOQMS010000180.1:33090168-33129049 GCA_027563885.1 Erythroxylum longipes
AATGAAATGATCATTATGATTGTTCTGAAAATGAAAAGTGATGTTTTATGAATATGCAAAGATGTGAAAAATATGTTACGTGCATTGATGTGATGTATGAATTGAATGAACCATCAATGATGGTTACCTCATTGAGTTCGCAAAACTCACCCAAAATTTGCAATTATTTTTCAGGCTTGAAGAGTACCCTATTAGACAAACGGGAGTATACCTACAGCATGCAAGTAAAAGTTAGAGGTCGGGATCAGTTGACGTCTACATTAGTATTTCCTTTATTTTTGTATCAAATTAAGTCTTTTGCAATTATTGTAACTTGTGTATTCGAATAATTCTGTTTTGAAATAAATTTCCAAATCGGAAATGTTTGTATGTAATTCTGGCAATGTAATGAAATTTTGACAAGTATTTTGTATTTGTAACGGGCCCAAATGGCTATTGAATTTTCTGATGATTGTATTGCTATGATTGGAAATGTTTATGAAATCGAATGGGCCCGATTTGGTTATCGATTTCTGCACTTTATGTTTGTAGTTTCAAAAAAAAATTTGTACTGAAATTTGAATAATTGAGTGCTATAGCATGCCACTCCCGTGGGGCACAGACTCGGACATCACTCAGGATATCGAGTACGTGTCTTGTGGAAATGGGGTGTTACATACAGATTGAAACAAATCTTCTGTCACTAAATGTATCGATAGCAAAAAAATATCCTTTTGTAAATTAGCGATGGAAAATTTGTACTCCGTCACCAATTATTACCTACGGCCGTTTCTCTGACAACTCTTTCCATTGGTAAATTCTGTCACTAACTTAGCTTGCCGACAAAAAATCTTCACATTTTATCGGTAATTTTCTTTGCTAAACCATATTTTCTTGTAGTGGTAGAACGTCCCGAGAGCTTTTCGTAGAGCCCTAGGTTGTCAGAAATTGTGATCAAACGGTGAAGTTATGAGTGTCAAAACTTGGGAGTGAATAGTAACCTATAAGGAAAAGAGTTTAAGAGAGAAATGAATTTAAGCTTTCTTAAACTCAACTTATAATTTTATAGGTTTTTCTCTTTATTGGTCCATTATGAGTAATTTAGCAAAAATTTTGATCATTGCAATGGAAGGGTTGAATTAAGAGTTTAGTGGAATTCAAATGCTAGTTTTCAGTCAAATTAGAAGATAGCAGATTATAAACAAGGCACATCTTCACTTTGAATGGCAGTGTGGTAAGTTAGAAGGGATCCAAACAAGTAACTGCTTTTAATTCTATGACTGAAGCATATTACATTTCCCTGTCAGAGGTGGCAAACGAAGCAATATGGATCAAGAAGTTCATCATCAAACTTGGTGTGGTTCCTAGCATTATTAAGCCTATATTATTGTACTATAACAACAACAATGCTATCATATAGGAAAAGGAACCAAGCTCTCATCAACGGTCTAAACATGTGCTCAAGAAGTTTCATTTGATCAACAAGATAGTGGAGTAAAAAGAAATAGCATTAGAGCGAGTTCCCACTAAATTGCAGATGCTTTCATTAAGCCATTTTCATAAAAGAGATATGATCGATATATTAGATATGTACAAAATTGACTTTAGTGTAAGCGAGATATTGTTAGTTTATACCCTTGTAGCCAATCAGTTGGTTGTAATTTTATGAATGTCATTATTATTTTAATTAATAAAGGCATTCTTTATCTTTATGTATTTTATTACTTACAAATGATGTTTTAATACTAAAGATAAAGTTCTTGAAATAATTATTGTGCAACTAAAATTATACTAAGATCAAAATTACAAGATTCAATTTACATTTATGTGTTATTCCTAAGTTCTTTCTAGTTGTAGTTTCATCAAGATGAAATATTGATAAAATAATAAAACTAGCACATATTATGTTTCTTTCTTATGAATAAAGTAATTGATTTCATAAATTAAAGTATAAAGATACTTAAACAAACTTGTGATTTCGTATTAGAGAATAAGTTCACTAAACTAACCCAATTATAAGGATCTGAAATAGAATATTACTTATAAGTTTATAGATTTCCTTATTATGATTGTTGTATAATTGATCTTTGGACTTGAGATACCAAAGTATCTCATATGAGAATTACTGTGTTTTGATGCTACTTATGATCTATCCCATTATATATAAGGTTTAGCAAGTCATTAAAGGACTTGTTGCTTTAAAGTAATTAGAAAGAATGTTTTAGTGTTCTTTATTGGTGGTGATTAAAGGAATTCTCTAGCTAGGGTGAATAGACATTTGAAAAAATGTTTTCAAATATTGATTATAAATCAATTACTAATTAGCAAAAACGAATATGATTGGATTTAAAAAGAGTAGACAGTTTATCCATAATCATGTCCAATTATAACATTGGATGACGAAAGAATTAAACTATACATTATAATTATTGGGTCAAACTGCTTTAATATTCCTAATACTTGGGTGATCATGACATTTACAAGATGTCAATGTTAATCTATAATTATATATTGTTTAATTAGAGATTTAAAGATACATTAAAAATGATTTTAATTTAACTATTCTAATTATGAATTATAATTATAATTTATAATCATTGTCAACATATTAAGAACCTAATAGATTAAACACAAGGAGTAACTAAAAAGAAAAATAATTTAAATTAAATTAGTCTTAATTAAAAAGTTTGAGAAACTTTAGGAATCAAATATGAGATATTTAATTTTATTTAAATTAAATTAAATTATAATTAAAGTTTGACTTTAGTTATTATTAGAATATTTAATTTTAATAAAAAATGAACCTAATATTTTTTATTTGTAGGAATTAAGCATAAGGTAGCTAGCAATCCTACTTATTCCTATCAAAATTTGGGTTTTTTTTCACTGCTCTCTGGATACTGTTAGAGGCTGGATACTTGAATAACTTGTGGATGATGCATCGGAAAGGTTTCAACAAAAATTTTGAATTAGGTATGATTCCTTTGTATGATTCAATTATCAAGTTATTTTTCAAGTATTGAGATTCGATTGAGAAATCTTACAAAATTTTATTTTTTTACTGCGTCCGTGATTCGATCTCACTTAGTTTTCCAGCAATAAACATCGAAGCAAGAGATAAAATGAAAGAGAAAGATATAGCTGTTAAGCATATATTTCTTTATAATAGCATGTAGACTCATGGAGAGCCTAATGATATATTTCTTATCCAACATAACATTTTTCATTCAAGGTTTTATGTCGAGGCATATAATTGTTTATTCAACAGCATTAGTTATACGTTAAAGACAGCTATTAAGACTTCATGGGCAGAATACAACCTTGTAGTTAGTCCCACCAGGACAGGTGAATGTGCTTGTCTGATCATCCTTGGGATAACTATAAGCATCAGGGCATCTATCCTTAAAAAACTTAGACAAAGGTGTTGGACCACAGCTCCCACTATTGCAACAGTACTCATCGGTTTTGAACACTGTACAAGGATTGTTGCACCCATCTTGTGCTCTTAGCTGACTTGGGCACTCCCTGTTAATGTCAGCATTACATTTGATGCCCCTTGTGCACCCACCAGAAGTTGGGCTAAATTCCATAGGCACGTTGAAGCCATCAACAAGAGAAATATCAAAGAAATCAAGGTTGTTGAATTGGTTCAATGCGTATTCGGCTAGCGTGTTTGGTGGTGAACCGTAGGCCTGGCATTCCAGCAAGCCCCCGCAGTCACCGGTATTGCAGCGGCCACGTCCAGCTTCATTGAACTGACACCCGGTTCGAGCCCAAATTCGAGCCCCTGACGTGCCAGCGTTCACGTTGAGAGGCCAGGATTGGCCGGAGTTGAGTTGCATGCCACCGCCAGGCACGGCAGCAGCCCACACTTTGTAGGGACAATTGTTTGTAATGTCGAAATGGGCTGCATGAGTTGAGCTAATCAAACATAGAGCAACCAGAAAATAAGAAGAGATCTTGAAGGAACTCATTTTTGGAAGCTAAGCTCGATATTGGTTGGGATTGTGGTGATCTTGTGTTGGAAAGTAGGGTTGAGCAGTGTGATATTTATAGGGTGTAGCGAAGCTCAAGACCCCAATTTCCACGTAGAAAAAACGATCGACAGTTTCGCGGAAAATTAAGACGACGCCAGTCATTTTAGATTTTGCGTCAACCACTGAAAAGTATGGGTTGCGGAATTTTCCTTTGCTGCCTCCACCTGCAAAAGCATATCTTGGCATCTAAGTTACATAATAAAATCAGATATTTGGAAGAAAATAACTGCAAAACAAAATTTATCATAAAATTTTGATCTATCCGAAAATTTGGTTCTGAAAGTTTTACCAATGTTTTGAATCAGCAATTAAATTTGAATAAAATTGCTTTGTTTAAGTCTATATGAGTTCACCCCATTCCTTCATGAAGACCAGACATCTTTGGTAATTGACTCTTAAAGAATTAAAGTGCTTTCTCAAGTGAAGAAGCATAAATCTTATGTAGTTGATGATGCTACATTATCTTTTATATTTTATAGAGATTTAAAAATTTTTGGGCCACGTTTTCTGGCACTTCATCGTTGGAATATGTTTACATCTTAACGCAGAGAAACTTCTTTTGTAATAGAAATACTGGATCCTTTCTCTAAAGATTATTACCTAATCCCTATTACACAAAAAGACAAGTACATATTTTGTTTTTCTTTATAAAGGGAGTAATCAATCTCATAGACTAAAGTATAAAGATACTTAAATAAATGTGTAGATACTTGTTAGAGAACAAGTTCACTTAAATAAATCACTACAAAAAAATATATCAATTTGAGACGTTTTATTGATAAAATGTCAAACGTCACAAAATTGTAAGACTTTTTACGACGATTTATCAATAAAATGTCACGAAATAGAAACCACGACGTTTTCATCAATAAAATGTTGTTGGGGTATTTTAAGTGTTCTGCCTCCGGGAGCAAAACGACGTCATTCGTCGTTTTGATTTTGTTAAAACGTCTCCCGAGTCCCCTTTCCTTCCCTCCACCTACGCGTTGTTTTCCTCCTCCAGATTGCTCCATCATCCGTCGTCTGGGTGTTCTCCGTCGAGCTGCTGCATCTCCGAACATTGTGGTCGTCTTCTCTGACGTATTTCTTGAAGGTATTTTTGTGCTTCTTTTTTAATAATCCAGTTAGTTTAACTAGAACGTAGCTTGATTTCCGTCATCAATTTGAGTTTGTTACTTTGTTATTGCATTCTATAGAACATACTTAATGATTATTAGTATTTGGAATCTTATATTTTGTTTTCTTTTTAAATTGTTACTATGGTGTTTATAAATGTAAAACTAATAATCATTTTCTACCGAAATATTTGGAAGTTATCACTGTTATGGTTTTAAATTTGACTTGTTGGGTTTCATCTTGTTTTTAAACAATTCAATGTTTGACAAACAAGAGAGAAAATTATTGGTTTTGTGACCTCCTAAAGGCATAATTGCAGTCTAAAATTGGTGATTATAGTGAATTAAGTATAATAAGGTATTGGTGGAAACTCTGATACATCCGACAGCAACAAAGGAGGAACAAAATTGTATACATTTTTATAGCATTACACAAATTCAGGGGCTCCTTAGTCAATATCATTTGCTTAAGTTCCTTTGGCTCATTGGAATTTAAAAAATAATATAAACCCATGTTATCATCTCCTGCAATTTCTTTTTGTGCTATTTGACTGGTCCTATTTCCTTTATCAATTTTAGTCTTACTTATCAATGTTGATGTGTTGGCTTATTTTTTTCAAGTTAGCATACACATTAGTTAGATGGATATATATATATAGAATGGTAGTTGAGTGAATTTTGTAATTGAGTCTTTTGATATGAATGTCTTCATTATGGATGCTTTCCTCGATAAATAGTTCACATTACAACCTCTTTTCTTAGATACTTTGAGTTTTCACATTTCATTCTTTTTGATGTCTTGTAATTTGCAAAAAACTAATAATTCTATTGGAATATTATTGCAGTGCAACGACAAAGTTTCCTTATTCTTTTTGATTGTTATGTCATTGACATTTAGGAGAAGTTATATGTTATGTTGGCATTATGATATCTCTCTCATAGGATTAAGCTAGCCAACCACTTATAAATCTTTTCTTCCTTGAACTTGTTGTCTACCCTTATATTAGTTGCAAAGAAATCACATTTCAGTGTCTACCAAAGTTGTGTTGTCTTAAATGAAAATGATTAGTATCATAGTTTTATGTTAATGTGATCTTTAATTATGTTCACTTTTTATTTTGTCATATAGTGCAATTAGTGTTCACGTTTATTTCATTTCAATCTAGTAGGGTTGAAGTCAACTTCGGGAATAAACAATTTGTTTTTGATATCAAGGTAAGATAAACTTTATGATTCTATGTTTTACCTTGTTTTTCATTTGGTAGTAATTCCATTTTTCTGTGAACTTATTGCCTAGCTGAATAGAATCTAGTTTCTTTCATGAATAGTAAAGTTTGCCTGTCTATTTGCTTGTAGTATTTTTGTTTATCTTTAATTATGAATTTTAGAAATAAAATAAATGAGAAAGATGGGAAAGAAAGAAAACACAAGATTTGCTTGGTTATAAGTGTCAAGTCATCACTTCAACACATATCTCAACCACTCTATATATTCCTAATATTCACCAAATCAATGACACATAGTGCCATAATTCCTTGTCAACATAGCATCAGAACTCCTACATTTTAAGAATTAAAAATGAATCCATTTGTTAGAATATGAAATTATAGAAAATGAATCAGCCTAGTTGTCCTCATTGGTACCCTGTATAAGATTCAAACATAGTTCCCGTTACCACCTTAGTTAGACAACGATCAGATTAAAGAGGGTGTGAAAGTTACCATGTCAAACTTGTACCTTAAGAGCCATAAGGGGTTCATTAAGGTATGCTCAACTTTTTAATCAACTACTTATTCATCTATCTATCGCTATAGGTATAAAGTAATCTATTAAATTTGAGATCAAAAAGTTGATCTATGCATAAACAGTTGAGGAATTTTTTATTTTTGCAACTATTATTCAATCTTTCTCCTTGTGCCTCTTGCAAAAATAAATTATAATTGAAATATCATAGTACTAACCAAGGCTATCTAATGGAGAGTAGTATTGATTTCATGTCATCCCTTGAAATTCATAGTTCACTACATAAGCAAAAGTAATCTCAATAGTTTTTATCTTCAGCACAAACTACAAGATGAATAAATTAATCAGAGGCTATTTATTAGAGCGCTATGAATTTATTTTGATCATAACCTACTATAGTCTTTCCATTATAATATGAATGATGTTTAGAAATCGCCTCTCATTCCTTGCCAAAAATCCACGACTATTATTGAAGATTGCTTGACTTGAATTTTGTCTATAAAAGCCCTGTAATGAAAAAAAATAACCTTAGATAATCTTTGATCATCTATTTTTTCTTTGGACAATTCATACCCCTACATATAATAATAATGGAGATGAGGATAGGGCTTAAGGCCCTTTTTTCATTCACCTTAACAACTTTGATAGGTGAACCACTACCATGAGTTCTAATTTCCTTGGGAATGGAATCTTGAGAAACTTGTGATATCTTGGCATTTCCTTCTAACTCATTAGTTAACTTAAACTGAATTAAAACAATATTTTGTTCTACAAGTGTACTGTCTAAGCTATAAGTCGATTTAAAGTCCTCTTAGATTAAGGGAGAAACTATAAGCTCTCTCTCCCTCTTTAGAAAGATAATAAATTGTTTATTGGATTTAACCACTAAATGGGGTTGAGTATGAATATTAAGAAGTCCTTAAATTATCATGTTTGATACTGCCTATTAGAGTCTTTCCATATCGTGTTATTCCTATATCTTAAAGGATTCTATTGGTAGGTAACCTTGATTGAGTCTTCTCCAAGTTCACTATATTCATTTAAACTCATTATTGTTAGAGTCTCATGTAGCTTAATGTTCATCTCAACCTCTACATAATTTTTTTGCAAAACTATTTTTTTAAGGTGGTTGATAACTTATTTAGGCACAATGGTTTTCTTATAGTTCTAGCTAAATGACTTAACCCAGTAGTGGTCCAATATTTAAGAGGTTACCTATAGAATCTAATCCATATATGTATATGTTTAAGTTTCATGTCTTTTAAGTTTAATCCTGGCCTTCACTTCACCCAATGTAAGAGCTTGTCTTGTATATACCAAGGTTCCGACTCTAACACGTTTTGCATACTCCTAGTACCTGCAAATATGTTTAGAAACATTATCATTTATAAGAACATTCTCCAATCTTATCTACCAACTGTTGATGGCGTAATGTTGAACCATTGAAAAATTAATTTCTCTTGTTAACATAGACCCATAAACATTGTTGAACCATAATTTCTATACATCTAGCTATTATTTGATACATTATACGTAATAGTATGAACTATTAAGACGAAACTGTCTCTCCATATATAGCATTGTTTAGAAGGAGTCTTTCACTCTTTTGTAGGGTTGGTTACTGATGAGATTAAGGCTTTAATTGAGAAGTTTATCTATATACTCAAAAGCCAAGTCCAGGAAGTCCCTATCCAATATAACAATTCTAAATTAGAAAATGGAGTTTGCAATTAGAAAATTGGAAGTTAGTAGATTCTGACAAGAATAAAATAATTTCAGGTGTGAACTTAGTGGTTTTTCTAGTATATCGTTGAAAAAATTGGCAAGATAAATTTAAAGGGAGATATATTTTAATCGAACCATACATATTCTTTTAAACTATATTACTGAATAATATAGCTGACAAGTGTAAGCTCATCAGAAAATCATTCAACCCTTTCAAACTTTCAACTTTCGGTTCTTGCATTAATTTAAGTATGTCAATTGATTATTATTTTTGTTTCTTATCATGTTTAACTTTACCACATTCAATTTTTATTTACTTGTGACAAATAGGAAAGGGTATAAATACAAATTCCTCAATTTGTTCAGAATACAGACCAAGCTCTACTAGTTAAATCCACTACAGTGTAGACCGAACTATTAATGTGATTTTTAATCTCATTATCGTAAAATATGAAATATGAAAAGACATAACCTTAACTCAGTTTTTCTATAAAATACATTATCTAAATGCGTATAGTGGTTTACAAACAACATCTACCTCATCAATTCATTATTGGTAAGAAATAACCTTCACTGGTACTAGCCGATTCATAAATTTTATAGACAATTAAGAACTCCCTTATTCATACTTTTCCATAGGTGTATTGTTATGTAACATAGAGATTCTTTCATGCCAAATAACGTAATTTGTATTCTCTATTGCTGAAAAATATGGTAGATAATTTGTCTTTTATTTTTATTATCTTCTGTATTTTGGTGTTAGAAAACAGAAGCAACATATTTATTGGAGACAGCTAAGTTTAGCTTGATCTTCTGTTAGACTTTTATCTTGAATATATATAAACTTGTTGTCAAGTAAGATTAGGCAGGTCCTTAAAACCTTATTTCATAACTTGATCTTATTATTAGGTACTTATATTATGGACAGTTTGTAATTTTTGGATCTTTCCCCTTTTACATTGAGTTACTAGGTCTTTTTTTAGTTATAGGCTATGCTGTTTTCTTTAAATATGGTTGATGAATATTACTTAATCAATTAATAGTATCATTGAAATCTAATGTCGAATTGAATGCAGGTGATTGACATGGGACCTAGTCTACCTAAGAAGAACAATAAAGCTGCCCCAAGCAGCTTAGTACCGACACAACTACAGTCACGGTACCGTCAGCTTCTTGGAAGTGTAACTAATGAGCCATCTGCTCATACACAGCCAGAAGATCACATACCTGCACCTTGTGAGCCTACTCCAATATCAAGATATGCCACATTTGCACCTATTACTCATCCTAGAGATAAGTATCTACAAATTTTGAGAATGCGACGCAATATTAGTTCTCCATTAACTTCTCAAGAGATGCCTTCAGCTTCTTATAATCAGCCACCAGTACAGGACACCCCTTTCCCAGTATTAGTGCTCCCTCTGTAAGCACTGCAGGTATGATCTTTCACATCACATTGGTTAAACATACAAGTTTAATAATTGTGTTTATCTAACCAATTAAGAGTATGTTATATGCTTATTATAAATATTCCTTTGCTATATTTTAGGATCCACGACTGATATGAAAAAGACAAGGAGTGTCACAAAAGGACACGGATTGGCAAAGATTAATAAGGCGATAGGTAAGATATTGGAGATAGAGATCTTCCCCACTGAAGGACGACCAACAAACTTCATATAGTCTGCCAAATTATCGAGTGAGATTGGTATAGTATCCCGAACTTCCTTACCTGTAAGAACAAAATGGAAAAATAACTAATGAGGAGTTTGGCATTGCATTTGAGGAGTTAGACGTAAGTATTATAAAACTATCTAATTTGTACGTGTTTTCCATATGCCTAAAGCTTTGACCAATAGTTTATAATTTTTTGCAGCAAAAGTTGGTAGTCAAAGGAATGAGGACAGACAACGAAGTACATATTGCTGTCAAGAAGTTTCTTTCTTTAAGGTCTAAAGATCAAAGATTTCATTTAAAAGAGCATTTTACCAAGCACGGAAAGGATGTTAAGCTGCATAATGTCACAATGGCGGAGTGGATGCATTTATGCAAATATTGGGAGCAATCAGCTACAAAGGTTAGTTAATTTGATCACAAAACTTAATTTCACAACTTCATTAACAACTGATTATATTTTAGTATTTATGAATTGTGATTTATAGATGTTATAATAGATTTTGTTACGTTTATAGTTAGGAAAAAAGTTAAAAAAGCCAAATTGGCTAAGAGTCAGGTCAAATGTCGACCAAACTCCGGCTCTAAGGCCTTTGTAGTGATACGACATAAGATTATGAGTTATTATCTTTTTAATTATATTTTACTTTAATTTAAATTTCAAATTTTATAATAAATATTACTAATAATATATTTCTATACAATAGAGTGACAAAGATGGAGAAGAGTGTGACCGAATGAAACTATGGTATCACACTCATTATGATGAAAGTAAAGGTCAATAGACAACTACCAAATGCAGAAAAAAATGGGTGAGTACATAGTTCATTTACAAATATTTCTTAAATGAGACTGTGTATCTAATTAATTCTTAATTTTTTAGGAATTAATGTGTAAGGAATTGGCATATTCAATAAAACAAGGTCATCCGATGAAAGTGGATGAAGTGTGCGAAAAAGCCTTGGGCACTAGATCTGATTATGTTGTTGGCATGGGAGTTGGGCCTCGACCACAAGGGAAGACTTCAGTCAGAAAGAGACTTCGAGACGAACTAGTAGAGTCAAAGAAGGTTAATCAGGAGTTACAGTCTCAAGTCGATAAATTGAATAAAAAAGTTAAACAAATGCAGGATCGATTAACTACCGAATTCGAACAACAAAGAATTGAATTTGAACAACAAAAAAAGCTCTTGGAACTTTTATGTTCTACACATAATATTCGTTTAGATTAAATATATGTACCCATATTGATATCTTATACACTTATGACATACTTTTTATATTAATTATTGTATTATGACATGTTTGAGAATTGCAATTAAATAATAAATTGTCTGCACGTATGAAATTCTTGTCATACATAAATAATTATTAAAATTAATGATATACTAAAAAATTGAAGAAATATTAAATAAATAAAATTCATAAATATTATTGAATATTTATTAAATAAATAAGATTTAAAAAATTTTTATTTAAAGAATAATTATTAAAATTGGATAATTATTAAATTAAAATTATTTTAAGAAAAATAAAAGAAAATAAGTGTATTCCATGACGTTTTTCTACAACATTCCGCAACGTTTTAAAAATTTCATGGAATCATCCACATTCGGCGACGTTTTTGGAAACGTCGCGAAAAACTACATTCGGTGACGTTTTCTAAAAACGTTACGGAAAACTACATTCTGCGACATTTCCTAAAACGTCGCCGAATGTGTCTTTCCGTGATGTTTCCTAAAATGTCGCAGAATGTGAAAGATTCCATGACGTTTTCCTAAAATGTCACGGAAAGGCCAACCTTTTAGTGACATTTTTATAAACATCGCGAAATGCCAGTATTTTCCGTGATGTTTTATATACAACGTCGCATAAACTTTTTGCCTACACCACATTCCGCGACGTTTTTTAAAATGTCGCAAATTATATTCTGCGACATTTTTGGACATTCTGTGACGTTTTAAAAACGTCACAAATTGCCTTGTTTTCTTATAGTGAATGTGTAGGTGCTTGTTAGAGAACAAGTTCACTGAACTGACTCAACATAAGAATTAATCCATTTGAAACATTAATTGAAGGTCTATGAAAATTCTCATTGTGATAATTATATGAGTGATCCTTTGACTTGAGGTCTCCAAAGTTATGTTATATAGGAATTGCTATGTTTTAATACTACTTATAATCTTTTCTAATTATGGGTCGTTTAATCAATAGTCAATGAATATAGAATGAACTATATAGAGGCAGTTGAGTGATTAAGATATAATTTATCACCCTAAAGTAATTGTGGAAAATATTTCGCTGTTCTTGATTAGTGTTGATTCGAAAAATTCTTCACCAAGGTGTAATAAATCTTTGTAAATAGTTAACAAATGTCATTAATTGAATTAATAGCTAATGATAGAAAAATAATATAATTGGAATAAAAAAAGAGTAGACATTAATCAAATGCTCTATCTAATCGGAACATATAGAGAAACTACTACTTTAATAGGAGAAATGTTGAATCCTTATTCTAAAGATTACTATCTGATCCCTGTTACATATCCATCTTTAATTTTTGTATGGTTTTTCAATGGTGCCATATTTGTAAGGAGTTAATGTTGATATGTATATATGTATGTATATGTTTTATGAAACAAAAAAAGAAATATGAAATATGAAATATAAGGAGAAGAATCAATTATAGAGTAATAAAACATATGCAGCACCACCAAATTTGGTCGAATAAATGATAGAAAATTGGATTTTCTAATAAACAATCATGGACTTGGGATGCTAAGTCCTTATAAGAAATTATTTTCAAAGTACTTGGATTTGAAGGTAAAACTATTACGCAATTGCATAGTATATAATAAATGGATTGCTTTCTATTTAAAGTTCTAGCTTAAAATCTCTATTATTGAATATTCATTATTATCTATAATAATTTGACTTATAATTAAAACTTTATATTGGATAATAGTAATTTTCTTCATTTACCTTTTTGTATTTGATAATTGCAATCATCTTTTTGGTAAATATATATAGCAAATCAAATGTTGGTCCAAATTTGATTTCGTAATTAATTAAATATTTTATTTTAGGTGTCAAAATTTTAACGAACTATATGTTAGAAAATCAAGACAGGATTCGATCTTAGCCTATGAAAATTTTCTTAAATATAGAAATCACTTCAAATTCTATAATATGATTAAAGTACCTATATAATAAGAAAAAACATAAATTATAAATTTTAACTTATTATAAAACTTCATCTTTTTCTTGCTAGCTCTCCTCCGAATGATACCTAAAACAAGTTCATCACCACGATTATAGCTACTCAAACTTTCGGCATCTAACGGTAACTACTAAAATTGATTAACAAAACTCTATAAGAGGTATATAGAAGAGTAAACAAAGAGTGATAGCTCCTTAAAGCCCACACTTCTTTATAGTAGGATTTAGACATTTTGGTATTTTAGTTGAAACATAATTCTAATCTCAAATAAACTTTTTTGAAGAATAAGAAAATATATATTAAGCATTGAAAGAAAAACTAGTGTACAAAATAGTTTGCCTTGATTTTAATTAAATTTTGATTAGAATTATAATTAATTTTAATTAAATACTAATTAGATTTAAATAAGATCTAATAACTTATATTAGTCCTTATTTGTTAAGTACAACATATTTAACCTTTAAAGTTTTTCAAACTTTACAATTAATTCTAACTTAATTAAATTGTCTTTTATCTCTTTAACAACTTTTTGTACGACATATTAGACTACTAAATATATTGACAATAAATATAAATAATAAACTTAAATTGTATATAAGATTAAATAAATTAAACTCATTTAACTTATATTTAATTATCTAATTAAACAATCTATATTCATAAATCAAGATTAGTGTCAAACAATGCATCATGACGACCTAAATATTATTAATCTTAAGGTAATTTTGACTAACTTTTTTATACATAATTTATTTAACTCAATCTCTTTATCGTTTAATATACCGATTAGACATAAAGTATAAAACTAATGTCTATTTTATCTGAGTCCAATTATATTAGTTCCTCATCATTAGTAATTGATTATATTAATGACATTTGAAAACTATTTTTAAAGTATCATTCTATCTTAGTCAATGAGTTCTTGAATTAATATCAATCAAGAACAACGAAATATTATCTTTGATTATTTTAAGGTGAAGAATCATATATTGATTACTTAACTACTTCCATATAGTTCATACTATATCTAATAACTATCAATTGAGCTATCCTTTAGAGATTGTAAGCTAAAAGATCAGTTAATTATACTATCATCAGAATCATAATTTCAAAGATATATTAATAATATTCCAAATAGAATTCTAATATCGAGTAATCTCAGGAAACTTGTTCTTTAATAAAGACCTGCACATTTATTTATCTCTATACTTTTTTTGTAATATATTTCTTTTTCATATTAATTCCAATACGAAATATATTTACACTTTTCATTTAGTTTTTCTCATTTAACAATTAATATGTTATTTTTCTAGAAATTGTGCAATGCACTAATAAGTACTAAGAAAAAAGAAATAGTTTATTTGTAAAACGAAGTTTATATTAAATTTCATTCAATAATAACTAAAATTGATTGATTGTATAATCAAAATGGCTTTTCTTATTTTTCTTTCTTTTAAATTCATAATATTTTACCTATATCTTTCTCATTCATGATATTCACATAATTTTTTTTAATTAATGAAAAGATAAGAAAAAGCATGATATGTAGGTTTTTTTTTAATTGTTGTATTACTCTCTTGATTTAATATATTATCAGGAATTTTCCCTCAATTTTCTGGATATTTAAGCCAAGTTCAAAACCTTTAAATTATAATAGTAACTCTTGTTATATATGGGTAGAGATTTTTTTAAAGTTTAGGGCTTTGTCAATTTAAAGTTTTAAGTTGAATAGGTTTTTAAAACGGTAAAGTCCTTTTTCCAATATTACTAAACTTTAGGATTTTGACACAAACTTTAACTTGGAAAGACACTTTTTACCAAATAATAATCAATTATAACTAGTTAAGTACTTAAGCTTATACATTAGCGTACTTCAATGTATACTACTACTTGCCTGTAACAGCGCCTAAAGCTTTTTTATAGTCAATAAGTTGCAAAAGAACTTGGTGATATTAATGGCTTCACATATTTGAATTATAATAAGCGAGTGGAGATATATGTCATATTTGCAATAGGGATGTAAACTAGGGATAAGTGATACTACCAATTAATTAGAAAAATTAAGATCAACATAATTTTTAGTATGTGTGGCTTAATAGAAAGTTAAAGTGGATCTAATAATATATAGTTGTATCATATTATATGTTCATGTATACATTTTTAGTTTTGTTTTTTCACTTAAAACGATAAGTGTAAAAACTATACTAGAACATCCACATAAAGGAGAAACTATTAATTTTTTTACTCCCTTCAAACTATTATATTCAAATTTAATATATAAACAAAGCATGAAAATTTGTCTCTTCTATTTTTTAAATTTATAAAATTAATATGTATACAAATAGAAAATACTTATAATAATTCTAGTGAATATTTGTGATGATATTCTCTATGATTATAAGTTTAGGAACTATTAAATATGATATTTTTATGATAAATTGTACCCGTGAAATTAATAAGATTGTTTATTTGGAAAGATAATTTTTATTTTCAAATAAATGAATGTGCAGGTTTAATATCTTTATCCCAAACTAATGCAGCCTAATTCATTTTAGTTTGTTGATCATTCTATTTTATTATTAGAAACAAAAGTTTCATTTTATTACAAGAAGAAAATAGTAGTTAATTAAACAAAACTTGCTTTTATGATGTTGCCTATTTTCAAGGCATCTTATCATATGTCTAATAACATCTCTTATTGGGGACATCATAAAATAGAGGAATTATTCCCTCTTATTTCTTATCTAATGGAAGGTTTTGTTATCCGAACTACACTATCTTTAGAGCTTGAAAGGTTTTGGAATTTTGAAAAGTTCGCAACAACCTCTCCGACCATTGTACACAAAATTTCCAAAAGCAAGAAATTAAGGAATTCTTTAAGATTCACTTCTTTAACTGGGCCTACAACATTTACGTCTTGACATTACCATACACTCTAAATTGTCTGCCATCACCATAAATCTTGAACAACTAACTTATTGTCCTCTGTCTGAATTCCTACTTAAAAGGCCCACCCGAGTCTTCCATCTAAATTTGAGTTGACCTCCATCTAAATTGTCTGCCATCACCATAAATTTTGAAGACCTACTTGTTGTCCTCTGTCCCACCCGAGTCTTCCATTGACCATTGGATAAACTTGACATCCACTGGAAACAGTAAAAGCGTTGCAGATATTTAGGGGCATGCGAACCTAGTCTAAAAGTCAGGAGGCATCGACTCGACTCAGGGAAGTCGGATCGCACGACAGAAAAGTAACAGAAATGATAAGGAATAATGTAAGTAATAAGAATAGATATTATAATTATAATTATAATTATAATTATAATTATTGATTAAGAAAAAAGAATAATTATTATTATTATTGACAGTAGTTAGTTATTAAATATTTGGTATCATTTAATATTTTTCGCTTAATTAATTTTTATTTTTATTTATGCCAGAAACAATAACGTAAAATTAGATTTGCAAAATAATTGACCTATACATTTTCTCACCCTTAATTTGTTTCCGCAGGCAATGAGAATGTGGTCATGGTATTTTCCTCTCTCGCTCTTAGGACTTAAAACTCGAGGTTTAACAATAATAATCTAAATGGTGCATATTCATCTATGTTGGATATGTTCAAATAAAATTATAAATGAAAATTTATCCAGCATTATTATTAGAATAGAAGAAACTAGAAGATTTTCCTACCACTAAGTCAGGTCTTAGATTCACCACAAATAAAATTTTGATAAATCTCCAAACCGTAAGATCTAAGTCTAACATAATTTATTCAAAATTTGGTGAATATAAAAAATTTGATTTCATTTTCAAGTTTTGACTCTCATTTCTTATTTCACTTGGTAAGCTTGCAATTTTTCTTTTAATTTATGTAAAGAATTTTATCGACTCAAGATATGCTTTTGCAACATTACATTGTTCGAGAGTGACATACATTTCATGACAAAGTGACAAACCAAGCTTCAACATCACCTAGTTGTTAGAGATTCTATTTTATTCCTATTTGTAAGCTAACTTTTGTGTGGATATTATTCGGAATTAGAATCTCTCAACAATTCAGAGTTTTATCAACTTGTTCATGTGTTGTCCAACTCTGTAGTAGGATTGTGCATTATGGTGGAATGTGTATCGGACACGTGGGTGGACATGGATGGATTACGGCGTACAAACGAGGAAAAGAGGGCGAATCGTGCACTGTTGAACCACGTTTTGTCTCTAACTTTAATTGCTTTGCTCTGGGTACTTTTAATTTACTAAACCCAATGCACAAAACTATATATTCTAATACTTAGCTCTTCATTAATAAGAAATTAGTAAATCTATATCATTATCTTAAACATATGTTTTCTTGGTCATTGGATGGCTGTGAAAAGATCTTAAGGTACTTAGAAAATGACTAAAGATATTTTCTTGGCCTATGGATGTTACGACACAACCTTGGATCGTGATCGGCGCTAAAAGAATAGTAAATTTAAGGTTTACTGGATCCTTAGTAAGCCTAAAATGTCATCAATTCCCTATATTTATAGTAAAGATGAGATTTCAAAATGATCAAACTTATGTTGATAATAATCAAATAGTTCTAACAATATACAATACTTAATGTGCTACAATATTAAAATAGTTAATATAACGGAAATCTAATATATACAAAACTAATGCACCTTTAGAATCAAAGGTCACCAACAAACATACATCAAATCATCGGAAAGGAAGAAGACCGACAAAGTACCCTGCTAATAAAGATTTGAAAAAAAGATCATGAAGAAATAGTTAAGGAGAGTCAAACCTCGCTGTCTGAATTAATACTATGGTTATGTTATGCTCTCCTAAATATTTCAAATGATACATATATATGTATATATTTATAATGTATTACATTCGTAATAAAATTTCATAACATAATGATTTTTTCATAAACATGCATACATTTTCCACAATGTCACATAATCTTCACAATCACAAATAATAGTGGAGGACTGACGAATGACCTTATGATAACCCTTTACCCATAGAATATAGCCATAGGGGCTCTTTTGTTTCACATAGGTCACTTGGTCCAACGTAGTGAACTGTCGATTGAGAGCCACACTCAAGCGAATCGCCACAGTCTCACTACGACATGATTGCCATCTGATAGCAAGCTTGACCGAACCGTCACAATCATGCTACCTCTTATGTACCATATATCTGTTGTCATCCGAGAGCAAGCTCAATCGAATCGCCCCAACCGCATCATATCTAAATCAATAGACCCAATACTGACCCAAATCTATACCGACTAATGATTCACTATGCACATAACCTATTGACACCCACCAGGTAACTCATACTATAACAATCCTCCACATTATCACATAACAAGATAAGCACAACATTGCACAACAAAAATATGTTTACATTTGTCAATCCATATATATGAATGTCATCCGTGCATATGAAAATGATGATGATTTCCACGATGAATATGAAATTCTAATGCACGTTCGTAACTATGAATATTAACCCACAGGTAGAATGTGCTCCTTCGCGCTAAACCTAGTGTCTTGAAGTGGTTCAACTCCTGATTAATCTATAGAATGAAAAATCGGAATGACCATTAGGATTTAAAACCTAAACCAATTTTAGACACTCCGAGAATAAGACTATGACTTAATATTAAAGAGCTATTTTTTTTAAAACAAAGATGTCGCATCTTACGAGGAGTACTGAAAATTTCGGCAAAGTTTCCCCTCTAAATGAACACCCCTTTTCAAAAGAAGGGTAATTTTTGCAATGAAAAGACACTTCTATTAACACCAGTAATCACAACTCAATTTAGGTCTCCAAACTACAAATCCGGGCCCAATTGAGTCCATATTTACATCGCCAAAATTCATAATAAATCCAATCATAATTCTAGTATACCAATTTCATAAACCGTTTTAAATTTTTATCTCACAAAATATGAAGAATTTCAATACGTTGCTTTTATGAAAATTGATCTACATAATATTTGGAAAATTTTAAAACTATTTCTGACCATTTCTAGGCTGGTCGGAAAATGATCACCATCACTGGAGCATGGAGTACATGCAGCGGCATCGGAGGGGCGGTGATCTTCACCACCTATATAAAAATGATGAGATAACCTCCAAGAATCCAGTGACACTAGTATAGTGTCAAAACTCCTCCCAGTTTGTGAAAATCGAAGGCTTAAAGCTCAAAGGTGACCTATTTCTGTTCACCGGCAAGATGGGCCGATTGGTGTTGGTTTCCCTCCTTTACTAAATGTTTAGGGCTATTAGAAACGATGGTGGTGTTAGTTTCACCAAAAATTGACTAAAATAGGAGATTGGTGACTTACCTAAATGAATCGAAACTTCTAATCGTGATTCTTCCAAATCTGGGTCATTTTTGAAGAAACAAGTTTACAAGTTTTGTAGAAAGTCCCGAGAGCATTCTGTAGAGCCCTAGGTCATCAGAAATGGTGATCAGATGATGAAGTTATAAGTGTCGAAAGTTGGGAGTGAACAGTAACCTATAGGGAAAAGAGTTTAAGTGAAAAATAAACTTAAGCTTTTTTAAGCTCAACTTATACTTTTATAGGTTTTTCTCTTTAATAGTCCATTATGAGTAATTTTAACAAAAATTTGGATCATTACAATGGAAGAGTTTAACTGAGAGTTCACTGGAATTCAAATGTTAGTTTTTAGTCAAATTAGAAGATAACATATTACAAGCAACGCACATCTTCACTTTGAATGGTGGCGTGGTAAGTTGGAAGGGTTCCAAATAAGTAACTATTGTTGATTCTATGACTGAAGCATAGTACATTTACCTATTAGAGGTGGCAAAGAAAGCAATTTGGATCAAGAAGTTTATCATCAAACTTGGTATGGTTCCTAGCATTATTGAGCCTATAGTATTACATTATAATAACAACAATGCAATCATATAGAAAAAGAAACCAAGCTCTCATCAACAGTCCAAACATGTGCTTAGGAAGTTTCATTTGATCAGCAAGACAGTAGAGCAAAAAGAAATAGCATTAGAGCAAGTTCCCACTAAAGATAATCTTACAAATGCTCTCATTAAGCCATTGTTATAGAAGAGATCTGATTGATATATGGATAGATGTGGTATTAGATATGTACAAAATTGGCTTTAATGTAAGTGGGAGATTGTTAGTTTATTCCCTTATAGCCAATTAGTTGGTTGCAATTTTATGTATGTCATTATTATTTCAATCAATGAAGGCATTCTTTATCTTTATGTATTTTGTTACTTACAATTGATGTTTTAATACTAACGATAAAGTTCTTGTAATTATTGTCCAACTGAAATTAAGTTAAGATCAGAACTACAAGATTCAATCTACATTTATGTATTATTCTTAAACTGTTTCTAGTTGTAATTTCGTCAAGATGGAATATTTATGAAATAGTAAAACTAACACATGTTATATTTCTTTCTTATGAGTAATGTAATTGATCTCATAAATTAAAGTACAAAGATACTTAAGCAAACTTGTGATTGCTTATTAGAGAATAAGTTCACTGAACTAACCCAATTATAAGGATTTGAAATAGAATATTACTTATAAGTTTATGGATTTCCTTATCATGATTGTTGTATAATTGATCTTTGGATATGAGATACCAAGTATCTCATTTAAAAATTACTGTGTTTTGATGTTACTTATGATCTATCCCATTTAAGGTAGCTCTATTGATAGTACTTGGATATAGTATATAATATATATATATATATAGATAGTTTTAGAACATTAGATGATGAAATGATTAAGCTATACATCATAACCATTAGTCAATATTAATAATAATCACGTTAATAATCTTATTAAAATCAAAAGCTTAAATCTTTACACCCTCACTAAGGTTTCATTCAACGCACTCAAGTGTTTAGAGTTAAAGGGTATCAAAGTCTCAAATCAATGCATGGTAGAACTCTTAACCACAAGTTTGCAATATTATCACATCTCCGCCTTGATTGTAAACAAAAATGAAAAGGTCTTTAAAAGGTTATAATAGGTTTAGGTAAGGTACGATTGGGGTAATAAAAGTGTAATAAATTTGAAGGAAATTTACCAAGAAATCATTACAAAAAACTTATTACTTCATAATATATAGGTCTTTGTATTATAAATCCATTAGTATTATATATTTTTTTATATGTTAACAAATTCTTTTATATATATTTCACAAGATCAAGATTCATCATATACCATAATTAAAGAAACATTAGACCTTTTAAATTTTAAATTTCAAGTTTCAACCATTCAAGTAATGTAAATAACTTTCAGGTTCAAAACAATAAAAAGGCTCGAAAGAAAAATAAGATAAAGGTTAATAATGTGGTTATAATCTATGAAAAAGGCTAAGGCTCAAAATTGTTTATTCCTAAGGGATAAAATATGGTAAGATAATTATCAGAGAAATAGGCTACAAAATTGTTGAATCTAAATGTCTTTAGCACTTCAATGCTTCTAATTTAACAAATATGAGAGTGTTGAATCTAAATGTCTTTAGCACTTCAATGCTTCTAATTTAACAAATATGATCTCAATATGTATAATAAAAGCAAGTTCTAAAATAATTTAACCATGCATGACAACACATATGAAAGAAATAAAATAGTTTAAGTATTAATGATTATTTTTTTCTTTTAAGTTCAAAAGCTCACAAAAAATAGTTTTGTGTGTGTAAAAAATATGCAATTTTCATTTAACTTGACTATTTCAATGACTACTAACAATATGAATTAGAAAAGCAAGTTTATTAACAATCATCCTTTTGCAAACTAATTCAAATCAATATTTAATAATGAAATAAAGTATCTATAGATAGATTTTAGCTAATTCATAATATTAGATAATAAGATTTAATTACAAAGATTATATTACGCTTAAGAAAATTAATATCCCCTTCCCCACACTTAAAATTGTACATTGTCCCCAATGTACACAATATAAACATATATGAAAGGTGAGAAAGTGGAGTTTAATACTTCCTTAAGTGATAAGGAATTTTTTATTTTGATTTTTATGATTTAGGACTATCCATCTGATACTAGATACTAACATCCTTGAAAATATAAAGAAAAAGAGATAAAAAATAAAAATAACAATAACAATAAAGAAACAAAATATGGAATATGAAAATAAAAATGACATCATATAACATAAAATAAAGTCCTATGCTAACACAAAAAATGGAAGCAACATGAAATAGAATTTAAAACAAAACCTTTTATAATTTATAGGTTACCTCTTATGTAGTGCTTATTTAACGTCATTAGCTTGACATACCCTATAAGTTTACCATCATCCTAGATCTATAATGAGTCGGTTGCTATAACTCGTTTCTCCCTAAGGTAGTTTAGTAGCATATAAATAAGCCACATGTTGCAAGATAATGGCGAGGACATAATTTATAAAATTAATAAATCTAATTAAATGCATTAATTCCCTTTTTAGTGGCAAGCTGTTAACAAAATAAGAGATAACAAAGCTCCCTAAATCTTCGGTTAACTCAAATAATTTATCTTCTTGGAAGTGGGAACCATGCGCAATGAAGGTAACTACCAATGATTCATCAGTAGTTCCCTCATTTAGCTCCTCCTCTTGTTCTTCCATATCCACCTTTGTCCATTCTTCTTCTTCTTCTTCCTAGACAAAGATTTTTGGCTCGTCTTCTTCTTTAATGATATTTTTCCACTTCTTAACTTCTGCTTCTTAAATAGAGGCTTCCTTTTCTTCTTTGTCCTTTACATCTGAAAGCTCATTTCCACTCCTAAAGGTGATTTTCATTCCATATTCGTTATGATCTATTTTAGTAGTACTAGACAAACACCCTTGTAGTCTATCAGATAATATTCTATCTAGTTGACTAACCCAATTCTCGAAGTTATGTACATAAGCCTCTAATCTCTAATGCCTCATATTTGATTCTTGAACATATTTGGACATCATATCCTCTCGAGTTAGCTTCTTAACTTAAGGTTAATGTTGTCATAAATATTCAGAAATACGTAATCAATCCATCCATAAGCCTAAGAGTTGCTCCACTCTAAATTACAAATATTTTTATATGGTGAACTTTGAGGTTGGTCGCGTATGCTTAGTTTCTCCCAAATGTAAATTGGTGCTTAAAATTTAAGATTGTAGCGGTTACTCCGAAAAATGTTGATACACAAGTTGGAATTTGGTTGAGCTTCTAAAAACATTTCACCAAACATTTCTTTCTAATATGGTGATTTTGCTAAAGACGATGCCTCATTATAGCTCCTATAAGAATACTAAACACTCCATCCATAGCAATAAATCTTAAATCCCATCAATAACCTATAAACTCAAGGTCAAAGTAGAGAAGTTCAAAAGATAATTAAATGAATAAGCTAAATTTAAAATAATAAAAAATAGTTAGATTAATAAAATCTAGGCTTTCCTAAAATTACAATCCCCTAAAACAACGCCAAAAACTTCATTAACTTGGAGTAGATCAATATTTAAATTTATCGTAAGTGTAAGATGTAGCTATAGCTAGTACAAGCAAGTACAGGTCGATCCTACGAAGACAATAAGTATTAGTAATTGCCCTTTTTCTATTATTTAATCTGTGAATCAGAATTTGGTTTTTAATTAAAACTTAAACTAAATAATAAATAAAGTAAGATTAAAAAATAATGAACACAAGGTAGAGGAAATTAATTAGAAGAATCAATATCAAATAATGGTGTCTAGGTGATGAATCCCCTTAAGAATAATTAGATATTAACCCTTTACCATGCAATTAGATTATTGATTATTGGACTATGGAAATTCCTACTTTATGTTAATATCTCTCTCAAGACTATTAACAACTAATCCATCAATTGATTAATTTAACTATTTCTTTTAGCCTTTAGGATTGCATTATTCATTTATGAATTCCGCTATTAGGTTTGACCCTAATCTAGAGTATGTCACCCTATCTCTATGTTTGCATGCAAATCCTTCCAATTATGGTAGATCTATACATATAAGAGGATTTGTCAATCTCAATCATATGAAATCAAATCATGCACTAATATTTTAGATATATTAGAAAAATAATAAAATGCATAATTGAATTGCAATAATCAATCAGTATAATTGCATTAAATAAAAGATTAAAACAAATTGTTATCACAAACTAAGGTATATCACTCCTAGACACTAAACACGTTTATTTACTAGTCATAGAAAACAAAATCAAAGATAAAAATGCATAAAAACTAATAGACAATAAAGAAATCATAATTCTAGATATACCATTTCTTCTATTGATCTTCTTGCAATTTTGGATTTGATGTTTTTTCTACTGGATCTTTTAACATATTCTTTGTGTTTTCCTCATCCCTTGATCAAAATCATCTCCTCTAAATGTTTCTTACGACCTAAAAACTCTTAAAATTTTGGCTCTCTCTAATTTGCCTCCGCTTAGGTCTTTTTAAAGTAAAAATTAAGGTTTTTGGGACATACATGGTCACTTACCTGACCATGTAGCTCCAAAAATACCTAAAATTGTGACTTTGCAAGTTCACAGAGACTTAAACATTAATATATACGACTATGTATCTCCAATTTGCTTCGAATTTTCGTTTTATGCCACAATTGCATCCAAATTCTTCTCCTTTTGGCCCATAAAGGAAATTATTACCTACAAGTGCACTTAGAGCAAATTAAGTACCAAATATGCAACAAAAATAAGAAATCTCAAGCAAAACATGTTAAATATGGTCTATAATTATAGTCAAATTTGCATTTATTAGATATTATTCATGTTGATATGTACGATTTCGAAAAATAAAATATTAGTGCGTTAAAAATGCTTAATTAGAATTTAGATGTTAATAGAAAGATATCAAAAGAAAATATAAATAAATGCTAGGGAGTACAAAAGATATGGACCTTGATGTAGCCATATCCAATCTTAAAGTAAAAGCATTGACATTATATATAAAAGAATAAATAAAGATAAGATACCTTTTATATGTTGAGGCCTAGACATGAAATTCTTTTATGATTCTTCCTTGAAGATAAGGGAATAAAACCATAATGCTAATACAGTGTGAATGTAAACAACTCATGTATCTTTATGTCATGTCAAAGTACCTTAGCATCTTCCTAAAGCTTATAAATAGAATGATTTTAAAGTCCTTACTAGATTTTTGATATATTTTATTCTATTGATTAGCAATATAATTTAGGATGTTAAAAATTAGAAGTAAATGTAACTTTGATAGTGAAACACTTAAGAGTAAAACTACAGAAAATTGGTATAAAACTTGATGGGTATGAAGAAATAAAAGCTTACAACTAAAAGAAAAGAGAGTTAAGAGACATTAGAAGTCCAAATCAAAGAAGAAGATGTAAAAATAGTTAATAGTGGATTGTGAAATCTTATGTAAAAAGTTGACAATTCAAGAACTTCACTATTCACATAAATTCTTTAAAAATCTTATATCAAATATAAGTCCTACTAGAAATTTAATTATGTAATAAGATTAGGCATACTCAAAATTTCAGCTTAGGAAATTTATTTTCAAACCTTACCAATGACCTATTGTCCTTCTAATATCTCCTAGCATCCATTCAAGCATAATTTAGGTGGTTTTTTCCATTTTAAACTATCCAATGATAGCAAAATAAGTTACTTTTTATAATATGAAATTTTTATAGAAAAGCAGTTTTACAATTACTATTAAATCATCTATTAGAGTGGACATCAAGCTGAAACTAAATTGTCACATAATCTAGTCTGAAAGTAGGGATAAGTTCACAAATTTTCACTTAATCTGCTTTGAAAATAAGATCGGATGCATATGCTTAAATTATAATTTTAGTTGGATTTTTGTAACTCCAACATCCATAGTTTTTCTTTTTTTCCATCACTAATCACGAAAAAATTTTAATATAATGTTTCACGTTCAAACAGTCACAAAAAATAAACACTCAATTTGACTTAAAGTAGTAATATTCAATTGGTTAACATAACACACTTATTTCTGTTATTAGCAAATACTAATACCTACCTAAAGTCATCCATCCAAATTTTCATTCATTTCCATATAGTTAAAAGACCTACTTAATTATACTATTGGTGTTGTCCAAAACATTGATAACAATATTATGCAATGTCCATCATTTTTTATTACACTTTATTCTAAAACATTTATAACGTCCCTTACATTCATGTTTTTAATTGTCATCATTATTACCCAAACATTTATGTTCATGTCTTAATTCCCATAGTTATTATTATAGCCCCAACGTTCTTATTTTTCAGTATATACATACCCACTGTCAATGAGTGTGTTGGTTTTTTCAATAGACAAACACATAACGCTACACTCTCTCTCTTTCTCATGTTTTTTCTCTTTGCAAAATTTATGTTAAAGCCATCTTTTTCTGCCATCTTTTTCTAATCTATCTCTTGTATACGGAGACAAAATCCTGATTTTGGTCTTGGTTTCCTTGTGAATGTATTGTCATGTTGCTTAAGCATTCTTTAAGTGTTTATAGTCTATAGTTGTTTTTCCTTTCTCTAGAAGGCTAGCATAAGGGAGATAGATTCACCATTGGAGAATTGAACGACATAACACACACTCATCTTCTTCAAATATGCTTTTTTCTTAGTTCTTTTACTTAATTCTTGGAGACAGTTACTACTCCGCCCTTTGGAGTGCACCAAAGTTGGTGCAAAAGGCTTTAACCCTGGGGTTAGATCTTGTTGCCCTACTGTAGCATAGAGGGGGAATTTTTGACTTAGGGCAATGATTTTTCACAATGCCTTGCATTCAGAGAAATCGTTCCAATTTTAATTTTGTGTTATTTCATTATTTTACTAACAATCTAAGTTGGAAATCTATTGTATTGCTACTATTGTCGGATATTTATTACGTTTTGCCTATTGTTTTGTCGAAACTGCTACTGCTTGATGGAAATTGTTGCATTTTATACTGTTTGTCGGCAATTATTTTGTTTGTGCTATTACTTGTTTATTTCAAAATATTATTTTGTTCTTACTATTGCTTAAGCATTTTGTGTAAGACATCTCTGTTACCAGATTCAATATATCGTCAACAAATGAGACCAACGTAGGTTCTGCACTTATTATACCCTACATAGGTTCTGTCCTTATCACCATAGCCCAAAGGATTATACTTGACCTAACTAGATTAGAGCCTCTAAATGGGAGAAATTTTAAATAATGGTTTGAGAAAATTCTATTTTACTTTCAAAAATATGAAATCGATTGTGTATTGTTTCAAGAAATTCCTAATAACAATACCGACCCTAAGACAACTAAGGATAACCATACCGTTAGGGGAGTGTTGCTCAACTATATGATAAACCTATTGTTTGATATCTAATGCAAGTACGAAACTGTCAAGGAAATTTGGAATGCTTTAGAAGTGAAATATGGGATGGATAATGCTGATATTAAGAAATATGTAGTTGCTAAGTGGTTAAGATTTACCGTTGTTAATGATAAGCTCATTATGGACCAATTACATAAGTATGAAAACCTAGTTACTAAAATCCTTGTTGAGGATATGAAAATGTGTGAGCTGTTTCAACTTGATGCCCTTATTGAGAAACTCTCTATCTTATGGTATGAGCATACAAAACAGTTAACGCATAAGAAGAAAGACATGAAGCTTTAAGAGTTGATAGGGCATATAAATAATCAGGATGTCAACCGTACATAAGATAAGACCAAATCACTCACCCTTGTCCCTACTGTTAAGGCTAATGTGATAAAATATAGAAACGTAAATAACTTCAGGAATAATGGTGGACAAAACAAGTCTTTCAACAATAACAAGCAGGGTCAGTTTAAGCATAAAAGTATTGATGGTGACTGTTGGTGGTGCCACAAGCTAGGCCATCCTTCTACTTTTTGCTAAGCTAGAATTAACCATGAGAAGAAGGACCAAGGATAGAAACCACGATAGTTCGGGAACGGAAACTAGAAGGGGTACTAATGGGGTAAGTAGAAGAGCTTTGGTAGGCCTCAAGCTAATATGATCGAAGCTGATGATGATGATGTGGAGATCATTACTACCATGGTGACCAAAGTCAACCTTGATGGAAACTTGATTGAGTGGATCGTTGACACAGGAGCCACATGCCACATCTACACTAACAAAAATCTGTTCAAGGAGTTGAATGATACTACTGATGGTGAATTCATATACATGGGCAACTCCAGTAAAGTTCCTATATAAGGAGTTGGGAAAGTCACTCTCAAAATCAATTCTAGGAAATTTTTGGAATTAGAAAATGTTTTATTTGTTCTTGATGTTTGTAGAAACTTTATTTCTAGAGCATTACTGAACAACTACGGTGTTAAACTTACTTTTGATCAGGATAAGCTAGTTCTTACTAAGAATGGGAACTTTGTTGGTAAAGGGTTTTTTAATGGGGGCTTATTTGTACTTGACATTGAAATGAATGCATCTACTTCTTCCACTTATATTGTTGAGTCCCTAGACCTATGGCATTCTAGACTTGACTATGTGAATGTGAGGTCAATTAAAAGGATGCAAAGCTTAAACTTATTGCCTAAGATCACCAATGAAATGGAAAAATGTAAATTTGTGTTGAGGCTAAACACGATAAGAAACCTTTTAAGTTAGTGACTGAAAGAGAGTCACAATAGTTGGACTTGGTGCACATAGATTTAGGTGATTTTAAAAATTATATGAGTAAAGGATAAATGAGATATTATATTACTTTTGTGGATGATTGTTCTAAATTTACTAAGGTTTACTTATTAAAAAATAAAAGTGATGCAAAGGAAATGTTTATGAAATACAAAGCTTAGGTTAAAAACCAATTAAAAAAGACAATTAAGAGAATAAGGTCTGATCAAGATGGTGAGTATAGTGCTGATTTCCTTACTGATTGATTATTCAAGAACTTTAAGCCCTTTATACACCTGAACAATATGGAATTGCCAAGAGGAAAAACCAAACACTTAAAGATATGATGAATGCAATGTTGATTTCCTTGGGTCTACCCAACTTTATATGGGGCGAAGCTATTCTTTCAGCTTGTTATGTTCTAAACAGAGTCCCTCATAATAAACTAGATCAAACCCTTTATGAAATTTAGAAAGTTATCTACCTAACTTTCATTTTTTGAGGTGTGGGAGTGTCTTGCTAAGGTTGCTCTACTTGAACATAAGAGGAAGAAAATTGATCCTAAGACCATTGATTCAATTTTTGTGGGATATGCCTCTAATAGTGTTACTTATAGATTTATGGTTACGGAAAAGGGATCTAGCACAGATGGACCAATTATGGAGCTAAGAGATGCAATGTTCTTTGAGGATATATTTCCTATAAAGTTGAGTATGCAAACTCTTAGAGAATATATCCCTAGTTCTTCTATTAATAATGACATAGAGGAAGAGGAAATTGTTAAACTAAGGAGAAGCAAAAGAGCAAGAGTATCCACTAGTTTTGGTTTTGATTGTATTACTTCCCTTATGGTGAAAAAACCTGAGGAGATAGATGACAGTTTGTGGTGACTTATATTATGAGGAAGCAATGAGATTTGCACATGCTACCTTTTGGAAGAAAGCCATAGATAGTGAATTAAAGTCAATCTCGTCTAATAAAACATGGGTTTTAGCTGATCTACCTCGGGGTTGTAAGCCTTTGAAGTGTAAGTAGATTTTTAAAAAGAAATTAGGACCTGAAGGAACCATTGAGAGGTTTAAGGCAAGATTTGTGTAAAGGCTTTAAACAAAATGAAAGATTGGAATTTTTTGATACTTACTCTCCTGTTATTTAAACCTCATGTGCACCAAATGGATGTTAAGACAACTTTCTTAAATGGTGATTTGGATAAGGAAATTTATATGATCTAGCTCGAGGGGTTTAGAGTGCCTGGTCAAGAAAAAATGTGTGTAAGTTGGTCAAGTTTTTGTATGGACTTAAACAAGTTCCTAAATAATGGCATGAGAAATTTTCAAGTGAAATTTTCAAACATGGTTTCATCTCTTATGATGCTGATTCTTGTATTTATGTGAAATCTGATGCCAATGGTTTTATGATCATAACTCTTAAAGTAAATGATATGCTTATTTTTGGTACTAGCTTTTTTGTCATTGATACTACCAAGAGTTTGCTAAAGTCTTCATTTAATATGAAAGATCTTAGACCACTGGACATTATTTTAGGAGTTAAAGTTGATATGACTAAATCTGGTTTTAGGTTGAATCAAATTCATTATGTTGAGAAAATTTTGAAGAAGTTTGGTTACTATGATGTTGATCCAGTCAAGATTCCCTATGATGTTAGTGTTGCTTTAAAGAAAAATTTTAGTGATAATGTAAATCAAGCTGAGTATGTTAAAATTCTTGGTAGTGTGATGTACTTGATTAACTATTCTTGTCTTGATATTGCATATTGTGTGAGTAGACTTAGTAGGTATACTCATAATCATAGTCAAGAGCATTAAACTGCATTGATTTGTTTATTGAGATATTTGAAAGGTACTATACATTATGGATTATCTTTTTGTAGGCATCCTCCTATATTAGAGGGGTATTATGATGTTAACTAGGTTATGGAGAGTGATGATATACACTCTACCAGTGGTTATATTTTTACCTTAGCAGGAGCTGCTTTTTCTTGGAAATCTTCCAAACAAAAATGTATTGTGAAGTCAACAATGTGTAGGCTGAGTTTATGGCTTTGGAACTGGCAAGATGGGAAGGCGAGTGGCTAAGGAATCTCTTAGAAAAATTTCCTGCTTTGGGAAAAATCAATTCCTTTTGTGTTCCTTCACTGTGATTATCAGGTTGCCATTCATGTTGCCAAGAACAAGGCATATAATGGAAAAGGTATACCTATTAGATTGAGACATAAAATTGTCTATACTTTAATTAGACATGTTGTAATTTCTCTAGACTATGTAAACTTAAAGAGAAACTTAGCGAATTCGTTTATGAAGACATTGAGTAGGAAACTAGTTTCAGAGCATGCTAAAGGGATGGAGTTGAGCCCAATTGTGTAGTAACCTCATGATGGACACCTGTTATGGGAAACCAAGTTTAATGGATTAAACGAAGTTATGTAGTGACTACTTATTTGTACATTTTTTGTGGAATAATATAAAGATATTCAGTTTGTTGAATAGCATCCTTTAGCATAACTTTACTGCGTTTGATGAGGTTAGATTAGCTAATCCTTAATGAGTTCCATAGCCCAAGTTTAGATGTGAGCAATACACATTTGATGGACTCACCTACATGATTTTGGGGGACTAGCCACCTTTATATGAGAGTATTTGGGCCATCTCTCTAGAGTGATCATGCGAGTAGGGCATTTTTAGGTTGTTTATTTCTCTAATAGGTTCTGTCTCCAATTTTCTTGGACGCTAGGTTCAAAACTTAGTTCACTTGGTTATTCGTCAATCTTTCTCCTAAATTGTTATAGTTTTTTTTATCAAGTTTTGGACTAAGTGGGGGATTGATGGTGTTGCTCCAAAACATTGATAACAATATTATGCAACTTCCATTGTTTTTATTACTCTTTATTCCATAACGTTAATAACGTTCCTTACATTTATGGTTTTAATTGCAATCGTTATTACCCAAACATTTAGGTTCATGCCTTAATTCCTATATTTATTATTATACCACAACGTTCTTATTTTTCAATATAGATACCCACTGTCAACGAGTGTGTTGGTTTTTTCAATAGACAGACACATAATGCTATAGTCTTTCTCTCTTTCTTATGTTTTTCCTCTCTGCAAAATTTATCTTAAAGGCATATTTTTCTAAGCTATCTCTTATATACAGAGATAAAATCCTAAGTTTGGTCTTACATTCCTTGTGAATGTACTATCGTACTGTTTAAGCATTCTTTAAGTGTTCATAGTCTATAGTTGTTTTCCCTCATCTCTAGAAGGCTAGCGTAAGGGAGATAGATGCATCATTAGAGAACCGAACGACATAACACACACACATCGTCTTCAAATCTGCTCTCTTCTTAGTTCTTCTTCTTAATTCTTGGAGACAGCTCCTACTCCACCCTTTGGAGTGCACCGAAGATGGTGGAGAAGGCATTAACCTTGAGGTCAGATCCCTTTGTCCTACTGCACCGTAGAGGGGGAATTTTTGACTTAGGGTAGTGATTTTTCACGACGCCTTACATTCAGATAAGCCATTCCAATTTTAATTTTATGTTATTTCATTATTTCACCAACATATCCTCCATTTAAATTCCGATGTACCATATACTTAGAAGACCCACGTAGACTCTTCCACCTAAATTCGAACCAACTGTCATATATAATTGGGATAAATATAATTACACATTGATTTTTTACTTGAGTCTTAACGTAAAAAGAATGAGATAAATATAATTATATTTTTGCACTATTCAGAAATAAATAAATAAACTCATGAGATAGATGACATTTAATTCCATGTATGATAATATTACTTGCTGGTATATGAAAAAATTTAAATTAATTTTTTAAATACAATAAACACATATAAACTTCCTTAAAATTTTAAAATTTAATGGAATAAGCTTCTCACTCTCTTTTACAAATTACAACATATTATTACTTTTGTTTTATATTATACAATTTACTGTTTAGTTTAATATAAAAGAGAGTTGAATCACGTTTATATAATATATATAGAGAGAGAGGCATCAACTACACAGTTATAAATGTATGTAAGGACCACTAAATTTAGTGGAATAAATAATTGGAATTTTAAGTTTGTAATATATAATTGTGTACTTAGGATGATAAGTCCTTGTGAGAATGTTATTTTCAAAGTATTTGAGAGTAAAACTTTTAAGTCTTTGCATAATATAACAAACAAAATGCAGTTATATACAAATTTATGCAATTATCAACTTTAGAGTTCAACTTGATTAATTGAATAATCATTATTATCTATAACATTTTGACTTATAATTACAATTTGATATTATATAACAGTAATTTTCTTTATTTAACTTTTCATATTTCAGTAACTTCTCCAATCTTTTTGTTAACTATATACAGGACATCTAATGTCCGCTCAAGTTCGATTTCATAATTAATTAAATATCTTAATCTTTAAATTTTTAATTAGAGTTTCTAAATTGAATTAAGTATATAATTATGTGTTCAAACAAATATAACAAATAGAAGAGAACTTGATATAACAATACAAATAAGTGCCTCCCATTTGTTTTTGATAATGGAGGCACCTGCAAGTTCATTCATTTAATTAAAAAATTTAGGGTTTAGACACTCAATTAAATATAGACTTAAAGTTTAAAAACAAACAATTATAATAATATATTCTATATCATGCGCTACAAGTCCGTACATGTCAAGGATGTTTGTTTTTAATTTTTATTTGCAAATTATAGCCTTTGCTAAAATTGTTTTATAACTATTTACCATCATAATCAGTTAATGGTCCTTTATTTTATGATTAGTGATCCTTACACTTTATATAAATAGAGTTTTCATATTCTTCAATAGTTGCATATCAATGATGATTTCTAAAATTCATTTAATAAGAAAAAAGATAAGAAAGATGATTTTATAATTAAAAAGATAATAATTATTGCTGAAACACTCTCAATCACTATAATTAGAGAGGTTAAACTTATTTTTAAAGGAGAAAAGAATCAAGTTGAAAAGTTTTTAAGATTCAAGACATTATAAAGTTTTGTTAAGTTTACAAAGAGAAAAGTCGAAACTTTAATAAATTAATTAACTTTCATGTGATAACAAGTCAAGTGACCCTCACACAAATAAGGAGAACACATTTGTGAAATTTAATCAAACGACATTTGCACGATACTAAGATTAAAGAATCAAATTATAGGATCTATCAAAATTAAAATTCATTCATTATAATTATTATTAAATACATATTAATTCCAATATGAAATATAGTTACGTTTTTTTTAATTTTCTCATTTAATATTTAAAAATGTATTTTTTTTAGAAATTGTGAAATGCAATAACAAGTGATATTTTTTTTTATTTGTGTTTAGATATTGATGATTGATCAACTCGATACACCCAATCAATATTTTTATTTGTAAAATAGAGTTTATATTAAATCTTCTTAATAATAATTAAAAAATTTTGATTAGATACTCAAAATGGATTTTCTTTATTCATGATATGCACGTTATTTTTTAATTTGAATTAATGAAAAGATAAGATAAAGCATGATATGTAGGTCTTTTTGTCATTCTCTTGATTTTAATATGTTATCATATGTATAAAATTTTTCTTTTAGGACTTTTTCCCTCGATTTTTTGTATTCTTAGGTCATATATAAAATTCTTAAATTATAATAGAATATTGTCTTAAATATGGATAGATTAATAAAAATCTTTTGCCCTAAGAATTTATAAGTAATATATTATGTTGTCCATTGGACCCAACAGTTGCACCATTTATTATAGGTCGTGTATGTTGGTTTTTGTTGAAACCTCACATCTGTTCACTACCACTTTCTATTGTTTTGATGGAAGAAAATAAGGAATATAAATTCTGTGAAAGGGATATTAGGTCCTAAGCTTGACATTTTTCTGATATGCCATCTTATTGAATTTGTTTAAAGCTTAGAAGAGCTCTTTCACCTATTTGAATCTCTCAACATTAATGGCAGGAGGTATGAGATCTAAATTCTACATTTTCATTTTGTTTAATGTAATATTGTAATAGACATGTATTGTTTCTTTTCATGTCTAACAGTTGGCATCAGTGAAAACTTTTCTCTGCCTTGATGTAGTTGATTTTTTGCAATATATGCTTAATTGCGTGTTTTGTCTGTTGAATATATTGATGTTGTTAAAATCATTGTATTGTGAAAATTTTAATTATGCTTAAAATGGATTTTGAATGTTTGAGAAGTCAAGATATAGTTGGTTTGTAAAATAGGTTAGATGCAGGTCAAGTCAACCTGTCAAGAGGTTGAAGACAACGAATCCCGCGTTTTTCATTCTTTGCTAAATTGCAAATTTTTAATTTAGTTTTCAGGCTTAATTGTTAGTGCATTTGCACTGTACAACTTCCGACAGTTCAAAATCTTTTAACGTGGGCCATTGTTTGGAAAGTTTTGAGTAAAGGATGCAGAAACCTTGTTTTCATGGGCATTATTGCAATCTTTAGTTATAAAACATTAATATAATTTTTGTAACTCAAAAAGCTTTTCGGGGCCCACCCGCTACATCAATATAAGGAGATTTTAGACACTTATGTCTATACACATCTAATAATTTTCTTAAATAATCTAAAAATTGGTGAATTTTTCAAACATTTATTTAAGACAACAAAATTTGTCTAAAAAATATACTAAAAAAGAGTCTAAAATTTGTAAAATTTCCAGTTGATGGGACAAGAATTGACTCTTTTTATAATTTGTAGCAAGTATACATCCAGTAAAAAGCAAGTAATTAATCTAACAAAAATCGTTGATAATAAAAAAGAAATGGAGAAATGTCTCCAATGGCCTGATTGGTTGAGGGTAATAGGTATTATATTACCCATCTATTCCTACTAATATTGTATTTTATTGTTTGGTTAAAAAAATGCCAACAAAATACCTATTTTTAAGATTAATAATTCCCGAACATAAGGGAATAGATAAATATTGTGTAACCTTGTCTTTACTTATTCCACGCACATCTGAAATAGGTAAACATAACAAAGAAATTTTCTGGAGAAGCCTCTCCTCCCACTACAACAATCGTCTCTTATATTCTCCTTAGCTAGAAACTCGAAAACTAAAATCAGAAGATGTTTGTTGAATTCGACTGTTAATCAATCTGGGGAAGAAAAATTAGCAAAATGATTGACGAAGAAGAAGCAAACCTTGAAGCATCTAGAAGGTCCCTTACGGGTCCTCTGGTTTTCTTCATCGTCGTTGCTTTCCAGTTCCTTACTAGATGGCTCGAAGATTTTAAGAAGGTATTTGCATTTTTCTTAAACCACGAACAAATTAATTTCCATTTTTCTATATTTTGGAATTCTGATTACTATGAAGATTGAATGCTATATTTAGAATCTTAAGGATTTAGTTCTCTAGTTTTCTTCTTCATCGTTGCTTTCCAATTTCTCACCAGATGGCTCAAAGATCTTAAGAAGGTATTTGAATTTTTCTTAAACTAAAAACAAATTAATTTCCATTTTTCTGTATTCTATAATTCTGATTGCTATGAAGATTGAATGCTACCTTCAGAATCATAAGGATCTGGTTCTTTGGTTTTCTTCTTCTTCGTTGCTTTCCAGTTTCTCATCAAATGGCTAGAAGATTTTAAGAAGGTATTTGCATTTTTCTTAAACTAAAAACAAAATAATTTCTGTTTTTCTGTATCCTAGAATTTTGATTGCTATGAAGATTGAATGGTACCTTCAAAATCATAAGGATCTGATTGAATGCTATGAAGATTGAATACTTTGGGCTAATATACTAGTTTTGGAGGACTCCTGTTACTGTCATATCTCAACAACTTGTGCAACAGTTTGGTAAGACTATTTTTCCACTGTCAATTATCAGTTTTATTGACTACAGTATCTATGCATTATCTTGAATTTGGTTTTACATTGACTTGATTAGTTAGACTAGTCACTGATATTCTAAAGTCCACTGAGATTAGCTTTCCATTTTCTTTTATCGGCAATATAGAAAAGAAAACAAGCAGAACCAGTAAACACGAGATTTATGTTAATAGAAGGGGATCTATGCTCTATAGATGATTAATTTTGTTTATTATTGGCAGTAAGGATGCTTTCCTGGAGAAGTGCAAGATGCTTAGATAACAAACTTAAGATAACTCCCAATCCTTTACCCATTACTTTATGTTTGAGGTCAAGGTTCCTTGAAGACAGTGCAGTCTCTTGTGGCTTAAAATTTTGGGTTTAGCTTTTATAAACAAGTTCTCACAATAAAAATGTAGAATTTGTATTGAAAAGGAAATCGTCTTGCAATCTAAATGGCTGCTTTTAGTGCACAAAGTTCTAACACCAGTTTTCGGAACACTCAACAGTAAGCTTTATGGTGGATTGATGTTCAGTAGGATGAGCCTATAATTAGTCATTGATAGATTTTGTTTCCAAGTCATAATTATAGCTATGGAGAAAACATTGGTATTATGCTAGTCCAAGGTTCGCAATCCTTCTATTCTTTATGGAGCAGTTAGTCTCTATCTTAATTGGGTTTGACTTGTGTTGGTTTTGTAGTTTCCAAAACTTTCCCTTTACATTTTCTATTACTTGCTGATGATGTTGCATGTATTGGTGAATTTGATGTTGTGTGGGAGAATTGGTTTCCACTTCTATGGGAGCTGGGATTTTATTACAAATGGCTCTCAGTTGAGGTTGTAGCATGATTCTGCTTCTTTTGCTTGTAAAGACAATAGGTTGTAGTTGCATGTTCTGTATGATACATGGTGATCAGAACATTTAGAGATTTAGATTGTTTGTCACACCCGGAACTTGAAATGTAATATAGTGTTAATATTGCTACCTAGTAGAAGGCCAAGGCTAACCTTTTGAACATAGTCAGTCCATGATCAATAGGTTCCAAAAGATCATATAATCTTATTCTTCTTCTTGCAGTGCCTTTCCTTCTGTATTCATTTTGAAGATGGAGAAAATATGCAAAGAGTACAGTGATTGTCAATGCGGTTTGAAATATTCAAAGCTAAACTATCTGGAGGAATTACAAAAGGAATTTGGAACTAATAAAGAGTTATAAGTTTCAAGACTTAGCTACAGAAAATGTACATGTATTCATCTACTTGCTATGATAATTAGTATCAACAGCCTAAAATGAATGACATGCAAATTGTAACACTATTCGTTTCTCCTTTCTAGTCATTTTATGCTGCTCTTACTAGTAGCTTCCTGTGATTATTAGTCTCAATTGATTTTGCCACTCACAAGGTGAAGCATATGACTAGTGTGCTTTCTTCGATGGAAATGGACTATAGAATGAATCTATTTTAGCTAATTTGTAGCTTATTTTTTATTCAAAAATGGTGGAGTTTTTTGACAAAAAAATTGTCTAAAAGTAAAAAATATCGACAGAGAAAAGAATATAAAAGCTTACACAAAGTGCCTAAAATATCATTGTCCTCGAAAAATTACAAATGTGGGAAAGAGATTTTGGATGCTTAGATGCGTAAAAAATGTATGTTTTTTTACGCATCTATATGACTAAGAAAACTGTCAAAAATAGTTTTTGTGACACTTTTTTTCATCACCTTATAAAGCATCTAAAATTCTTTTTAAGATGCAAAAAAGCATGTAACAAATTAGCCCAATTTTATTAAATTGCATAATTTAAATCATTGTTTGATTTCAAATTC
>JAOQMS010000180.1:33129149-33149268 GCA_027563885.1 Erythroxylum longipes
CATGTAATACATGCAATAATCCTCCTAAACTTGACTTAATTAATCAACTCCAATAGAAGAACATAATTTATCCAACATAATTCACCAAAATCATTTAATTCATGCTTACCAAAGATTCAGGGTCTAACACCTATAGTGTATGTCAATGTAGTGCTGAAGTTCAGCATCAAGTTAATTGATATGAGCTTTGTATGATTGATACATTTGTTGGATCTGCTTAGAGACTGCATTCCGAAGCGCTAGTTGTCTAAAGGTTAAAACCATTCCAAGAAAGTCTACAGAAGTGACTTTGACTTAGTTGGATTAGAAAGGTGACGATAGACATGAAGTGGTGATAATGAAATTTAACACACATATAAGGCAGACAAAGACCAATGGTGCCATAAGGTGGCATCATGTAGAGTATCATAAAGATGATACATTAAATTGTACGAAGTAAAGACATCAAAAGGACTAGGAGTTGGCAAAATGTCATTCTGAAGAAGAATAAGATGCAGATAATAAAACAAAATTTGGCATAAAAGAGGGAAAAGCTCTATAATACTCTTAAGCGGAGTAGGATACAGAGGTGGAAACTCATTTTAGGTTTTTGAAACTTTCGAAAATTCCATTAGCAAATTTAATGGAATAAACTGATTCAAAAGAACTAAAGAAGATTGAATACCTTGGCGATTAAGGTAAGAATATTTATAGGGAAAAATGTCTTAAGGACAAGGTGGATGTTGAAGAAGCAAATGAGATAAGCTTGTAGTAAAAGCTATTGTAGGATCAGCTGACACATGTCGTAACAGCTATGATTCATGATCTGAATCGATACCTGAGACCTGTGGGTAGGATCTATAAAGGTGAGGCTTTACTGTATGTATCCATGCCAACAAGAACATTTGGGCCTAGTAACTGTGTATGTTCAAGTATTGTAGTCCACACTGTACATCCAGGAAAGGATCGAATGCCGATCTTTCTCTTTATAATAAGCCTTATTGTAAATGTATTGCCATCTACAACTGTAAAAGGCTGATTATATGAGATCTATACTGTAGAGGGTAAAATGCTGGGCTTCATTATCGTATGACTAGATCTAGTATCCATAAACCCAATAGCTTTGATAGATCAATCATACTTGTCCTGTTGAAAAAGTTAGATCTAGACATATGGTTGTAGAACTGGTGTACGATCCAATTTCATACATCTCTACTGCTGTAGCATGTATAGTGAATCATCTGATGATTCATCATTTATAGTCATAACAGAAATAGCAAACTTTGTAACTTTATCCTCGTGAGATTGTTCCTCAACCAAATCTTCAATATTATTGGAAGGATAAAGAGGCATGACTGATTGCAATTGTTCCAATAACTTGATATCCTTTTTCATCTTATGAGGACATGTATGTATGTGCAAAATGACCATGTAGTCCATAGAGAAAACATCGATCAGCTTTCTGTCGATGAGAGAACTTCTTAAAGAACTGCATAAATCTTTTCTTTTTGCCATAGGTTCTTCTCAGAGGCTTGTAGCCTGATTTATCCTTATGGAACTTCTTCCTTTGAGCTTTTTTGCAATACCCCTTCTTCTTCCTAGTACTACACTCACATTTCTTCAGATCTTTGCACTTGATTTGAAGATAAGGCTTCTTGCAAGCCTTCTTAAGTATAGGTCCACCCTTAAGGATATTCTTGAATAAGCTATGTTGGTCATACAACTTATTAAGAGATGTAGGAGCAAGTTGGTAGATCTCTCCAAGAGATATTGTGACCATATCCCTTTGCAAAGACATTATAGTCCTTTACAGCTCTGTTTACAATTGATCTGGAAGGGATGAGATAAAAGTACAGTGAAGATTAACATCATCCCATCCATTTAAAAGATGGCACCTCTTCGTTCATGCATTTGTAGTGCTTCTAGATATCACGTTTGTCAAGTGAGCAGCATTTCACAGCAAAATACTCCTGACAGGATCTGTTTGTCAATCAGCTGAAAGTCACCAATGAATTCCTTATGAATAACTCCAAGAATAGCTCTGGCTGTAGTGACTTGGATGTACTGCATTCGTTGATACTCAGAAATACTTTGCCACCATTCTTGCAAAGTACCAGTGAAATGAGATGTAAATTCAGATAAAACATATGGCAAGTGATGATTAGGTATGTTCATCTGTAATTTTATCCATGCACCGAATCCATGCAGTCCATCTCTCCATTTCTTTGGTGGAAGATCATCAAATGTAAACCTCAAACCAGAAGATGGTTTAGTGGTAGCCTGATGCTGTATAGGCTCAGCTTGTGCTACTGGTGCAGGTCTAAAAGGTTCAGTACCTGTGGATTCTGCTTCATTTATCTCAGGTTCAATATCAACGTCAGTTGGTTCACGCATAGTCATAAGAACTTATGATAGTCTGATAGATTAGCCAGCTAGGCTGAAGAATTAGTGGTTGTGTTAAAAAGTCCACCAGATGACTCAGAAATTGTTGCAGTGACGTCAGAGATTTCAGAGGCTCCAAAGTAAGCATCTGAAGAGTGATCTGATTGATCAGAAGTAGAAGAATGTTCTACTACGGTCATAGTCTCAAGAGTTGCAATGAACTCGAACATGGGCACTTTATCCTTCCCAGTAGAGGTAGAAGGCTGAGAATATGGCGGAGACATTAGTGGTGTACTCATTTGTACTGATTTTATCCACTATTGTGTTGGTTCAAAAGATGTATTAGAAGATGAACCTGGCTTAGGAACCCATTCAAGCTTTAACTTAGATTTCGATTTTCTTGTCGACTTAGCTTCTGTTGCCTGTTTAGCTTGAGTTGTTTGAGGATGTCTGTACTTCCTAATCAAAGGATAATTGAACTTGAATACCTTTGAATAGTCAGATTCCTTTGGATACTTCTTATACATAGGAGAAGCATATAATAGCTGGATAGTTGGAAAACTGTTGAGGATGAGCCATATACAGCTTTAGACTCTGCAGATTTCATGTTAGCTTCCATTTCTCACACAATTCCTTGTATTTTCTCAATTTCTCCACTTTTTTTGTCGAAGCCAGGACCTATATAATGTATGTCAATGTAGTGCCGAAGTTCAGCATCAAGTTAATTGATATGAGCTTTGTATGATTGATACATTTGTTGGATCTGCTTAAAGACTGCATTAACTTTTTGATTAGTAGCTTGTGTCGATGATGAGTCAAGATTTGCAACATGCCGAAGCGCCAGTTGTCTAAAAGTTAAAACCATTCCAAGAAAGTCCACAGAAGTGACTTTGACTTAGTTGGATTAGAAAGGTGACGATAGACATGAAGTGGTGATAATGAAATTAAACACACATACAAGGCAGACAAAGACCAATGGTGCCATAAGGTGGCATCATGTAGATTATCATAAAGATGATACATTAAATTGTACGAAGTAAAGACATCAAAATGACTAGGAGTTGGCAAAATGTCATTCTGAAGAAGAATAAGATGCAGATAATAAAACAAAATTTGTCATAAAAGAGGGAAAAGCTCTATAATACTCTTAAGCGGAGTAGGATACAGAGGTGGAAACTCATTTTGGGTTTTTGAAACTTTCGAAAATTCCATTAGCAAATTTAATGGAATAAACTGATTCAAAAGAACTAAAGAAGATTGAATACCTTGGAGATTAAGATAAGAATATTTATAGGGAAAAATGTCTTGAGGACAAGGTGGATGTTAAAGAAGCAAATGAGATAAGCTTGTAGTAGAAGCTATTGAAGGATCAGCTGACACATGTCGTAACAGCTATGATTCATGATCTGAATCGATACCTGAGACCTGTGGGCAGGATCAATAAAGGTGAGGCTTTACTGTATGTATCCATGCCAATAAGAACATCTGGGCTTAGTTACTGTGTATGTTCAAGTATTGTAGTCCACACTGTATATCCTGGAAAGGATTGAATGCTGATCTTTCTCTTTATAATAAGCCTTATTGTAAATGTATTGCCATCTGCAACTGTAAAAGATTGATTATGTGAGGTCCATGTTGTAGGGGTAAAATGCTGGGCTTCATTATCGTATGGCTAAATCCAATATCCATAAACCAAATAGCTTTGATGGATCTATCATATTTGTCCTGTTGAAAAAGTTGGATCTAGACATATGGTCGTAGAACTGGTGTACGATCCAATTTCATGCATCTCTACTGCTGTAGCATATATAGTGAATCATCTGATGATTCACCATCTGCAGTTGTAACAGAAACAGAAAACTTTGTAACTTCGTCCTCGTGAGAATGTTCCTCAATCAAATCTTCAATATTATTGGAAGGATAAAGAGGTAAGACTAATTGCATTTGTTCCAATAACTTGATATCCTTTTTCTTCTTGTAAGGACATGTACGTATGTGCAAAATGACCTTGTAGTCTATAGAGAAAACATTGATCTACTTTCTGTCGATGAGAGAACTTCTTAAAAAACTACATAAATCTTTTCTTTTTGCTATAGGTTCTTCTCAGAGGCTTATAGCCTGATTTTTCCTTATGGAACTTCTTCCTTTGATCTTTTTTGCAATACCCCTTCTTCTTCCTAGTACTACACTCACATTTCTTCAGATCTTTGCACTTGATCTAAAGATAAGGCTTCTTGCAAGCCTACTTAAGCAGAGGTCCACCCTTAAGGATATTTTTGAATAAGCCATGTTGGTCACACAACTTATTAAGAGATGTAAGAGCAAGTTGGTAGATCTCTCCAAGAGATATTGTGACCATATCCTTTTGCAAAGACATTATAGTCCTTTGCAGCTCTTTTTGTAATTGATCTGGAAGGGATGAGATAAAAGTACAGTGAAGATTAGCATCATTCCATCCATTTAAAAGATGGTACCTCTTCGTCATGCGTTTGTAGCGCTTATGGATATCACGCTTGTCAAGTAAGCAGCATTTCATAGCAAAATACTCCTGACGGGATCTGTTTGTCAATCAGATGAAAGTCACCAATGAATTCCTTACGAATAACTCCAAGAATAGCTCTGGCTGTAGTGACTTGGATGTACTGCATTCGTTGACACTCAGAAATACTTTGCCACCATTCTCGCAAAGTACCAGTGAAATGAAATGTAAATTCAGACAAAATATCTGGCAAGTGATGTTTAGGTATGTTCATCTGTAATTCTATCCATGCACCAAATTCATGCAGTCGATCTCTCCATTTCTTTGGTGGAAGATCATCAAATGTAAACCACGAGCCAAAAGATGGTTTAGTGGTTGCCTGATGCTGCATAGGCTCAGCTTGTGCTGTTGGTGCAGGTATGAAAGGTTCAGTACCTGTGAATTTCGCTTCACTTATATTAGGTTCAATATCAGCATCAGTTGGTTCACGCATAGTCATCAGAACTTGTGATAAGTTTGATAGATCAGCTAGCTGGGCTGAAGAATCAGTGGTTGTGTTGAAAAGTACACTAGATGACTCAAAAATTGTTGCAGTGACGTCAGATATTTCATATTCTCCAGAGTAAGCATCTAAAAAGTGATCTGATTGATCAGAGGTAAAAGATTGTTCTACTGCATTCATAGTCTCAAGAGTTGCAATGAACTCTACCATGGACGCTTTGTCCTTCCCAGTAGATGTTAAAGGCTGAGACTTTAGTGGAGACGTTGGTGATGTACGTATCTATACTGATTTTCTCCACTGTTATGTTGGTTTAAAAGATGTATGAGAAGATGATGCTAGCTCAGGAACCCGTTCAGGCTTTGACTTAGATTTCTATTTTCTTGTCGACTTAGCTTTAGTTGCCTGTTTAGCTTGAGCTTTCTGAGGATGCATGTACTTCCTAATCAAAGGATAATTGAACTTGAATAACTTTGCATAGTCGGATTCCTCTTAATACTTTTGATACATAGGAGAAGCATATACTAGCTGGACAGTTGGGACAACTGTTGAGGATGAACCATATACAGCTTTAGACTATGCAGATTGCATTTCAGCTTCCATTTGTCGCACAATTCCTTGTATCTTCTCAATTTCTCTGCATTTGTTGTCAAAGTCAGGACCCATATAATGTATTTCAATGTAGTGTCGAAGTTCAGCATCAAGTTGATAGATATAAGCTTTGTATGATTGATACATTTGTTGGATATGCCTAGAGACTGCATCAACTTTTTTATGAGTAGCCTGTGTCTGGTGGCTGATTATAACATCCCGTTACCTATGTTAAAACTAGAATAGTAAATATGAGAGATTATTGAGAGATTAGAAAATGCATTTCATGTTCATGCATTACAAGACATACACATACACGTGAATATAGGTATTTTTGCATATGAAAATGATTGTACATGCATTCATTAACATTTCGGGTATAATTGATTTATATATGTGGAATGTAATTTTATTGAGAATTGTGGTTTATTTGTATTGAAAATTGATTTGGAGAGTGTATTTGTTGATTTAGAATTTTTGGGAAATTTTCTGAAATTATTGGATATTATTGAATTAGGAAAAAAAATGCCACTTAGCAAGTAAATTGATTAATGGAAGTAGAAATGAGTTAAATTATATTGAAGAATTTTATAAATGACTTTAAAATTTGTGGGAAGATGTTATTGGAAATTTTAGAGATAATTGGAATAAAAAGATGAGGGTTATGGGACTAGTTCAATAAGAACTAGTTAGTTGGGAAACTAGCTAAGGTCTTAGAAATTGGACAAGTGTCCAAGTCTAAAGTCACGTTTCTTCTATCTTTGAAAGACCAAGTCATTCTTTTTTTTTCTTGTCTTATTTCCTTCTTCGTGGCTTTCTTCTCTAAACTTCATCTTCTTCACAGTTTTCTCACCAAAGTTACACCTTGCTTCTAGCTATCTTTTACTACTCCCATTTTGTTGTCTATTTCTCTTGCCCCAAGAAAAACCCACCTTCAAGATGATGTATGTGATTGCATGAGATTTAGTTTCTTGGATTTTTTGAAGATTTCGGAGTTCTATCAAGTAAGTATCTTGTAAATCCTTATGAGTTATTGGTATATGAGATAAATTTGGTAATTTAGTTGTCATTGAATGATCATGTGAAAATGGACATTTTTCATGTATACCGTGAATATAGGATGAGTTTATTGATATTTTTGGTTATGTGTTTTGATGATCAATATGTTATAAGGTAGTGTGGAGATTATTTTTGGAGTTGGAAGATCGATAAAAATGTGCATGAGAGGAGTGCAGAAATTCATGCAAGTTGATTTATATATATACTTTGTTTTTCACTGTTGATGTACGTGAATAGTTTTGAGCATTTAAAATGAATTTAGATTTAAGAAATAGGTGTGTGGTGATGTATGGAGATGAGAAAGATTGATTAAAATGAAAGTTTGAGGAAGAAATAAAGAGAATACAGAAAATTAAAATGCAGAAAAATGAAAGAAGAAATGCAGAAAAATGTGAAGGAGCTGCATGAATGATTTTCTGTTTTGATGTTGTGTTTTGATCTTGGGTTTTGATTTGTTTGTGAGTATGTTAAGTTAAATGAGAGTCGAAAATGAAGAGAAAATGATAGTAGAATCAAGTTAGAGAAGTTGGTTTAAGAGAAAGAAAAGATGAAGAAAAGAAGAAGTGTTGCAGATTCGAATGGAAGAAGGAAAAGGCACGATCATGCCTTAGCCTGATCGTGACATCACAGAAGAACTTGGAGACTCATGGTCTTACAGGAGCATGATCGTGATTCCGAAACTCTTTTTAAGGGGGACTGTTTCGAACATCCTTTGATCTTTTGTCCATATCTTCTTCTCCTGAGCTCCAAATGACATGGAATTTAAACCAACAGATTCAAAACAAGTTTTTCTACATCTCCACCAAAAATTATAATCATATGAAATCATTTAGGAGAGATTGAGTGATAAATTTGAGACAAAATTAATGGGGAGTTTTGAAATTTCATAACTGGGGTATTTTCACTGAACATGTTTTGATAGGTATTTTAATAATATCTTGATCTGTATTTATCAAAATGGAATTATTTTTTATTTTGAGTAAAAAAGAGACATATTTCTACAAATTGTCTGAAGAAATCAAATTTTGATTCTGTCTCTAAGAATTTCAATTTCTGGATGGAAGTTGAATAAAGGGCACTGTTTGAGTATAAGAATAGTCCGAAAATGTTTGAAGTATAGCTTTGAGAGTACTGAACCAAATTGAATGATCTTAGGATAATTAGAAACTTAAGAGGTAGGAGAACAAATTTCCAAAAGAAAGTATTCTCAAATTACGCCATTTTCTTGGTCAGAAAGAACAGGAAAAGCTAACCCAAAAGTATGTTTCAGGAAAAAACTGAATTGACGAAATGAGTTATGAATTTTGATTATAATGGTTTTAGTGAGGTGTAAACCTAAGTACCAATTATATTTAGGTGAGTTTTGGATATATGAATATTTACATGATGAAAATAATAGAGCGATACCCGGGATTGTCATGAACCTACATTGTGCATACTTCATATACATAAATGTGCATTAACAAACACTTATAATTGTGCAAAAGTGTGATATGTATATATTGCTTGATATGGATGAGCAATTGGAACGTCAACATCCAGACGTTGCTGGGACTTCGAGGCAATAGCTTTGGGATTAAACTGTGAGTAACCTAGATGGTTTCACGCAATTAATTGTTTGCTTCAAAATATGTTTTGAATGATGATATGAATGTGATTTGATTATGTTGATGCAGGACAATGAAGGTACGAGACTTGTTGCATGAATGTGATATAGAAGTACTGCTTGTATATGAATTTGACGAACTAAATGCTTCTTGACATGAATGATTGCTTATGAGATATGCATTCCATACATGAATGCATGATCAGATAGTGAGAGTTATGACCTGAGTAGCCACCAAAAACGAGCTTAAAACTCCAAATGTGACTAAGAGCCAAAGGCTCACTATGTAAATGAGCCCTACATCCCCAACGGATAAGGGACAATATAAATGAGTTCGGTATCCACAATAGGTACGGGACAGTTTAGGCACTCAGTCACAACAACGTAATAATTGGAAAAGAGTCACATGAGCATTTCATATACATTTTAATAAGTATGTTTGATTGTTTGAAACGAAAAATTGTCTTACCCTTAAGAGAGAATGTGATATGTGATAATTTATGCAAAATGCAAAGATGTGAATTATATGTTATATGTGTGATGTGTTGCATGAATTGAGTGAACTATCGATGATGGTTACTTCATTGAGTTTGTAAAACTCACAAAAATTGTAAAGTTGATTTTTCAGGACTGAGAGATGCCTTTAGCTACTAACAGATGCTACAAGGAGTATAGTCTTGTACTTTTGGGGAAAAAAAGAAATGGCTCAAAGGTCGGTCAGTTGAGATTGGAAACTTAGATAGATCTTTTTGTGTATTTCCTCTTTCATATAGCATATTTTGTATTAGTATTTGATGATGTACATGTATAGGTGTTTAAAAGCTAAAATGTAAATATGTTCGGATTTATGAAATGAAATGGGAAAATTTTGATTTTAAAAAAAGAAAAATTGGTGACTTTTATGTACAATAGTTGATTCCATGACTAACTTAGATATATTCCCATGTTATAAAGTGAAGGTGAGATAGTTAATATGCCAATATTATAGATTATATACTATAATGTCCATAGGGTGTTCCGGTATGTAATTTATGGTAATAGGGCGTTACACTGATTCCCTCAAGCTTAGAATCAATCCTTTTTAGAACTCTATTATGTGCTACTGCATTCTGTGTTTTCCAGTTCAAAACTTCATCTGATGGATTTGACACAAGTGTTCCTTGTGAAGTTATTTCTGAGGCTCGGATGTACGGGTTATAGATAACCCTCATTGATTCATCGGTACTCCTGTGTAGTTGAGGAAAGTCATGCTCTTGTGATGGCAATGCCATATAGCACGGCATAAGAGTAGAATTCATAACAGGAATGACTAGCTTTGTGTAACTGCTATCAGATGATTATATCATCTCTGTCAGAGATTTAGGTCTGTACCCTTTAGTAGGTACAGATATGTATCCTTTAGTAGATACAAGTATAGATCTACTTATGTATCGTTTAGTTGATACATGTTTGTATCCTTCAGTAGATACTCTACTGGTTGGGCTTAAATCATCTAGATCTTGCTTTTTCTCACCATTCAGTAGATGAGATCTATGAACTCCATACAAAGGGTCTAGATCTGTATCACCCTATAGTGGGTGATATGGAAGTCCTCCAGATGGAGGCTCTGGATCATCCTTTAGTGGATGATACTATTGCAAAAGGCTTACATCTGGATTTGGGCTTTTTCTTCTTCCTTCGTCTTCTGTAGTGATCATCATCATCGTCACTATCTGACTAAAGGTTGAAATAGACTTCACAATCTAGTTCGCACATGGGTGAGTCGACGTCCTATACAAAATGTCCACTATGATGGCTAATGTAAACTGGATCTCCATTAGATTTGAAGTAATGGATCCTAGGACTAGATTTACCTTCTTCATGTGAAAATATGGCCTGAATCATAAATATACCCCCTCTTGGGGTAGAAGTGCTAGTCGCATCTTCACTAGGCCTTGAATAGATGGACTTCACGGTTCCATCTTTTAGGGCCTTCAGAATCGAAGGAGTCATCTTTTGAATAGAGTGTTGATGAGGCGCGTGGAACACCTTCTGGTAGTTGGTGATCATTCGGTAGGCATCAACTTTTCAAGCTCCTGTGCTGGTAGTTGCTTCGGGATCTAGATGATAGTAGTCTGATCATTGGAACGATTAGCAACTATGTAAAGAGCATCCAACATGGAATTAGGAAAATTAAGATCTATAGCATAATTCTGTAGATGATAGATCATCTGGTGGTGTAAGGTATCCATAATGGCTGTGGAATTTTAATCTATTCTAGTGATCTGGATCTGAACTTCCAGACATTCAGACAAAGTGAGATCATCCAACCTGATTGTTGAAATCAGGGGCAATGGTCAGTATGACACTTCCGTTATTGAGAGAACTCAACAAGGTACCAATCAAGGCATTTTGGTACGTTGTGTAGGCAGTGTCTAGAAGAGAGATCCTGGCTATCGTAGGTATTCCCTTTCTTCCATGAAGAGTAAGAACAAAGCGTAGAGCTCCAACGTGTAAGTGCGTATGGTGCTCCAAGTTGTAAATCTGAGACCACATTGTTCCAATCAGGAACTCTGGATGATTTCTTTCATCTTAGGATGTGAGGTAGACAAGATGATTCTGATGCTTCTTGTCCAAGAACAATCATGACTATAAATACTGTATGGACTCAACAAAGGTAATGAAGACTCACAAACATGATTTTCTATAGGTACATGGGTAATCTATACTAAATTTTTTATTTTGTTGGATAAGACACGCTTAACATTACTAGGCAAACTAGATAGAGACAAACTGGACGATAAATGTATAGGGTCACACCACATACTAGACGTAGGCAAACTAGTAGATAAATGAACTGGGTTTCATGTTTGCATAAATCTTATAGTTCTCTCCTTACAAACTTAAGTGTATAACTGAGTGTGTGAATGTTTACCAAATAATCTTGATACGAATGGTGGAGTAGCACCGTCCTCAACGATGCCTCATTGACAACCGGCTACAGAAATGGCTCTCTCATACTAATATTACCAAATACTAATATACCCCTACTCCGTAGGGTACGTTGCCTACTAGCTTTGATACCACTTTAGGACTATGGGACCCCGAAGGGCACACAAGGAAAGGATACGTTAGCGACGTACTAGTATGTCCTCGACATACGACACCATCTCAAACAATCACCTTAACCTGGAGATCATACGCTCCTATAGGTGACCTGTAGACTACTAGAAATTAGTAAGTTCCAGGTATGATGGCCGAGACCCAACGCCCTAACACGCCCTCCTGGCTTCAACGGGCTCTCAACTCTCAGCTTTCCTTTTAGGAACCTTACCCATCAGTATCTACCTTTTTTCCCAGTTAGTTTTAATCTCATACAATGGAATTGTTTGGAAACAGGCAGTCCTTGACTGTCAAGACTTTCTGATACACAAGATCCTCATAAGAGGCCAGTGTAGAGCATATTTATCTCTATTCAAGATAGGGCAGTAAACATTCACTCAAACACTCAAGCCCTCAGCTTTTAGGAAAGACAGAACTCAGAGATGAACACTCAACTGATATTCATATTATCACAACTAATTGAGACCTCCTTACAAAGAAAGGAAAGCCTTGCTTTTATAGGCAAAGTAAGGGTTACAAAGGTAATTCTACCTAAGACCATAATTATGACTACTTTAGAAAAGTAAAGTACAATGATGACACTTTATCGATGCTACTTTAACAAAATCTATCTACTTTTCTAAAAGTAAACAGTAAAGGAATCTATTTTCCTAAAAGCAAACAGTAACGTGATAAAAAGGAATCCTAGCATAGTAATTGTGAGCCATGGTGATTCTTCTTTATCAAATCATGACAAAACTCTAAAAATGTTACTGCTAAAAGTCATGTCCTATAATGATGGCATTGAAAGTATCAGTAGTCATATGAATAGATTCATGTTTTGATTGCAAGTTGGATGGAGAGTCCGGATCACTTGAGCTATCAGAGTGACTTGGAAAAGTCTTTTGTCGTTTACTAGGACTGAGCTCACATCTATAAAGCTCATGTAGGAAGTGATTTAACTTATTTTCATTAGGACTATAAGTATCATCATTAGGGTCTTGAGCATCCTCGCAAATAGAGTTATACAACTGCAAAGGTCCTACAACATCTAGGACTCATTCTCTAATGTCATATTGGGGACTATTGGAACTTGGAATATCAACTTCTGGTTCTTCTGGTTCATCAGGAACAAATTCGCCCAGATAAGGTCTAATAGAGGTGGAGATAATAGGTATGTCAAGGAAATGATTTATCTACTTAAGAAAATCCCACAGGGAATGGAGCACATTGTCTTGATGTCGTGGCCAATACAATGAAGTATGGTAAAGAAGGGAACAAGGTTCAGTGTAGAGAACTCCATTATACCGTTCCTAATATGGTCATTGAATGATGAAGAAACAATATGTAGCTAGTCGTCTAACAGAGGCTATCTGTAAACAATGTTGATTGATGACCATAGAACATTGTTGCTTCCATTGAGTTAATAGTTGGAACCATTAAAGAAACGTCCACAGTAGAGAACTTACATTACTTTGATCATAGAGATGGCGATACAAATGTAAAGGAGATATAGTGATGGCACAAGTATAGAGGGCAGAGTGTGCCAAAGATACCATAATTTGTTTCAGATATCAAATATTGAAGGAAAGTCACATTAAAGTAAGGTGCTTTGAGATTGAACATTGTGGGACTTCCAAGAGAGTTAGCTTCACTAAGAAACAGATGCAAATAATAGAACAAACTTATTCTAGAAAGAGAAGCTACTTCTAACATATTGTTAGGTTTACTAGTAATAGGAAGAAAATCTTTTTGGGTTTTTGCAGCTTTGGGAAAATCCATTAGCCAATTTAATGGAATAAACTGATTCAAAAGAACTAAAGAAGATTGAATACCTTGGTGATGATGAAGATAAGAGTATTTATAGGGAAAAATGTCTAGAGGCCAAGGTGGATGTTGAAAAAGCAAATGAGATAAGCTTGTAGTATAAGCTATTGAAGGATTAGCAGACACATGTCGAAACAGTTGTGATTCATGATCTGAATCAGACTCTACTAATCTCTTTCTACTGGATTATTTCTCTGACTGACAAGCCTATTAAGAAGTTGTTGGCTTCATAGCATACTCATCAGGTATGAACTTTAAAGCTTCAGAAAGATTTTCTGGATGTGCGACTTTCAGAGTCTTAAGATCATTGTATGGACTGAAGAATGATCGATACCTAAGGCTTGTGGGTAGGATCTGTAAAGGTGAGGCTTTACTGTATGTATCCATGCCAATAAGAACATCTGGGCCTCGTAACTATGTATGTCCAAGTATTGTAGTCCACACTGTACATCTTGGAAAGAATCGAATACTTCTCTTTGTAATGAGCCCTATCGAAAATATTTTTCCATCTGCAGCTGTAAAGGACTAATTATGTGAGGACCGTGCTGTAGAGGGTAAAATGCTGGGCTTCATGATCGTATGGCTAGATTAAGTATCCATAAACCCAATAGCTTTGATGGGTCTATCATATTTGTCCTGTTGAAAGAGTTGGATCTGGACAATGGTCGTAGAACTGGTGTACAATCCAATTTCATGCATGTCTGCTGCTGTAGCATGTATAGTGAATCATCTGATGATTCATCATCTGTAGTTGTAACAGAAACATAAAACTTTGTATCTTCATCCTCGTGAGATTGTTCCTCAATAAAATCTCCAATATTATTGGAAGGATGAATAGGCAAGACTGATTGCATATGTTCCAATAACTTGATATCCTCTTCCGTCTTATGAGGACACGTATGTGGAAAATGACCTTGTAGTCCACAGAGAAAACATCGATCAGCTTTCTGTCGATGGGAGGACTTCTTCAAGAACTACATAAATCTTTTCTTTTTGCCATAGGTTCTTCTTAGAGGCTTGTAGCTTGATTTCTCCTTGTGGAACTTCATCCGATAAGCTTCTTTGTAGTACTCCTTCTTCCTGGTACTACACTCACATTTCTTCTAATCTTTGCACTTGATCTCAAGATAAGGCTTCTTGCAAGCCTGTTTAAGCGAAGGTCCATCCTTAAGGATATTATTGAATAAGGTATGTTGATCACACAACTTATCAAGAGATGCAAGAGCAAATTGGTACATCTCTCCAAAAGATATTGTGGCCATAACCATTTGTAAAGACGTTCTAGTCCTTTGCAGCTCTGGTTACAATTGAACTAGAAGGGATGAGATAAAAGTATAGTGAAGATTAACATTATTCCATCCTTTCAAAAGACAATACCTCCTTGTCATGCATTTGTAATGCTTCTGGATATCACGCTTGTCAAGTAAGCAGCATTTCATAGCAAAATACTCCTAACGGATTTGTTTGTTAATCAGTTGAAAGTCACCAATGAATTCCTTATGAATACCTCCAAGAATAGCTCCAACTGTAGTGACTTGGATGTACTGCATTCGTTGATACTAAGAAATATTTTGCCACCATTCCTTCAAAGTACCAGTGAAACAAGATGCAAATTCAGACAAAATTTCTGGCAAGTGATGATAAGGTCTATTCATCTGTAAATCTATCCTTAAACTAAATTCATGCAGTCGATCTCTCCATTTCTTTGGTGAAAGATCATCAAATGTAAACCACAGACCAGAAGATGGTTTATTGGTAGCCTGATGCTGCTACCCAGAGTGGTATCAGAGCCATTGAGTTTTGCTGTGACCCAGAGTATATCAGTATTTGGTAATACTGGTATGAGAGAGCCATTACCGTAGCCAGTCGACGATGAGGCATCATTGAGGACAGTGCTACTCCACCATGCGTATCAAGATTGTTTGGTAAACATTCACACACTCAGTTATACACTCAAGTTAGTAGGGAGACAACCATAAGATCTACGGAAACACGAAACCCAGTTCATTTACCTACTAGTTTGCCTACGTCTAATATGTCGTATAACCCTGTACAGTTAACGTCCAGTTTGTCTCTATCTAGTTTGCTTAGTAGTGTTAAGCTTTTCTTATCCAACGAAATCGAAAATTTAGTAGAGATTACCCATATACCTGTAGAAAATCGTGTATGTGAGTCTTCACTACCTTTGTTGAGTCCGTACAGCATTTATAGTCATAATCGTTCTTGGACAAGAAGCATTCGAACCATCTTGTCTACATCATGTCCTAATGTAAAAGAAATCATCCAGAGTTCTAGATTGGAACAGTGTAGTCTCAGATCTACACCTGTAGAACAATACGTAAAGCCTGAAATCCTTAAGGAGCTGATCTCTTTGTGGCTAGAATAAAACCATACGCACTTACATGTTAAAGCTATACTCCTTGTTCTTACTCTTCATAGAAGAAAGGGAATACCTGTGACAGCCAAGATCTCTCTTCTAGACACTGCCTACACAACGTACCAAAATGCCTTGATTAGTACCTTGCTGACTACTCTCAATAACGGAAGTGTCATACTGAGCATTGCCCCTATTTCAACATTAGGTTGAATGACCCCACTTTGTCTGAACGTCTTCAAGTTCAGATCCAGATCACTGGTGCAGATCAAGATCCCACAACCATCATGGCTACCTTACACCACCAGATGATCTATCGCCTACAGAATCACATGCTATAGATCTTAATTTTCCTAATTCCACTTCAGATGCTCTTTACATGGTTGCTGATCGTTCCAACGATCATACTACTATCATCTAGATCCCGAAGCAACTACCAACATAGTTGCTTGAAAAGTTTATGCCTACTGAATGGATGACCAACTACCAGAAGGCGTTCCATGCGCCTCATAGACACTCTTTTCATACGACGACTCCTCCGATTCTTAAGATCCTAAAAGATGAAACCGTGAAGACCATCTATATCAAGACCTAGTGAAGATACAACTAGCACTTCTAACCTAAGAGGGGGTATATTTATGATTTAGCTAGTATTTTCATATAAGGAAGGTAAATTTGGTCCTCCGATCCATTACTTTAAATCTAATGGAGATCCAGTTTACGTTAGCCATCATCGTGGACATTTTGTATAAGACGTCGACCCATCCATGTGTGAACCAAATTGTGAAGTCTGTCTCAACCCTAAGTCAAATAGTGACGATGATGATGATCGCTACAGAAGACGAAGGAAGAAGAAAAAGCCCAAATCTAGATATAAGCCTTCGCAACAGTATCATCCACTGAAGGATGATCCAGAGCCTCCATCTCGAGGAATTCAATATCACCCACTGAAGGGTGATACAGATCCAAACCCTTTGTCTAGAATTCACAGATCTCATCTACTGAAGGATGAGAAGAGGCCAAATCCAGATGATTTAAGCCTAAGCAGAATAGTATCTACTGAAGGATACAAACCTATATCTACTAATGGATACAGAACTAGATCTCTACTTATATCTACTAAAGGATACAGATTTGTACCTACTGAAGGGTGCAGAACCAGATCTCTGAAAGAGATGCTACAATCGTCTGATAGTTGTTACACAAAGCTAGCCATTCCTGTTATGGCTCCTCCTCCTATGCCATACTATATGGAGTTGCCATCACAAGTGGATGACTTTCCTTAACTACACAGGGATATTGATGAATCAATGAGGGTTGTCTATAACCCGTACATCCGAGCCTTAGGAATAACTTCACAAGGAACACTTGTGTCAAATCCATCAGATGAAGTTCTGTACTAGCAAACACAGATACAGTAACATAGAACAGAGTTCTAAGAAGGATTGATTCTAAGATTGAGGGAATCAATCACCAAACACAAGCTACTCATCAAAAAGTTCATATAGTCTTTAAGCAGATCCAAGAAATGTATTAATCATATAAAGCTTAGATCAATCAACTTGATGTTAGACTTTGTCACTACATTGACATACATTATATGGGTACTGACTTCGACAACAAATGCAGAGAAATCGAGAAGATACAAGGAATTGTGCGACAAATGGAAGATGACTTGTAATCTCACACTCTAAAGTTGTATATGGCTCATCTTCAACAGTTTTCCTAACTATCCAGCCACTATATGTTTCTCCTATGTATCAGAAGTATCTAGAGGAATCTGACTATTCAAAGGTATTCAAGTTCAATTATCCTTTGATTAGGAAGTATATACATCCTCAAACGGCTCAAGCTAAATAAGCAACTGAAGCTAAGTTGGCAAAAAAATCCAAATCTAAGTCAAACCCTGAATGGGTTCCTGAGCCAGCATCATCTTCTTATACATCTTTTGAACCAACATAACAGTGGAGAAAATTAGTACAGATACCTACACCACCAAAGTCTCAGTGTTTTACATCTACTGCAAAGGACAAAGCGCCCATGACAAAGTTCATTGCAACTCTTAAGACTATGACTGAAGTAGAACAATCTTCTACCTCTGATCAATCAGATCAATCATCAGAGGCTCTAGAATCAGAAGCTCATTCTGAGTTTTCTGTACCTACCTCTAAAATCTCTAATGTCACTACAACAATTTTTGAGTCATCTAGTGGACTTTTCAACACAACCACTAATTCTTCAGCCTAGCTAGTTGATCTGATACCACTCTAGGACCCCGAAGGGCACACAGGGAAAGGATACGTTAATGACGTACCAGTATGTCCTCGACATATGACACCATCTCAAACAATCACCTTGACCTGGAGATCATACGCTCCCATAGGCGACCTATAGACTACTGGCAATCAGTAAGTTCCAGGTATGATGGCCGAGACACAACACCCTAACACGCCCTCCTGGCTTCAGTGGGCTCTCAACTCTCAGCTTTCCTCTTAGAAACCTTACCCCTTGTTAAGTTGTCATTTTACATTCATTTAGTATATAAATCTCTCTCATATGTTGAAATTATTATTCAAAATTGATGGATTTGTCCCTTAATTGGTCTCAGATGATTTTCAACACTAAAGCAATGAAATTGAATCAAAAAGATGCAAAGGAAACAAAGATAACCCGAAAATTCCAAATTGGTAGCAAATTTAGTGACTAAGTGTGGGCACATGCAAGGATGGAATTAATATGCAAAATCTATTTTCAAGTTCAAATTTGAGATTTTCATAATCTTTAAAGATCATATTGTTATCTTATCAATAGAGATCTGCAACTTGAAGTGGGGATAAGGATTATCTACTGAAGATTACGAGAAGGAGAGGACAAGAAATCGAAAAAAGCATAAAAAGACATTCACGTGTACTGTTCACATTTATTGTTCACGCAACATAGAATAGGAGTAGTTTTACGTTTATACAGTCTTTACATTTCTGCTGTATTTTTCTAGGGATTTTCGTATTTTTTAGGAAAATACTAGGGATGGATACTTTACATTTGTCTATTTCTTTGTTGATTTTCTCTTTTGTTATGAGTAGCTAAATTCCTTTTCTTGGTTAAGGGAAACCATGTTATCATCTATTATGTGTGAGGTGTTCCAATAAAGTTTGCTTTGTTGATGAATATTGAGTGCCTTCCGAATTGGTTTTTATGATTGAATTGGTTGATTTCTAAGATGTGCAACTAGGAATTGATTCGTTTAATAGCCAGATTAGTGAAATATGACATTCAGTTTTGCTAATCACAAGTGGCAATTAGGATTACCATCTTTACGTTAGAGTTGGAAATTCTAAGAAAAAACTCATCTCGATTAAATGCATGTCGTACATATGTTATCTTATTCATTAGTTTCTTAGTTCCTAAAGCTATTACTCAATTGAACTTACGATCGTAGCTAAGTTGTTGACTAATAAGAATGCTTAGGATACATGTTTCTATGCATTTACACTTAAGAGAAAACATCACCCAATGAATGTTTATTGATGAACTGAATTTTATATCAAGGATCTATATTAGTGTGATAACGTCGGTGACCTGAAACCCAGGTTTGTTTACTGAATTTCTAGATCTGAATATTTTGTTTAATTTTATTTTTTTTATTTCTAATTTCTTAAATTACGTGAACCAAAACCCCCCTTTTGTTTTAGTTTTAAACTTGTATGACATTTGCCGTTAAAAATTCCTCGTGAGAACGATCCCTACTTTCCACTACTACATTAATTTGCATTGCAGGAAGTTGGTTTCTTTTTAAATTTGATTGCAGGCAATAGCAGTACCACCCCTCAGTATCTACCTTCTTTCCTCGTTAGTTCTAATCTCATACAACAGAATTGTTTGGAAACAGGCAGTCTTTGACTGTCAAGACTTTCTGATACAGAAGATCCTTAAAAGAGACGAGTGTAAAGCATACTTATCTCTATATAAAGATAGGGTAGTAATGTTGGCCCCCTCATTTTTTTATTTATTAAGCATGATTTAAATGAATTATGAGGTGTTGGTAGATTAATTTTTGGAGTTAATTTGTTATAACAAGGTTAGTAGGATTTTATGACATAGGTAAAGATCATTTTTAAAAAGGCTATAAGGCTTAAATGAAGGGCAAAGTAGACCTTTCACATCTATTAAGAGTATAAATTAGAAGAAGAAGAATTATAAAGTGAAGAGAGAAAGAAGAGAGTGTCGTGGAAGGAGAGGAAG
>JAOQMS010000180.1:33149368-33172856 GCA_027563885.1 Erythroxylum longipes
GCCATTCTCGCGGGGCACGGATTCGGGTATCACCATCGATATCGGGTTCGGATCCAGCGGGAGTGGGGTGTTACATTCTGGGTCATGACATCTATCATATGAAATTAAATTTCTTTAATGTCTAGATAAGATGAACCCTTATTTGTGTTATAACATGTTTTATTTCTTTTATTTAATGCAATTGCTTGGATTGATCTATTGTGATTCATAACATAGAGATTGAGAAATCCTATGTATAAATAGATCTACCGTAATTAAAAGGATTTGATTGTAAACTTAGAGATGGGTCGAGATAAATCTTCTGGATTAAGGACAAAACTAAGAGCAAAAATCAAAAATCGGTAAACAATCTTAGTACCTTTAACCTGAATAATATCGATTGATAATTCTAAGATTAGTTGCTAGTAGTCTTAGGTGAGTTATTAGCATACCATAGGAATTTTCATGATCCAATAGTTAATAAAACAATTGCATAATAAAAGGTCAACTATTTAACAATTTTTAGGGGGAATTGTGACCTAGACATTAATTCTTGATATCGATAGTTTTCTTAGTGATTTCTTTCGTTTCTGTGTCCAATATTGTTGCCTATTTTATTTTAATTATTAAGTTTCATTTTCTTAATTGAAAACCAAAATCTAATTCATTAGCTAGATAATAGGAGAAAGGTAATTATTAGTAATCACTCTCTTCGCGGATTGACCCATACTTGCAAATACTAGCTACAACTATGTTGTACACTTGTAGTAAATTATATTGGTATAAAAATAACCAATCAGCGATAGGCGCAAAATTAGTAAAAGGAACAGCTTCAACAGACTAAACTTAGAAACCATATATCTAAAAAATGATGGGGCACGTGTGATACATCAAGAGACAACGTCTGTGGCAAATGTTTCTGTACAGGCGCCAACCAATGCCTAAAGGTTGACTATGCGCTCATGCCAGTCAACAGAAGGACATTAACCGAGGCGAAAGATTGCACACATCAAACAGTTCCCAAACCCCTTTTATTTGATTTTATATTTTTTAAAACCTTAATTTCAATTAAATTAATTTCGTGGAGACTAAATTAGTTTAAACTCTTAATAAATTTAGAAAAGTATCTTTTAATTGTTTGAAAACTATTTTGAAAGGGTTGTTTTATTAGGAATACTTAGGAATTTAGTTTAATTTTTCAAGTAGTTAAATTATTAAATTAAATTAATTATCAAATTAATAATTAGAATCAAGCAAATCTTTAAAAGAGCTATCTTTCATAATTGGATTATGTTGGATAACCAATATAATGACATTATATTAATTAAGATGAGATCTTAATTTCAAAATTAAAGTAATTATTTTTCTTAATATGATTAAGATTAATAATTAGATTGATTCCTATTTAATTTTAGAAAAGTAGTTTCTAAAATTAGAATTAGTTAGTTTTAAATTAATTAATTAGATTCCTTAAAATTAAGAAAAAAATTTCTTAAGTAATTAATAATGTGTTCTTAATTATATTTATTTATTTCAATTTGACTAAGATAAATTAAATAAATGATTTTATTTTCTTAGAGAATTATTTTTTATTTATTTGTAAATTTTCCTTTATTTATGAATAATAAGTTTCTTGATTTATTAGAAAAAAAGAGTTTTCATTTATTAATTGAAAAAGTGTTTTCTTTCATATTATGAAAATATTTTTCTAATTTATTACAGTAAGATTTTTATAATTAATTAAGAAATCAATCTCTAAATAGATAATGTAAAGGAATTTCTTAATTAAATTTAAAGGTATTTTATTTAATTTTGAAGTAGCTTCCTTTTAATAGTAGAAAATGGTTTCTAATTAAGGAAAAGTAATTTCTAATGAGATTAGAAATAGTTTTCTAATTGGATTAGAATGTGTTACTTATATAATTTTATAAAAAACAACAAAATTTCTAAATTATAATAAGTAACATAATTGATTAAAAAAATTCAATTAAATTTTGTTAAAGGAGTCAAGATATTTAGAAATAATTTCTAATTAGATTTGAAAATTGTTTTCAAATCAAAATAAATTTCTTTTTGGAATAGGAATTTAACTTATTTAGGAGTCAATAGGTTTAATCTAATTTAAATTTTACAAAGAGTTGAAAATATTATTTTAGATTGTGAAGATCAATAACTTGAATCAAACAAAGCATGATATTTTATGCATATAATTTGATTATGAGTGCATAAGATGCATATTTTATTTATATGTTAGATGTATATATTAGATGCATAATAAAATGGATGTCTTATATGAGTGATATTTTACAAGCAATTTTATGTTTAATGAGATGAATGAAATAAAATCCCTCATTAAAATATTAAGTATAGATTGAGAACATGATTGTTGTCTTCGACTGTTATAAGAATAAACTAAAGTTTTATTTATTGTTAGGCTTGTTAAGTAAACTCAATGTCTCTTTAACCCGAATCATTTAGTTTTATAATAGTGGGTTCTACTTAAATAAATTTGTGTGATTTGGATGAGAAAACTCATGATTGCATAAATTTAAAGGCAGAGCTAGGAATAAGATATATGATATATTTTGGTAAGAGTTGTCACCTAATGTATCTAGGAGTCACATGAGATGTGATTGATAAAGTTGTTATCTACCTAATTTAAGTTTAGTTGGTTTGTTGAGCAGACTCAAGATCAACTATATTTCAACAGGATCCTAGCTCATTAGAAAGATTAGAGTAATCTTTTTGAATATTAGTGAGGGTTATTATTTCAAATGAAATAGTGGGAAGAACTAAATACATGATTAACGTCCTAATCTCATTTGGTAGTCTGACATGTAATTAATTACTTGTTTTTCTTACATTTATATTATGTTCTAAGTGGAATTTACCTTGTTTTATATAGTTAATACTAAGTTAGTGAACCAAATTTCTTGGACATAGGATTATGTTTGAGAAGAGTTCTCAAAGTTAGAAAAGAAAAATTGTATACCCGTTATGAAATTTTGCTATAATCCTTGTTGAGGATTCGGTAACAAAGTCTTAAAAATATATCATAATCATACAAATGAAAAAATGTATTCACATCTTAAGTTGACTAATGTCTCATAAACTTTTATGGCAACATGAAAGATGTATATCAACACCATAATAGCAAGAGGTATTGATTGCAAAAACAAACTACTTGTTTTACGCTAAAAACTGCAAACATACGGGTCGTTACTTGTAGTAAAAAGGGGATATCATCCCACAGAGATTGTGTTTAGGCACCATTTAATTCAGTTTGTGCTTTGTTTAAGAATAAAATTCAAATAATAAGAACTGAAAAATAAACTAAATCAAACTAACTAACAATGAACAAATAATGTAGCAAAAATGCAGAAACTTTGATTTCAAGATTAAAGATTAGAGATCACTTTTTTCCTATCTTGTCTCCCTCTTACTTGTTGATTAAATTATGCCTCACCTAAGAGGTCTTAATGTTTCAATCACCCTCTATCAAGGTGTAATCAATGTCCCTAGCAAAATTAAACGGAATTGACTATGCAATCTCTCAATCTATAAAATCAATCCACTAATTTAACTGGTTATAAAGTTATCCTATGGGTAATCAACTAATTAGTCAAGATCTCTCTCTAACTAATCAATTAAATTGATAAATGCAAGTCTATAGGGTGTCAAATCTCATTGTATAACCCTACATAATTTACCCAACTCAATTTCTCAATATATGTAAGTTTTAAGATAACATTTATCAAAAGCATTCATTCATTCAAAATAACAAAGTAGGAGTTCAATAAGTAGTTTAAAAGTAATCTCTACAATAAATTCAGTAACTAATAATAGGAACAAGTTCAACCATATCCATATTCTCTAGAATATAAAACATACTGAAAAAAAAAAAAACAAATACAATGGTATCTTTCTTCCCTTTTTGTATATGAAAATCTAGAAAATAGAAGTTCTTGATTATCAATCCCGATTCCCACCTTTTTTTCCTAAAAGCTTGTGACTTTTCATGAATAGTTAGAGAAAATCTACATGGTGGCTGCCTCCAATATGTGTATGTGTATTTGTAAGAAAGGCCTAGGGTTTTTTTCTATTTAGGGTAACCTAGGGTCTTTTCGGGTTCTAAAAAGAAAGAAAAGTGCCTCAAAAACTTGAGTCTGGAACTGTCCCCGTGTTTGTCCCGACGCTGGCCACAATCATGGCCTATATGACGCGATTGTGGCCCTTGAGTAAGCTCTCTGTCACGATCGTAGGCTAATCCTGGTGCTTCTGTCACAATCATGGCCTGCTTGCCACTATTGCGGACCAATTGTGGTGCCTCTGTCACAATCATGGCCTACTTAGTTCAGGTCTCCTCTAAAACTCCTCCATTCTTCAATATTGGCCTTGAAACACTAGCAAACTCATCAAAGCACCTCAAATACACAACATTGAAGCTCAAAAGCATGCTTTAACCTATAAAACACTTAAAACAAGAATATTTAACAAACTAACACAATTTTAACTTAAGCACACACTAAATAATCAAATTAACAACTAAACAAACACCAAACTACCCACTAAAACATGATGCAATCTACAACTATCAAGATGCAAGAGGTTACATAGAGTTGAGCTAAAAGATATAATACCTTGTTGGACTTAATTTAGCCTACTAAATGCATAAACATGGACATTGATTAAAGACATTTTCTATAGTATGATAATAGTTGTCGTAAGAAGAAAAATGATTGCATGTCTTTTCTTGCCTATACTGGATATGATAGAGATCATATGTATTTTGAGTTTATGCTTATGAGTATTTGATACTAAATTTTGATTCAACATTATTATAATGTTCAAAAATGATAAGAAATAGATTATTAAGCAAAAAATAGTTTAATCAATTTTATACAAATAGTTTATATGTGTTGGATCAAAGGAGACTTATGCTTAACATAAATGGCAAGAATACAAAGTTGGATAACTAAGGCTATCCTTTTATGACAAATTGGTTAAATCAACATAACAAGAACCATAAAGTTATATTCAAGGATATGTGTATCATTTTGACTATGAATCGTATGAAACTTGTCAAGTTGAAGGATAAGCATATCAAATTATGGTCAAAGGATGATGATGATATTAAATTGTTAAATTTATACATATGATGTATTGTCTGGAATAATAATTCATAAAAGTATAATACTTACATTTCATTATGTTACTAATAACTTTTTATGATATGGTCATATGTATTAAATAAAAATGTTAATTTAAAATTTTTGAAAATTTTAAGCTTAAATATAAGTAGAAATTAAGCATTGAGAATGCTGAATCAGTTCGATGAGATTGTTATGGTAAGTTTTAAATTTTTGGTTATTTATAGGGAATAAGATTCTCTGGTAAATACCTTCACAATAAAATTCCATAAGAGTCGGATTTATGTGTGGAGAAAAAAACAATTTGAGATATTGTATAATGCAATAGTATTTCTTCTATAACTATGCCTAGTATAATGACTTACCATTAATAGTTCCAAATGAATCAATTAGTAAGACTTCATATTAGATATGAAATTCTAAGTCTTTGAAAGAGTCAAAGTTAACGATTCAAGGATGTGATGCTTAGTTAAAGCATACATTATCCATTAAGTTTAGAACTAAATTAGATAATAAAAGGTTATAAGATATCCAAAAGATTAGATATAATCTTATAGACTTACTAAACAAATTGTTTGTTTCAATATATGCTTTTAGGAGAATGGTTCCTAATATAATTAGTGGGAGTGAGATGAAATTTGAAAAGTTCAAATCTCTTAATAGTACTTCAAATTGAAACTATTTTCTTTATTGATACATTTGATGTATAGTTGAAAGGCTACCAGACATTCAAAGATTCACTTTTTTATGAATTCAAATAGTTTGTTTTTGAGATGATTTTATCATGTCTGCAAGAAGGCAAGTGGGAGTAGAGTTGTCCTCAGGAGTTTGTGGAGACATATTCCTCATAGAGAACAACAATTCTAATTTTCAATTGTTTAAAAAATAATTGTCCAAGAATAACTTTTGTTGGATGTGAAAAAGTTAACGATTTAATTATGGGAATCTAAAACTTAACAATTTAGATTGGATGTTGATCACCTATTCTAACTCTAAGTACGTAGATAATGTACTAAAGATGTTTAGTATTTGAGATATTAGATACTTGTGACGTATTATAAATGTCCATCATTCTATATATGAGTTGATATTTGAGTTCAAAATGATAAGGATATTCACTTTAGAAGTAAATCCTAATTAAAGTCTATTTACTTAAAATAATATCATTGGAAAGGTTCCACTATAGCAACAGTTGCTAATTAAGTCATACTACATTTTTCTTTTAGTGGAAATGATTAACTAGATTAATAATTTATTTAATGAACTTGATATAGTTCTTTTGTAACATCACCTATACGGAACCTACAACCATTCACACACATAGAAATTAAATTCATGTACACACATTCAACGTATACAATTATATTCAATACTATACATATACACATTACAAAACTCCCCAATGCTTAACATTATCACTTAACAGTCGTAATACATTTTTACATTAACATGGTAATCTAGAAGAAAACATACAATTTCCTTTCTTTATTACATGTGCAATCATTTGTAACTATAAACACATTCTAAAAGTACTTTTTCTTCTATCTGTTAGGCTTGGTCCTTGCAGATGTTCCCTATACCTTACTCCTATGACTTGGACCTACACGAATTAACACACGTGCTAAGCTTGAAAGCTTAGTAGGAAAAATACTTAGTGTAGATGAACACTCACAGCAGTCATCCACCAAGCACACACATTCAAACATATTACAACTCATATACCATAAATTCATATTCGTGAACCAAACATTGATATTCAATGCTCACATAAACAATGATGGTATACTTAAGCAAAGTACATAGTGAAAATATGCTTCAACATAGTATTCATATACCAAAAATGCACATTCATAAGCCAAATATTGATATTCAACACTCGTTAATACAAATTATCAATATAATTGCACATCATTACAATAAATACAAATGCTTATCAATACCAATTATTAATATCATCATGTTGTATTTCTTACTTATGATTGTTAAGTTTCCATTTTGTGTTAAGCATGCACATTTTCTATGGGTGTGGATAATGGGTATTGTAGATATCTGAAGATATCAAACTGTGGATACCCAAGGTATCAAACTGTAAGAAGTTATCAAACTGTGGATACCCGAAGGTATCGAACTGTGGACACCGATGGTGTCAAACTATAGCAGCTATACTGTAACCCTATAGGCATGCCTATTTATCCACCACTAAGCCAATAAAGCAGGCACTTTAATATTTCCTTTAACCATTTGCCAATTTTACAATTCATATATTGACAAGTCATATTATATACATTTCAAGTCATAAAATTTGTATCTATGTTCATACATGTAATTTATAACTTATCACCATTAGAAAGGTGTCAAAATCACACTTGTATAATCATACTATAGATATATGAGAGATAAATATGCGTACAAATAATTTATATACATGTAAGATTTCTTTGGAATGCATTATGCTTAATCTTATATTCCAGTGTTTAGTCTCCCAATTCACATGTGGTAAGTCCTATTTCATTTATTTCTAGGTGTTCAAAAAGTTTCATACACATTCAAAAAGGTTCAGATAAGATTCGGTAAAAATTCAGAAGCAAAAAAAATCCCAAAATAGTGCAATTTAAGCTAAACCCCAAAGTGGTCTAAAAATAGGCAAACTATTAGTCCAAGAACAAATCACATGACAGAGTCTAGTTGTTCCTTAAAATTCGTATAGAAAAAGTCAGAACTAGCTTTCATGGTCTTCTAAACATTTGTCCATATTTGTCTCTAGTTTCCAAAACACTAAAGATTAGGCCATTCAAAATTCTAACATATAAGTTATAGACCAATTATCACAAGCTGATAAGTGCAACATCAGGTCACCATCTTTTATCCCAATTTCCAACGTCATAAATCAGAGTCTCTTCTATAGATTTCTAGTTCTATGTCTTATTTTTTATATACAACTAAAATAACCAAATTTAGAGGTCGGTGGTCTGGTTTATGACCCAAACAATGTGACTGGTTCATCAAATCCTAGAAAGAATTCCACTACACGATAATCTCTTATCATATTTAACCAATTCTATGCAAAATAACACCAAATTAGCACCAAAGCATCATCCCAGCAACCATTACACATCCAAATGAATCTTTTTACACATTCAAATATACATAAATACAAAAAGTAACTAAGTGAAGTCCCAAACCTTAAAATTGGCAAAGTAGTTCTTCTAATGCTTTTCCTTCCCTTCCTCTTTGGCTTTGCTTGAATCACAACTGAAAAATGATGGGATGAAGAAGGTGAAATGAGGAGGAGAAAAATCTGAAGTTAAGCAATCAAAGTTTCATCCATCTTCCCTTTCCATATGCCTTTTTATGAATTTTCTAGTCTAAGATACATGTTTCAATCCCATTGGACCATATGTCATAATCTTATTAGACTACGTATTACAATCCCATTGGACCACATGTTACAATTCAATTAGACCATGTGTTACAATTCTATTGGACCATGTGTTACAATTCTATTAGACCATGTGTTAGAATTTTATTGGACCATGTGTTACAATTCTATTAGACACACATGCTTTAATCTTATTAGTCCATGACTTGACTTTAGGAAAATTGCATATTGGTCCTACTTCTTCTTCCTTTAATTCCCACATTTGCCTATGATCTTATCAATTTCATTCCCCTGTGTCTTAATTTTATAGTGGCATAAATTTCATGCAATTTGGTTAATTATATTGGGAGTTATACCCCAAAAACTATGAGCTATTCGACAACAAAGATAGTAGCCAGAACTTAACTTCAAAATAGAATTCAAAATTTTTAGAGGCAGAATCGAATTTTAGTTCCTTCATGAAAGTTTAAACTGTCTCTAGTTTAATCTCCAATTGAAATTATCCAATTTGTAGGTCTACAGGCCAAGATATGCCCAAATTATAGAAATCTATTCGGTGGAACCTATCCATTCAGCGAGATACACATCCCAAGTCAACTAACTTCGGTCTTATCATACAAGAGCAACACAAAAATACATCCAATTTAATCAAAAACACCCCATTTACTTATGTAATACTTCTTTTATCAATTCTCATCACATCAAATTCATAAATCCAAGCAAACATATCAAAAATTTCCATACATATTTCACATCTAAGTATGTATGTTCATGCTGAAGCGAACAAGTTATCCATTTACCCTCGTCTTCTACATTAAGTATCATTATATCTCTTACTATAATTACATGTACTTAATTCATTATGGTTACTTCTTAATACACCCTAGACATACTATAATACTTCTAGGATATATGTTGGGGTGTTATATCTTTGCATTGTTCAAGATAGTAATGTACTTTGGAACATTTGAGCTAATGGGCTTGCAAAATGAGCTAAGGTTTCATCAAAGAACAAATGATGTATTTGGACAACTTTTCTTAATTATGATGATAATTAAGGTGAAAGTTGTAAGAATTAAGCAAGTTCTCATTATAGAAAATCTTGTAGAATTCTCTTATTAAGCCACTATCCCAGTAGTAGTACAATCGTCTTATAGAATTCTCTTATTAAACCACTATCCTAGCAGTAGTATAATCGTCATATAACTTAAATGATTGGCTTATTGCAATTAAGAGATTGTTATTTACCCCACAACCAATCGATTGGTTGTAGTTTAGTGACAATATAATTTAAATACATTCTTTATCTTGTACATGTTTAGATTTATATGATAAAGTCTATGAGATAATTATACATTGCAAATGAAATTATAATGAGATTATAATTATGAAATTCATATTGCATTTATTAATTATTCCTAAATTACTCTTAGTCATTGTTTTATTAAGATTGGATATTAATGAAATGTAAAAAGACTAGCACACGTGATATTTTTCCTTATGAAAGAAGTAGTCGATCTCATAGACTAAAGTATGGAGATACTTCAACAACCGTATGGGTGCCTATTGGAGAACAAGTTCACTGAATAGACCTGATATGAGAAATCTATTTGGAACATTATTTGTATGTCTATGGAATTCTCATTGTGATGATTATATAAGTGATCCTTTAACCTAAGGTCTCCAAAGTTATATTTTACAGGAATTGTTATATTTTGATACTACTTATGACCTATTATAATCATAAGTTGTTTAGTCAGTAGTCATTAGATGTAGCATTAACTATATCGAGGCATTTATGTGATCAAGATAGGTTTCATCACCCCAAAGAGTATTGATTCGAAAAATCCTTGACAAAGTTGGAATGAAACTTTGTAAATAGTTTACAAATGTCATCAATTGATTCAATAGCTAACGGAGAAAAACTAATATGATTGGACTCAAAAGGAGTAAACATTAATTCTATGCTCTGTCAAATCTAAACATTATATGATGAATGGATTAAATTATACAGAAAAATCATTCACAAAAAGGTTAGTCAAAACCACCTGACATTCCTAAGTTTTTAGATGGTCATGATGTATTGCTAAATGTCAATCTTAATTTATGATTATAAATTGTTAATTGGAGAATTAAAGATAAATTAAAAGGATTTTTAATTTATCTAATTATAATTATAAATTATATTATTGTCAACATATTTAAGAATCAAATGAGTCTTACATAAAGAATATGTCAAAAAGAGGAAAGATATTTAATCAAGTTGGACTTAATTATAAAGTTTAAGAAGTTTTATGATTAAATATTAAATAATTAATAAATAAGAATCAATACGATATATTAAATCTTATTTAGGTATAATTGATATTCAATTAGAATTATTTGTAATTCTAATTAAATTTTATTTAAATTATAATTTAATTTCAATTAAATTACTAAAATGTTTAAAATTTATTATAAATAGGTTTAAGTTCTAATGGAGATAACATTTCTTACTTAACCTATTTTATGAATACTGTTAGAAGCCAGACACTTGTGCAGTTATGGTAATTGAGACGGACTAGTTTCAGAAACAGTTCAAAGGATATAACAAGAAAGGGATCAAACTTTAGAATAAAGTACGAATTAAAATTTATGCTTTGTTATAATTTATATATTAATCATTTTATAAAATTAAAGTAATATTAATTTTTTAGAAATCAAAATACAAAAAAAATTCTTGATTATTCTCCTGCTGCTGGAGTAGAAATTCGATTAGTCCTAATTTTCTTTCGGGGGGTGGGGATTCTTGCATACTTATAACTAATCTTAACGTCCATTCCAGTCCGACCAAGCGCCGTTAACCTTCCAATGTAAGGAGGCGGTTAGACTAACCACTAGCCATTAGCTTCCAATGTAAGGAGTCGGTTAGATTAACCACTGGCCATTAGCTTCCAATATAAGGAGGCGGTTGTATAACGTATTGGTGAAACTTGGGACGTAAGCTATTAGCCGTTAGAAAACCAGAACCCACTGAGCTTGACGGTTACACCTCTCGTTCTCCGCTCACTTTCCCGCTCTCTGCACAAGCAGCTTCTGTACTCACTTCCCAATCTTACTCCGCAGGTAACCATTTAAGCTCCTTGTCAAAGGTATAAATATTTAAGCTCCTTGGTTAATCATCTGTTTCATTTCGATGTTACATTCTCCGTGGCAAATGGGGTTTTGTAGTTAAGAGATTTCAGTGAGAAAGGTTGAACCTCCACTGTTTCTTTTTATAATGGTTGAGTGCAGTATGCTTGTTTTGATTTTTCGATTTGGTCATGGGATGGAGAGAATATACAGTCAATGTTGGGGTTGTCATTAGGTTCAAATTTTCGATTTTGGGAAGCAGTGCTTGGAACATCATGGTTAGAGTCGAGAAAGAAGAAGAATTGTACAAAGGGAATCTATCAAACCAAGTCATAGATGCTTCTCCTTGCTCAATTTATTTTGGCAACTGTGGAGCTTCCACCAGGTCAGTTTCTTGTCCATGTCAGAAGACTTATGCCTGTGTTCTGTAAATACTTGTTAGTATCAGCTTGGTTACATGGTTTTATGTGGTTTGGACTTGTATACGCTTCTTTGATATTGTGAGATGGGTTTAATCTTAGTGCTTTCCCCACATCCATTTGAAATTTTTATTGACAGAAAATATTATAGGTGACCGGGATATTCGGGCGCAAGGGATTTCTTTTTACGGGGACTTTTAATTATATGTAATATTTGTATGTGTACCTTTAGTACATGAATAGCCCTAGTAATGTTGATTCTGCTTCTATAGGAGGGCAACTGGTCCAGCTAGACAATCTACAAGGGGAGGCTGGACAGAGGAAGAGGTAAGTCATCAAAAACTCTAGTCAGGTATGAGTTCTCTCTTTAGTATCACACGGAAATAGCCAAAAAGAACTTCCCACAGACTCGTACGTGTTGAGATTTGGTTGAATATTATAAACGCACAGTAGGATTTGAAAGAAATGGTCTTTTGCTGTCTTGCTGAATTATAGTTGTCTGCAGTATGAGAAGATTGCAATGAATTAGAAAAAACTTTTAACATAGCAGTATATTGCTTTCTGATATTTTTCAAAAACAAAACCTATTGTTTTCTATTTCCTTTTTTATGCTGATATGTTTTTATAAATAGCTACTAAATTGGCGTAGTTGCATGCAAATATAATATTTTAGGCTTAATTTCTTGTACATGGGATTGAAACTTGCAATATTGTTTTTTGAAAAATAAAAATAAATAATTTCATTAGCTAAGGATCAACCTTACACAACATTGCAATGAGTATCTCCCACAACTTCTGCTAATAAGTTGTAATTCCTACAATGAAACTTGCAACTGTTGAAGAAAAAGATTTTAATCAACAGGATTATCTGCTGACAAAATCAGTCAGAAAGTTCAAGGGGAGGAACTGGAAGAAAATTGGTGAGTGTGACTATTTGTTTTCCTTTCCTTTATGATTATGCGCCTCTCATCTTTAACATATATTTTGTTTCCCTTTGCCTTCATGGGGCACTATTTTAGTGCTCCAGAGATATTTACAAGCTACATAATCTGAGCTCAAAATTAAGTGTGGAGAACACTACTATCATTATTGTTTGCTCTTTAAATCTGTTCTCCCTCAATAGATTTTGGAATGTATAAGATAAGCATGGTGTTTACTATCAAAGATGATATTTTCACTAATTTTGTACGTCGCACAGCTGAATTTCTTCCAGGGAGAACTATTTCTCAGTGCTTTTGTCGTTGGAAAAGGGTTCTAAATCCTGAAATAATCAAAGGAACTTGGACAAAAGAGGTACAACCAGTCTTGCATTCGTCCTAGCTTTGCAAATTTTCACCTTTGTGATATGACTGATAGACGTGAGATTTATATAAATTTTTCTTAAATTTTCAGGAGGATGATTGTATTATAGAGCTGGTCAGAAAGTACGGTTTCAGGAAATGGTCTCTAATCGCAAAATGTTTATCCGGTCGGCTGGGAAAGCAATGTCGAGAAAGGCAAGAGATCGAAATTTCTTTCTCTTCTTCTATAAACTGTCCAATGATGTGTGGTTCTTGTATGATTTGTACATTGCGTGAGCTTGGACCCATCAGCTTATGGAAAACCTATTGAAAGATGAAGAGAAAAAGAGAGAATAGAATTATATAGGATTCATAACCTAATAATACTAAATCCCTAATACTCAGCTTAAATGAATAGTATGCATGCTTCAATGTGTTACTAGTAGTCTTATTTACTTAGCTCTTTACTTTATGTAGACTCCGGAATCCCTTTCTCTTTTGGCTACGGTCTTTTTTTTTTTTAACCTTTTTGGCACTACTTTTATAAATACCCTACGAACTGCAAGCATAAAGACTTTCATACTCGAAAGGAAATCAATTACTGACTTTCAAATAGTTGTAATTAATTAAACTTTATATCAGGTAGAAATTGTTAGTATTAGCATAGTAGCAGTCATGTTGGTTAGTAAACAGAACTCAAAGTCTGAAGGTGTTAATGCTTTCTTACTTGACTTTATTTTTTCAAGGGGATTGCTGTATTACATATAGTTTTACTTTCAATTTATTGGTGACCTATCTTTTGTAATGTTATTAAACATTGACAGGTGGCACAATCATTTAGACCCAGCTTTGAAGAGAGCTTCATGGACAGAAGAGGAGGAATCAACTCTGACTTACTACCATGAGGTATATGGGAACAAGTGGGCAGAAATAGCAAAGTTTTTACCAGGAAGGTATGTAACGATATGAACTCAAGGTGATGTCACTTCTAATGAACCAGAATCAACAGAAGCTGGAAGTTCTGCAAAATCCTTGTTAAAAGTCATGTTGTTTTTAGTGCGGTAATAAAGTATACGTTTATACAATTTGGATTTTTGAATGAACGTTTCTTTTCATTTCTTTGTTTTCTTCTAACAACCAGGTTTGATATATTCTCTATATCCTGAAAATTTACAGGAGCGATAATGCAGTAAAGAATCACTGGAATTGCATAATCAAGAAGAAACTTGATTCACCTCATAGATTTGCCGTGGATTCATTAACATTTAACTCTACCAACTTCTGCGCTTGCCTGAAAGCAGAAATTCCTTGCAATGTTGACAATTGGGTGTCTTCTAGTCAAAAGAAAGAGTTGAAGCATGACGCTGAGACAAGTCATTTACAATTGGTTTACGGTACTACCATTAGGGGGCAAAAGCATTCAGAAGCCAATGATTTTGCAGCAGCATTGATTTTAAATGGATTGAAACATGGGGTGCGAATTCATAACAGTGGAGCTAGTGCCACTGTTGAAACCGTTGGGTCTGGAATAATAAATGTTGAACACGAAGACATCAATAGTACCCCTGCGCTTAATTTGGAGCTAACATTGAATGTGCCTGCTTCTAGTGGATCATATTACAACCCTGAAGAAGGTGTTCAGCCTTTCGATCCTAAACTAGCCAAATCTCCTGGAGGGATTAGTAATCATGATCAGGGTATCTTGTATTCAGGTTTTGGCAACAGAGATTACTATACTTCCAGATTCGATCATGACAATAGTCAAGCTAATAAGGACAAAGATGAAAAATCGCATATGTCATCAGAGAAGAAAAGTGAGCACTTCCTGGATCAAGAATCACGACGACTTCAACCTATGGCCATCTGTTTCAAAAGCAATGAACTAAGAGGTGTAGCCAGCCATTCAGTACTTCCAAAGAGTCCATCCACTCCCAAAAGCGCTGCAAAAAGCTTTTCTAGTGGTAGCAGTGCAGGATCCATATTAAGGAGCTCAGCAATGTCCTTTAAGAACACTCCTTCAATCATAAGAAAGAGAAGTTTCAGAAAGTCCGATACTGCTAACTTTTCTGATCCAACTTGCACACGTTCAGGAAAGCTGCCATGTAATTATAACAGCCAAGGTGTCAATGACAAAAAAGTTCTTGATGTGAAGCGAGGTTTTCACTCTTCCTTCCATGGACCTGGAGCTATTGAATCTATTACAAGATACCTGGGATGTGAATTTGACATGGAAAGCGATATAGCTGTTGGCAAATGTAGAAACTTAGTTCCTGCAACTCAATCACTGAAAGTGGAAAGTTTTTCAAACGAAATGGAGATTCCTTAAAGATAGTTAAGACTGGTAAGTGATTGACATGTTTTTTTACTTTACCCCCTCAGATCAAGGTAAGCAACGAATGCATATTATACCTACTAATGTGCAACCAATCAAAGGATAAGAATTGTACCTTTACCCTTTATCAGGTAAACGCGTCAATGTTTATGAAACTCATGTACACTTTCACATACCACAATGCCCTATATTTCTGGTTGAAAATTCCAGTTCGTTACAGGAGCAATGTCATATAGAAGGGGACCGATTTGGCTTAATTTGCTTGATGTACATGTCAAAGATACTCCTTTATTAGATTTTTCAGTAGTTTTATAGTTTCATAAAATCTTAAATATCTACCATGTAATTGAAAAGAAATAAATACCTAGCATATGGCTTTGTCACAACCGTATCGCACAACTCCACCACCTCCTTCTTCCGAGGATGGGAACCCCTTGACGAAGGTTGAGGAAGCATTGTATGAACTGAGCCTTTGTCTTTGACAGTTAATTTGTTCCCTCTGTATGTAAATTAGGTTCATGGATCTACATTTGCCGTCAATGGGTGACTATTTTCAGGAACAGAAGACAGCAGTAGATGTGGTGAGGAGAATTGTTCTATGCTAGTGACGGGAAAAGAGAGAGCAGAAATTCCATCAACAGCAAGAATTAATACTTTCATCTGGCGTGGAATATGCTTTGACCAATGGCCCTTAATGTTTCTATGTGTCTTTAGTCTTCCTGTGGAGCTGAAAGCATCAAATCTAACGAAGATGACGTTTGCTTAGAGAACGTCGTTGGAATTGGTCAGCTACCTTTGATGATTATGAACATAAAAATGTAGATAGAAATACTATGCAGAAACTTTTGGTTGTGAATGAGTATTCGAGCTAATGCACGAACTCCGTAGCCGACTATAACTTTAGTACCAACTAAAATTCATATATCCAACGCAGAAGTGAGGTCAAAAGAGTCGAAATGGCATCGTCATGGTTATATATAATTACAATTAAGCGAGGCTCTAATTTATATTTTGATGATAACAAATAAGATTAATATTTTATTTATGATAAAAAAGTAAAATAAAATTATTCAAACATATATATTAATTGAGCCAAAAGACACAATATAGTACAAAGTAAAACTTTTTAAGTGGTCTTTAAAACTAAAAAGAAGGAATGAAGAGAGCTCTTGAACTTGAAGAATATTTAAGTAAAGATCAAGCCAATTGAATCAAGATCAAAGAAGATTAAAACAAAATCAATATAAAATTTATTGCAATCTTCCTATTGTTGGGAAACTGGGCTGGGATATGATCCCGACTGCAACGAAATAATTACGAAAATTTTTTGCAACTTTTAATTTCCAAAAAACCAAAATTGCTTTAATTCTATAAAATTATTAACACAAATTATAATAAAGCAGAAACTTAATTTGTACCTTATTTCGAAGCTTGATCATTATCTTGTCGTATCTCTCGAACCGTTCTCCAAATTGATTCGTTTCAACCACCGTAACCGCACAAATGTCTGACCTCTAACATTATCTATAGAATGAGTTGAGAGAACTTTGTAACTCTTACAAAAAGGGTTAAACAAGAAGTACTAACTCCATAGAGCTTAAGCCTATTTATAATAGGTTCTTGCCATTTATGTTAAGCATGAGTCTCATTTGATCCTACACATACAAACTCTTTGTATAAAATTGGATTAACTAGTTTTACTTAATAATATATTTCTAACCATTCATTGAACATTACAATAATGTTGAATCTAAATTCAGTATCATATACTCATAAGCATGAATTAGAAATACATATGATCTCTATCATATCACATATAGGCAAGAAAAGTCATGCAATCATTTTCTTCTTATGAAAACTATTATCATACTATAGCAAAGCCTTTACTTGTAGTCCACAATTATACTTTTAGTAGGCTAAATTAAGTGGAACAATTACAACAAGATATTATACCTTTCAGCTCTACCCCTGCAACCTTTTGTATTTTGCTATCACGATGTTGACATATATCTTACATATTGTCATCAAAGTTTATGAGACATTAGTTAACGCAAAATGTCAATACATTTTGTCATTTATATGATTTTGACATATCTCTAAAACTTTGTTGTCAAATCTTTAACAGAGATTATAGCAAAATTTCATAATGGACATACAATTTTTCTTTTCTAACTTTGAGAACTTTTCTCAAATATAACCTACGTCCAACAAATTTGGTTCACTAACTAATATCAGCTATACTAAACAAGGTAAATTCTACTAAGAACAAAATATAAATGTAAGAAAAACAAGTAATCAATTATATGTCATGACTACTAAATAAGATTAAGATTTTAATCATGCATTTGGTTACTCCCACTATTTTATTCAAAATAATAACCCTCACTTCTGTTCAAAAAGATTACTCTAATCTCTCTAGTGAGTTAAGATCTCATTCAAATATAGTTGCCATTGAGTTTGTCCAACAAACCAACTAGACTTAAATTAGGTAGATATCAACTTTTTCAATCACATTTCATATGACTCTTAGATCTGTTAGGTGACAACTTTTGCCAAAATATATCTTATATATTATTCCTAATCTTGCCTCTAAATTCATGTGATCATGAGTTTGTTCATCCAAATCACGCAAATTTAGTTAAGTAGAACTCACCATTATAAGAATAATTATGTTTAGAATAAAGCGACCTCGAGTTTGCACAACAAGCCTACAATAAACAGAATTATAGTTTATTCTTATAAGAAGACAACAATTATGTTCTTAACGTGTACTTAATATTTTAACGAGGGATTTAATTTCATTTGTCTCTTCAAACACAAATTGCATGTAAAATATCACACATATAAAATATACAATTTATCATGTATCCAATATACCTATCAACCATATAAATAAAGTATGCAACTTATGCAGTCATAATCAAATTATATGCATAAAATATCAAGCTTCGTTTGATTCTAGTTATTCATTTTCATAATCTAAAATAATATTTTCAACTATTTGGAAAAATTAAATTAGATTAAACTCATTGATTCTAAATGAATTAAATTCCTATTTCAAATATAAATTTAATTTAATTTGAAAACAAATTTTCAAATCCAATTGGAAATTATTTCCAATTATTTTGACTCCTTTAACAAAAATTAATTGAAAATTTTTTCAATAAATTATTGTTTTTACTTATTGTAATTTAGAAAAAAATTCTTTTTCAAATTGATATAATTAATACATTCTAATCCAATTAGAAAACTATTTCTAATCTAATTAGAAATTATTTTCTTATATTAGAAAACTATTTTCTAAAATTAAAAGGAAACTACTTTCAAAATTAAATATAATACTCTTAAATTTAATTAAGAAAGTCCTTTATATTATTTATTTAGAGATTGATTTTTTAATAAATTAGAAAACCTTTCTTTAATAAATTAGAAAACTATTTTCAAAAATATTAAAGAAAGCTCCTTTTCTTGATAAATAAATAAAAACACTTTTCATATTTTAATCAAGATAATATCCTTTCTAATAAATCAAGAAACTTATTATTCATAAATAAAGAAACAATTTATAAATAAATTAAATAATGATTCTCTAAACAAATAAAATAATAAATTTAATTTATCTCAATTAAATTGAAATAAATAAATTTAATTAAGGAACATTTTTCTCAATTGCTTAAGAAAACTATTTTCTTAATTTTAAAGAGTAATTAATTAATTTCAATCTAATTGAAACTAATTAATCCCTATTTTGGAAACTATTTTTCTAATTAATTAATTTCAATATAATTGAAAATAATTAATTCTAATTTTAGAAACCACTTTTCTAAAAATAGTTAAGAATCAATATAATTGTTGATCTTAATCAAATTAAGAAAAATAATTATCTTAATTTTAGAATTGAATGGATAATTTAATTAATTTAATAATCCAACCCCTTGAAAAATTAAACTAAATTTCAAAGCATTCCTAATAATATTAACCCTTGGAAACAATTTTCAAAAAATGGAAGAACATTTTTTCAAATTTATAGAAATATAAACTAATTTATACAATTAAACTAATTTAATTGTATAAAGGATTTAAAAAAATATATGTGGGAAGTGTCTGGCGCATGACTTACACACGCCAGACATGCTCTATCGACATCCTGCCTCTCCACGTTTCTGCAAACTGCCTCTACCACGTTTACAACTGCTTCCTTCACATCGTCGACTCCTTATTGCCTCCCTGTTGTCGTCTCTCCATAGGCGTTTATCGCCTTTGGCGACGCCAACCAATGGCGTCGCTAGTGCTTCTGAACATCTGCACTAGTGGTGAAGCCACTGGTTTTCTTCCTCAACCAGCGACGAATTACTAGGCCTGGGTCTCCATGGCGATGTCTATCGCGCCTCCAGTGAACACCACCGTGCTTATGTGGATTGAGCAAGCGATGCCATCCATGGCATCACCTATGGCATCGTGAGTGGCGTTAAGAGACACTCTTATCACCGGCTGCAACACCTCGTCGCCTTATTCACAAATGGGCGACAATCGCCCATCTAAACCAATAAACACAAAACCAATCGCAAACAGACGCCAAAAAAAATCAAAATATGTAGTTTTCCAAAACACATGCAACATCCAAAATGCACTGGTTATGAGTTTCTCAAACCCATAACACAACATATAATCCATCCAACCAAAAAAAGAAATGTAGTCGCAGGCCACACGCATGTTATTCTTATTCAGCAATCGAAAAAACCTTCAACGACACCAAATAAAAAATGTTTCTAGGTTTCTGGTTTTTCCTAAGCTATTGAAAATTTCCAGAAGACACAAACAGAATAGGGAGCAGAAGCATATTCGATTTTTCAAAATCAACTACACAAACAAATCATTGATTTTTAGTTTTTGCCTTTTTGTTTTCCAGATCAGGATTTTTCTAGATTTCTAATATTTTGGATCTTCAGTTGAACTATTTATGCACAAAACACAAAACGTAAAACAACAATCGTTTTCCAGAAAACATATTTGCAGAAAAGCATAATATGTAATGCGTTTCCAAAACGCACTAAATCAGAAAACTCACAATATGCAACCAATCCAACAATATATTCTAAACTTTTTCAGGAATTAAACAGAATCAAATTCAAAGGTATCGTTGTTTTCTGAATTTCCATTGTTTAATATACTGTTTAACACTTAAACAATTTCAATTCCAAAATTCATCATCCTAACGATACAAAAACTTAATCAAATTATAGAATTAAAATATGTCTCTGATACTACTATTGGAAAATTAGGTCGGGATATGATCCCGACCGCAGCAGAATAATTACGAAACTTTTTTAGAACTTTTGATTTCTCAAAAACTAAGATCGCGTTAATTCTATCAAAGAATTAACACAAATTGTAATAAAACATAAACTTAATTCGTACCTTATTCGAAGTTTGATCTTTACCTCGTATCCCTCGAATCATTCCCGAAAATCGATCCGTTCAACCATCGTAGTCGCACAAATGTCAGGTCTCTAATGGTATTTACAGAATAAGTTAAGAGAACTCTATAACTCTTACAGAGAGGGTTAAGTAAGAAGTGCTAGCTTAATAGAGCTTAAGCCTATTTATAATAGGTTCTAGGCATAATTTCAATTAAACTTTAATTAGAATTATTTATAATTATAATTAAATATCAATTTGGTCTAACTAAAATTCAATATCTCATATTGATCTTTATTTATTAAATATCTTATATTTAATCATAAAGTTTATTAAACTTTTCAATCAAGTCCAACTTGATTAAATTAACTTTGCTCTCTTCAACTCATTCTATATGTGAGATCCATTAGGTTCCCAAATATGTTAGCAATGATTATAAATTCCTCCTTTTAATTTATCTTTATTTCTCCAATTAAATAATTTATAATCATAGATCAAGATTGGTGTCTAACAATGCATCATGACCACCCAAATATTTAGGAATGTCAAAGTGGCTTTGACTAACCTTTCTGCACATGATTTTACCGTAAAATTCAATCATTTCATCAACCAATGTTTCCATTAGACATAGAGCATATAATTAATGTCTACTTTATTTAGAGTCCAATCGTACTAGTTCTCCGCCATTAGCTATTGATTCAATTAATGATATTTGTAAACTATTTACAAAACGTTGTTCCACCTTGGCCAAGGATTTTCCGAATCAATACTAATCGAAAACAATGAAACATTCTCCCAAATTACTTTAGGGTGATGAATTCTATATTGATCACATAACTATCTCCATATAATTCATGCTACATCCAATGACTACCAATTGAACAACCCATGATTAAATAGGTTATAAATAGTATCAAAGCGTAGCAATTCCTATGTAAGATAACTTTGGTGATCTCAAGTCAAAGGTTCGTTTATACAATCATCATCATGAGAATTTCATAGATATACAAGTAATGTTCCAAATAGATTTCTCATATCGGGTCTATTCAGTGAACTTGTTCTATAACAAGCGCCCACACGTTTATTTAAGGATCTCTATACTTTAGCCTATGAGATTGACTACTTCTTCATAAGGAAAAAAAAACTTATGCTAGTCTTTTTATATTTTATTAATGTCCAATCTTAATAGAACAATGACTAGGAACATTTAGGAATAATAAATAAATGCAATATGAATCTCATAATTATAATCTCATTATAATTTCATTTGCAATATACAGTTATTCCATGGACTTTATCATATACATCTAAACTGTACAAGATAAAGAATGTATTTAAATAATTTATTACTAAACTATAACCAAAACAATTGGCTATAGGGCATAAACCAACACCTTAACTTTAACTTGGTCAATTTAATGCTTTATAAGCTTTACCTGCATAAACAATCTAGGTGTTGTAATATGAATAGGCTTCAACTAGTTGAACATTTGTTGTTAGATACCTTTATATTTAAGAAGTTGGTGTTATAATGACTAGTTTGTGTCTCTAACAATCAGTTAAGGATTGTTGACTATAAATACATGAGCTTTTACTTGTTGGGAATCTTTATTATATTTTATTTTTACAAAAACACGTTTGAATAAGTTTTTAAATAACAGTTTATGTATTTATTATGAATTGATTTTAAGATCGTGAGCAAGAAAAATTAATTTAAGTTGTAAGTTTCAATTATGAGATGATTCTAGTGTACTAAGGGATTCAAAGGAAGATTGCAAAATAATTTCTCTTCACTTAAGATAAACAAAGATTACTAAAAGGAGATTTCTCTTCATTTAGTAAAAAGAAGAGATTAGTATAACCCAAGTGACTCTTAGAAAGTAGACACATGTAAGGTTTATTTTTCTCATCAATTTGAAATTGATTTGTAATCTCTCTCTTCTGTATTTAATTATGGTGCTTATATGATTGTTATATCATTTGTTATTACTACTAAGCTAAATTTCCAAAATTTTATGCTCTCTCTTAAAGCATAATTATGAAAGCAATTACATTCATTTAGTATATCAGCTAAGCATCCAAGATTATAGGAATACCAATAAGATAAGATTTAGACTACTTTAAATACATAATAAATACATAAATTGTTCTTCAATTTAAGGTTAAATATATGGGGTTATTATAATCTTGGAGTTTTTTTTACCATTGTCAAGTGTTAGTGCAACATCCCACTACCATAGGGTACGTTCCTGAAATTTTAGGAACATAACCGACGATAATAGTATATTGGTGCAATAACAAATCCGACTTATACATGGCATCATCTAACAAAATCGAATATCACTAACCTTGTTTTAAAACATTCAGTTCATTCATTTATAAAGCTTACACTGTTTCCATCAAACAAATATTTACAAAAC
>JAOQMS010000180.1:33172956-33186961 GCA_027563885.1 Erythroxylum longipes
TGTCAAAAACACTTTCAATAATCCTAACCCATTCCAAAATGACCAAAATACCCTTTCCAATAGGTGAGGGGATGTTATAATATTATTCTTATCTTCTTTCATTAAATTAACCCCTAGTTTAGTCTCGTATAGATGGAAAGATACCTCTTCCTTTTTATAATATTAGACATATATAACTTGGCAGGAAACTAAAGGAGAATATCATCTTTGAAGTTTTTAAATTTTATAAATGATTCTGAAGGATTTCAAGAGGCATTGGATAAAGAGTTGGCTTTATGCACCCATAGCAATGAATCATTCAAATTCTTTAAGTATTTAAAGGGGATTAAAGAGGACCTCAAAAGGCTCAGGGCCAACAATTATACGAATGCAAACAATTAGATGGATAAGCAAAGTAGAGTCTTTGCCAAAGACAAAGGGAACTCTATACCTCCCTCACAGAGCCATCTTGATTGTTGAATGAGAATCATGCCATATGGAATTACATCAAAGCACTTGAATCTCATTTCTCAATAATTAGGCAAAAGTCAAGGGTCCTGTGATTAAAGAATGGTGACAACAATATTGTTTACTTCTATAGTTTAATCTTATATCATCAAGGTAATGATTCATTAACCTATTGCTGCTTTTTATAAGGCACTAATAGGAGAATTTGTCTTGGAAGCCTAGTCATGAAGGAAAGGTCTTTATTTGATTAAAAGTTTCCTATTTTTATTTTTATAACTAGAATGAATTATAAAGACTATACCTATATAACAATCGAATATGGGTGACTCGTGAAAAAATCTTTGAATAGGAAAAAAGAGGGGATTTGTCTGGTCCCAAATAAATTGGCTTATCTCTTCTGTTAAGAAGGAATACAGGCAAAATCACTTCTCTTCCCGTTAAGGATAATAAGGTAGTTGATGATCAAGCTGGATGATGAATTACGCAGTTGACTACTTCCTAGCTTCCTTTGGCTCCTCCATTAGGAGCTTATCAAATAGCAACACTCTTAGCTCCTTCATCCCTAAGTTGATTAGTGATTAAAGAGATCTTTACTGCTAGGCATTTCACTGAAACTGATATTGAGGAAGCTCTTTTCAATATAAATCCCAACAAGGCTCCTAGTCATAATGGCTTTAATGCCTACTTTTTTCCAAAAGGCTTGGGGTTCTACCAAAACATATATATGCAAGGCAGTGATGGAATTTTTATCTAGTTCAAGATTAATTAAAGTTTGGAATAAGATACATATCTATTTGGTTCCTAAATTCTCTAACCATAAGTGTTTAAGGACTTTATACCCATTGTTTATTACAATAGCTTCTATAAAATCATTTCTAAGCTCCTAGCTTCTAGGATAAAGTTAATGTTTCCCTCTATATTATTAACCCTTTTCAATCATCTTTCATTTAGCGGAGATCATAAGAGACAATATCTTCATTATGTAGGAGTTCTGTAAGAACTATCAAGCCAAATCCTTAATGATAGACTTTAATAAGGATTTTTACTCTATTAATTGGAATTTTATTCTTTATACCTTAGAAGCATTTGTATTTCCATCTCTTTTTAGCTTTTAGTGTCAGGGATTACATTGCTACTCATTTATTCACTATACTTATCAATGTTGAGGCTTCTCTAATCTTTAGAGGTTTCAAGGGCATAAGACAAGGAGATCTCATTTCTCTTACCTATTCATCCTATATACTGAAGTGCTTACCATACTTATCCATCACAACATTAGGAGGGATACATTCTCAAATTCTATAGCAAGTACAAGCTATTGAATATTTTAAATTTCTCTTTTAATGATGATCTTCTCCTTATTTGTGAAGCAGATCCTAGTTAAGTTGCTTGTTTAATCAACTTATTAAACATCTTTAATATGCTCTCCTACCTAAGCATTATAAGGGGAAAAGTCACCTTATGCTTTTTATTAATGCTTGTTACTTAGCTCCTAGGCTTGCTAAGATATTTGGACTTGCCACCAATTCTCCTACTTTCATTTACGTGGGAATACCAATTACTTACAAAAGATTATCCTATATTGATTGTCAGCCTCTCTATGATATGATATAAAGGAGAATAAGACACTAAAGCAACAAATGTCTCTCCTTTACAAGTAGATTATAATTAATCTATAATATGCTTGGCAATCTATATATCTACGGGGCCTCTCACTTGCTGCTACTTAAAAAGATGAATAAGGACATTAAGAAACTACTTAGAAACTTTCTATGGTCTGATGATGCAACTAGGAAGCCTTATAAAAAATTAGATAGAAAAGTATTTACTTGACAAATCCCCAAAGAGGTTTAGGTATGCTATCAATCTCTCTAATATAATTAAGGTATTATTGCTAAAAGAATATGAGAATCCTCTCTCACACTAAATCATTATGGGTTAAGTGAATATATGAAAACTACCTAAGGGGAAAGAATTCATAGTACTTGATGCCTAAAAGGGATTCTTCTTAGTGCATGCTACAACTTTTAAAGCTTAGAGACACTTTGCAAAATGTGATCAAAATCAAAATTAGTAGTAGTGAAAATTCCTAGTTGTGGTTTCACAATCGGAGTGATTTAAGCTTGCTCTATCTTAGGTATGGCAATAGGCCAGGCTGGAACCGGGACGGACCAGCCGGTCCACTAATTTTTTAAATAAAAAATCGAAACGACATCGTTTTAAACAAAACGACCTCGTTTCGAGAAAAATGAGAGGGCCACGAGCCGGGCCGGGCCAAAATTGTCATCTCTACTTTATCTCCTCACCAACTTCCAAAGCATAAGGCTTGTATTTCCTAAAAATGCTTGGGTTAAATTACTCATCAATGGTAATTAATGATGTTAAAATGTGAGGGATAGTTGCCTTACATAAAGAAACATTCCTTCATACAATCCTTGCTCAAGCAGAGAGGATATTGTTATATGGTTGCTGTATTCCTCTAGAAACTTCACTGATAAATCAAGTCAAGGTCGTCCAAGCTCCAAGCTCTCGTAGTTAAATGTTTCAACTTGTTTGGATCAAATATCAATCCGCCAAGGTCTTCTTTATTTTGTAGCTTGTAATACTAAACAAACTTAGCACCTTGGACAGATTAAAGAGGCACCCTAATAACTTGAAATCAAGATGCTGCTTTTATTTACAAACTCCTAGATCCACAAATTACCTCTTTTTCAGCTGCTCATATATAGAAGGGCTCTGAATAAGCATTTAACTATTAAATTGCCTCTTCTGTAATGATGTTAAATGGGAAAAAGATCATTCGATGTGCCTCAGATCCTCAGCTTCTATCCCAGGATGATCACTCCCTCTTTAAGGTTGCATTATGGATGTGCAATCTACTAAATTTAGAAGGAGAAGAATGCATGGCTATTTGGGAAGACCAAATGGGGATGCATCCCTAATACGTATTCATAAGAGTGTTCGGAACCCAAAATATTATAGCATTACACCGCCGTTTCTGTCACGTCATCTCTTTCAACCAAAAACATTAAGTACATCTTCCTTTCTTTTCTCTTTATCACATCTTTTCAGTTTTTTTTGTCCTAAATTTATCAAGACCACTATTCCTTCCTATCAGAATGTAGATTACCTTCCATTCATGTATCTTATTGCGTTTATTAGAGAACGGTTGGTGTGACACGAGCAAAAGCCAAGATAAGAGTACATGCAAATTATCTAAACATTATACAGTTGAAGGTGTGGTCATGAAGCCGTTTGTTGTAGTTACACGTTCCTCCATGTCGGGGCAGAAACGAAAGCTGCGACGTAAAATCAGATGAGGTTCGAAACACCGAAACACAAATGGACCCCATTTCCCCATTATCCAAATACAATATAATATAATAACTTCCTGAATTTAAAAAGAAAAAGAAAGAAAAAGTAGCCATAGCGGACTCTTGTAAGGAGTAATGACACGCAATTGAATGTCATCTTCAACTTACGCACGCAAAACAAAGGAAAAGAAAAAGATGACTCATTGGCTTGTAATCCATCCTTGAGCTTCATCATTATTCAGATTCAGCACTTTTACTAAAATGGATAAATTCAAGGAACATCTAATCTGATCTAATCCATCTTCATCAAATTATCCAATAAAACCTTATAAAATCATACTAGGATATACTTTGTGCTAACGGTAGAAGAACAAACAGCACGTGAGTTAGACGATGTTACAAACAAACGCAATTCGCAAGCGACTGTCACGTAAGATAATGGACGGTGAAATAAAAGGGCCGCCAAAGACAGTTAAAGAAAGAAGAGTACTTCCAGAAGACAACTTCTTTTGATTGATTCTTTTCAAATTTTAAATCCTTATCTTCATCAAAAGTCAAAACACTTCCCTTGATTGCCTCAATGTATGTAACATATCCCCTTCCTTTTATGGCCTTCAGAACTTCTTTTGCCAACTCACCCTTTTATACCGTTCTCCTCCTCCAATCAAGCTTCAAACTTTCTCTGCTTTCCTGTCTTGTTTACGTTTTCGGCTTTCTTCTTCAATGGCTGGGCGTAAAATCCTTGTCACTGGTGGGGCTGGCTTCATTGGATCCCACACTGTAGTGCAGCTCCTCAAGGATGGTTTCCAGGTTTCTATCATTGATAATCTTGACAATTCTGTTCCAGAAGCTGTTGATAGAGTGAAGGAATTGGTGGGTCCTGAGTTGTCGGAGAAACTGGAGTTCAATCTGGTATGGTTTTCCTTCTTGATCATACTTGAACTCTGTTTTTGCCTGAGATGAATGCTGAGGATTTAGTCATGCAAACAAAATAAAGAAATGTGAGTTAGTAACAGGGTTCCAAGGGCTCAATTTGGTACAGTGTTCATAGCTAGGATCATTCACATGGAACAAAAAGTTCCATCATTTTTTCTTTTAGATAGTATTCTGTAGCTATTCATTTCAAGAAGGATAATGGGTTTTACGTCTGTAATGATTTTTGGTTCAATTGGTGTATTGCAGGGTGATCTGAGAAATAAGGCTGATTTGGAGAAGCTGTTTTCACAAAATAAGTAAGTTTACATATGGTAGGGCCTTAAGTTAGCACTGAAATTAACAATTCAAGTTTTCTAGGTTGGTAAAACTTAATTTGACTAGGTTCTTTTTGGTCTCCTATCTGTGTTTTTCTATCTTTCTGGTGAAAAGGTAGAATCTTTGTGAGTGTAGTGTTTAACTTTTTTCCATACTTGTGTTACTATCCAATGAAAATGATTCAGAAGTTTGAGAATTCAAACTATGCGGATATCAATATGTGAGATTTTTCTTCATCTTCTGTGAGCTAGTTTACCTACCTGAAATCTGGACAGATTTGATGCTGTGATCCATTTTGCTGGCCTTAAGGCAGTTGGCGAGAGTGTTGCAAATCCTCGACGTTATTTTGACAACAATTTAGTGGGCACTATCAACCTCTATGAGGTCATGGCAAAATATAATTGTAAGAAGGTAAATCGCTGTTTTAGATTCCCAATCTTTTCAAAGATCATTTTCTGGTTTTGGAATTGAGGCTTGTATAACATGTGAACATGACAAACTGATTCTAAGAAACTATCAGTACACATAATCCATACTTAATCTTCCAAGTCTTTTTTCCTGAGGAAAACAAGTTTTCAAATGAGATTCCAAGAGCTGGGATTTGATAATACTTGGAAGTATTTACAAAAGAAGTAAGAGAAGTACAGGGTATGGATTATTTTCCCAAATTTGAATCCTTGAACATTTATGGGAATGTGGGATCTATAAAATTAGATGGTTGCTTGTACCTATTTTTACTCTTATATTTGGGAGTTGAAATAAAAGATAATATTCATGGTGGAGGCCATTCTCAAATTAGCAATGTCAATCTTCCTTAAGGACTGCAGTTTTTGGCTTGCTGAGCCCAGCACGTAGGACTTATTATTTTGTTTTCAACCACAGCAGCATCACCAACTTCTTTCTCCATTTGTCATCCTTCTGTTGGCAACTGTTTATGTGGAGAATCAGTTGTAGCAATTCAAAATTGAAAAGTTCTTTTACTTATTATTTTTCTCATTCGGCAATAAAATGTCGTCACGATTCGTCTCATGGTTCTAAATTGCAGTTGCGGTTACTGTGATTTGTCACAATTGTGGTCGCATTTCCTGCAGTTACATCATCTACAATTACTGTAATTCTCTGCAACCACAACATAATCTGTAGTTCGTAATTTAAAACCTCGATTCATCTTTCAGAGCATCAATTTCTTCCACTTCACCGAAATATTTTCTCTCACTCATGGTGGCTCTGACGTGAACTAATGAAAGCTTGTAATCATTGTTAATCTCAAGTGGATAGCTGTATTGCTTTCCTCACTATTAATAGAAACTTCATGATCAATTTCTGAAAGCTGCTGTGTATGTCAGATAGTTTTTGCATGCTTTCTTTGTACTGATAATGGCTTTGAATTTCTTGCCATATGGGTTATGTATGGGATGCATCCAAATAGATGGTATTCTCTTCATCTGCAACTGTTTATGGCCAACCTGAAAAAATACCGTGTGTTGAAGAATTGGAGTTAAAGGCTATGAATCCTTATGGCCGAACAAAGGTGAATGTGAAACTTATTTATCCTGTGAAGTTAACAACTTTACCATCAAATTTCTTTGATATCTGCACTTGTTTTATCCTGCTGGAGTTGAAATTGGTATCTTTACTAGTGCACTCCGTTACTGGTTATTGTGCTATTTTTTTAGCTTTTTCTTGAAGAAATTGCTCGAGATATTCAAAAAGCAGAACCAGAATGGAGTATCATTTTATTGAGATACTTCAATCCTGTTGGAGCTCATGAGAGTGGTAAGATTGGTGAAGACCCCAAGGGTATCCCAAACAATCTTATGCCATACATACAGCAAGTGGCTGTTGGCAGACTGCCTGAGCTTAATGTGTATGGCCATGATTATCCCACAAAGGATGGCAGTGCGGTAAGTGTTTCTGTGTAGTTGTTTTCCCTATTTGTAGGATAGAAGTTGAGGAGAATTAAGAAATGTGTTACTGGTTCCCATAAAACCCACAAAGTGAAACAGAAGTACTTCCATTCAGATCTAGTGCGCGTAGAATAACATTCTCAGTAACTACCTTGTGGGTTTACAATAAACTCCAATCTTTTGTGTGGATAGGTTCGAGACTACATCCATGTTATGGACCTGGCAGATGGTCATATTGCTGCTCTTCGTAAGCTTTATGCTACAAAAAACATAGGTAATTATGTTACCTCTTTACTTGTGCCTGTTTTGTTCGGTCAACTGGCAGTGAGGTCATATTTGAACTTTAGGAGTGAAGAGCCAATACGCAAAGTCTGTGATGTGACCTTGGTTTGTTAAAAGTTATTGGTTCTGGGAGAAATTTTTCATATCATATACTATTTGCTTTTGAAAATTTCATCATGTATGCTCCTGTAATTAGGTTGTGTTGCCTACAACTTGGGAACTGGACGTGGAACATCTGTGCTTGAAATGGTTGCTGCATTTGAAAAAGCTTCTGGGAAGGTGACTGTTCCTTATTTTCTCTCAGTTTTCTGTGGATCTCTTTTTCTCGCTCCAAAAAACAAGTCAAGATGAATGGGTATATATTTATAGAAAATCGCTATTAAGCTTTGTCCAAGAAGGCCTGGGGATGCTACAGCTGTATATGCTTCTACAGAAAAAGCGGAGAAAGAACTTGGTTGGAAGTATGTTCCTAATCCTTATAGCTTGCTGATTATGTTACTTAAATTTCCTTGGTTATATCTTCTCTTACATGTTCTATTGTGCAAGGCCACATCGCATTTTGCTTGCTAGATATAGGCTGGCATAATCATAATTGACGACAAGTTGTAGACTTTTTAAGTGCTTTGGTTTGATGGCAATGACAGGGCAAGATATGGTGTAGAAGAAATGTGCCGGGATCAGTGGAACTGGGCAAGCAAAAATCCATGGGGTTACCAGAAAAAACCTTGAATGACTTTCTCATGTGTATAATAAACTACTCAACCATTCTTTGCTCAACAGTTCCTTTCCTTGTGTCTTTAGGTGCTGCAAATAATTCCATTATGACAAAACATATCAGAACAAATACCTAAGGCTGTAGATCCTCAGATTTTTTATCAATTCAATTCAGGATAGAGCACAGCAGCTTCCGCCAATGTCTTTATTTCTTAAATAATTCCAGGAAGAAAACAAAACAATGTCTTTCAACCATCACGTCTGTATTAGTTCTAAGAAGCAACCCCACCCTTTTCATTTTCGTTTAATGCTTTATTCTCGGGGGATCCATCTCCATGCAGAATTAGCATGTAATCTTCAAAAGGTTTAGGCAATAACTTCATTGAGTGAACGTCATACTCGTAACTACTCCTACTACGACAGTTATAGCCTTTGGTCTCAATTTTCCGCTAGTTACTTGAGTCGTAAATAGTGGCGTGACTTCGTTGGTATGGATAAGCTATTCGATTATTCCTATCAGCCAAGTTGACCTGGAAATTTTAAACAAATGGCAATGCAATGCAACAAGGCTTACGAAAACCAAGTCCCTTTCCGTAGCCATAAAATAGATACGCACGCAAATAAATGTCCCCTCAAGAGCCAATATTGTTTGCTAGAGTACAGGAACCTGCAGTTTAAGAAAAGAAAAGTAAGTATGAAACAGGAAGGAGAGGTGTTGGTACTTGCTTGCAGGTCAATGGCAGGCGTTTCACAGTCACCCGTATCAACCAATTCTATATCTCAACATTCATTTCTAACGCCTTCGCCGTTCTCTTTCTCGGTTGCCTCTCGACGACCTTCTATTAAAGTTTGTTCTCTGCTTCTTCGTTTCCTGGCTCTTTTGCTTTCCTTCACCTCTGCAGTTTCACTGGCTGCTCCATCAACCAAGCAACTTGCCTTGGAACCTTCTACCTTCAACCAATATTCACAACTCATGTAAGCCTACTGATAGATTAAAACTGAATATTCTTTTTTATTCACAACAGTAGCTCCCAATTAAAAGCTAGATATTCAAGGCATTTAAATCTTTTGATAGATGGTACTGAACTTTGTTTTAACAAGCTAAACCAAATTGCTATATTTTCAAAGTTGTCTTTTTCTTTATCACAGTTCTGTCTCCAATATATCAGGATTACAAATTCAAGTAATTAATCATACATATACTACCAGTTCCTTGTTATCTTATTGATATAATTGTTCTTGGCACTGAAGATGTCGTCTGATATTCTTCGATTTCTCGTGTAGGTATTGCTTCATTGTATCTATCTTAGTTTTCCTTTACTCAGCGTTTCAACTCTTCAAAGGCATTTGTGATATTGCACACAGGGGCATTCTGATCTCAGATGTAATGTCAGACTACATGAGCTTCATACTCGATCAAGTAAGTGCCACTAATAAAGAACAACTTACATTTTAAACTCCAATTCCATTCTATTTGTTTTACCTTTTAAGCCAAAACTTGGCCTATAAAGGTTGACTCTCTGCATGCATCGCCATCTACAGTTGGAAAGCTATCTTCTCATTTCTTCTTGTTCAGTAGCAATGCTGACCATTCAACAGATTGCAAAGCCTGCACCACTCTGGAAGGCAGCTATCATATCCACCAGCATGTCTCTTGCTACATTTCTTGTTACTGCAATTAGCTGTCTCCTTTCAGGATACAAGCTCTGTAAGAGAATAATATGGTGATTGAGTCTTTATGCCAAATCCTTGTATCCTTATCAACCCTCAAAACCTTCTCTCTGCTTTCGCATAGCCAATAGAATAACAATTTAAAAAGAAAAAAAAAGTTGTTCATTTCTATGAACACAATGTGTAGTACAGCATCATGATCTGTCGTTAATATGATCAACATCTGTATATATATATATGTGTGTGTGTGTGTGTGTGTGTGTGTGTGTGTGTGTGTAATCAATTGCTTGTTCAGTGCAATTCTTGATCACTTCTAAACAATAGACCAAGCAGTTAATGCTGTAGCTTCTTTATCAATGCCTGGAAACAAATTATTTGCACAGCTTTCAGGTAGGGTGGTCAATGCATAATTTGCAAGCCTTCTATGTTGTCGTATCGTACTACATAAAGTTTACATATCAACAAGGACTGTAGATTTAGTATTAATTTGTCTCTAAAGCCCTTTTAAACACACAATAATTCAGTAACAAATGATAGCACGACCACATAAAGACTTGTGTATAACTTGATTGAAATGGGATAGATGAAAACTCCAGTCCTGTACTGCAAATCTAACCGTGAAAGTCCATCACCTAAGGACCTCTGTAGGTTTCTTCTCTTCTTCAGTGACAACAAGTTTACCCTCTGTAAACTCACAAGCTGGAACGGGGACACCAAGCTGCTTCTGCAGTTTCTTCACAACAAAAACTTCTGGCTCCTCACAAATCGTTACCACAGTCCCCTTTCTTCCAAGCCGACCTGTCCGGCCAGCTCGATGTGCATAATGAATTGAGTCAGTAGGCAACTCCAAATTAACAACCAGATCACATTCTGGTATATCCAAACCCCTGGCTGAAAGTTCGTTTGTTATAAGAACTCTCACATCCCCATTTTTGAATTTTTTCATAATTGTTGACCTAGCGAGCTTGCCAAGGTCCCCATGCAGCTCTGCAGCTTTCATTCCTCGGGCCTCTAACTTGAAAACGGTGTCTTTCAGTTGCCTAGTGTGGTTCATGAACACTATCACAGACTTAGCATCAAGCGCATGGACACATCTTCTCAACGTATCTACCTTGTGTTGCAACTTCGTAACACAGTGGTAGTGTTTCAAAGATGGAGGAAGGCTCTGAACTGCTGCGTGAGGCTGCAAATTTGAGCTTGCACTTGGATCAGACTCAGACTTTATCAGATTAATAGGTGGAGAGGAAGGAAGTGATTCAAGTGGGATGACTTTTTTGGCCTGGATAAGGAGAGGGTCACTGCTCCAACTCCTTGCAGCCCTTATCACGGAGAATGGCACCGTGGCAGATACCATGATCGTTTGACGCTCAGCCCGACTGGCAAATGGGTTTTCACGTCCACGAGGATCTGCACCTGCTCTCCTTCCTACATGACCCAAAATCCTGTGCATGTCCTCCCGGTAGTTAAATGAGAGGAGTTCATCAACCTCATCCAAAACCAAATATCGACAACCATGAGTATGTAGTTTGCCTGCTGCACTGATTTCAGCAATCCTCCCAGGCGTACCCACAACAATTGCTGGCTTGTTTTTCTTAAGAGATTCTTCCTGCCTTGATCGATTTGCACCCCCAACAAGTTGTTGAACCACTTTCTTGTTTGCCGGACCCAATAGTTTCTCAACTTCCCTTACAATCTGCATTCCCAGCTCTCTTGATGGGGCCACAATTACTGCTTCTATCTCATTTTTCTTCCCAGCTTCTTCATCACCTTCAGAACTTTTATCCTTAAATGGCCCCACTTCAGACAGTATAGGAAGTAGATATGCCAGTGTTTTCCCTGATCCTGTATAAGACTGTATAACAGCGTCATGATTCTTGAGAATAACAGGGATTGCTGCAGATTGGACATCAGTTGGAACTGCAAAGCCTTCACTCTCCAATCTTTGTAATAACAGAGAAGGGAGACCAAGCTCAGGAAATGACTTAGCAGCAAATGGAGCTGACTCTATTTCAGGCGACTTTTTTACCCCGACAGCTCTCTTTCCATTGCTACCAACTGCCTTCACTCTGCCTTTAGAGACGTCAATGGCGGAAATAACATTTCCTTTCTCACCCTTTTTTATTTTATTTATCCTGCTTGTTTCAAACTCGCTCCGGAAACCCAGGCTAGAAAGAGTCAGAGGCCCATGGTCTCGACCAACCTGACACAGAAATCTTATGCTTGTGTTGCACCAAGCTTTCTTGGAAATACCGGATACTTTTTGCATAGGAAACGATTGCTCAACAAGTAGGACAAACCTTGTAGACACCATTGCCAGCATGTTTGTACAATTCACGCAATCATAAACTACAAGAACCAATTCATAACAGCCTTTAAGAGAGTTGCCTTTGCAACAGATAAGCTCAGTGCCCACTCAGCCTTTCGAAAGAAAAACGAATGTAGCACTTGCCCTGAAGCTGTAATCCTACCTATGAAAATAACAAAAGCAACAATGAACAGTAACTGGAGAGCAGAAATGGAAGAAGTAAATTTAAGAGATGGAGCTAACCGAATATTCTAATATGGAACTCTTAACAGTGACCACACCCAGCTCAAGCTGTTGGGACATTTGTTCGAACAATCAGTGAGCAATCCGAAGTAGCGAAACAGACCTTGATGAGAAGCGAGACTCACCTATTCAAGCGAAGCACAACTCAGCCTCAGCTAAATATCCTAAACCAAAACATGTTGAAGGAAGGGTCAGCGGCAGATAGAAATCAAAGCAAGAAGGAGGCCTAAGGTAATCAGCAGTAAATGTTAACGGCACCTTGGTTTTGAGGTAAATTTGCTTTTGGGCTCTCGATCAGATTCTTGCATTTCATTAACACATCCTAATCAAAATCATTCCATAATCAATATCCTCCTAACATACAATTAATTTGATTTCTATAATTCAAACGCAATACTGTCCAGGAACGACTTGCGCAAGTAATTGTCTATGGTGAGGTGCACACTTAGTGCATCCCGATATTGTGAATGCTATCCGCGTCTGTTGTCTTGTTACTGAAAATATGTTTTAGGGAAGTGTTTCATATAGAAATAGAGAATAATATGCATAAAAAATAAATTTAAAAAGATAAAATCGTAACCATTTAATTATCTCTTTTAATATATCCAATAATATTAAATATACTTAAACAAATAGTCTTTTTAACAAAATATCAAATTATGCAATAATTAATTTTTAAATATTTTAGTATTTTGATTTTCAATCATGCATAGTTAATTATTATCTCATTATTAAATAAGGTAAAATATTTTTAGTAAAGTATCTCGCCAAACATTATGGTGTATTACTATTCTATCCTCAAAGTCAATATTCATTTAGCGGAGTGGACACATTGAGTATAGTCCGTGGAAATCTAAGGCCAGATTCCTTTCTAGTTTGGTGATATTTAGAAATACAAAAGATCAAAAAGAATTATTGCGACGGATGTGGCACAATTAACCAAAAACTTGGGCCTGTTTGACAATTAGTTGATTGCATTAGTTATTAGTTGATTTTAGTCTCGTTTGGTTGACAACCAATCAACTATTTTTTTAGCTGATTGGTAGTCTTCAGCTGTTTAACTCTTTAAACAACTACGAAAGATGTTTGGAGAGTAGCAGATCCGATGGCTAATCTATGATAAACAGTAAAAAATGAAAACGTGTTTTCATCAATCAGCCAAAATTTTAACTATCAAAAGTCAATTGTGCCCTTTAATTGAGGTTCCTAGATACCTACGTTTTAGGAACAGTATTTATTCTTATAATTGTTTTATGTAGTTATAGGTTAGAAATAAAATGTTGTTACATAAATTTTTCATAGATAATGAAACAATACAGGTAAACATGACTTCTCCAAAATCTAACATCTTATAAGAATATTTAACGAAATACTAAGATATATAATATTCATACCCTTATAAATTTTTTAAAGTCATGCCCTCATAAGTCATTTTACACATGAACAGCTAATTTTACCAAAATCTCTAAAAAACGGCTAATGCAATCTGCTGGTCAAATCAGCTGATATAATCAGTTATCAGCTAACAATTGATAGAATAAGCTAACAGCTAATGCAATCAGCTGATTGCCAAACAAGGTCTTTATTAGCAGTTAGCTGATAGCAGATTATATCAAATGATTTGATATGCGGATAACATCAGTTGTTTATTAAAAATGTTTAGTAAAATTAATTGTTTAGTATTAATTCCTTATATATAAAATGACTTATAAGGGCATGAATTTAAAAAAATTATAAGGACATGAGTATTATATTTTAGTATTTCTTTGAATATTTTCATAAAAATTTAGATTTTAAATATTTAATTTTATAAAAATTAAGTTTATAACTCTAATAAAAAACATAGAACATATAATAATAATAATAATAAT
>JAOQMS010000180.1:33194486-33216253 GCA_027563885.1 Erythroxylum longipes
TTTTTAAAAATAAAATATTTTTATTAATACTTTATTAATAAATATTATATAAAAGATTAAAATAAATTTAAATAAAACAATTTATTTTTAATTTTTATTTAATGTGTAGTTATTATTAGTAATAAAATATTTATTTTATTTTAAAAATAAAATTAAAAAATCACAATAAAAGATTAACTAAATAACAAATTAAAAAAATTTGAAAAAAAAGAAAAAGGGGGCGTGGATTGGCGGGAAACATAAAATTTTAAAAACTTTTGGAAAATTTTGTAACTTAGTTCCTATATTTTTTCAAAATTTTGAGTCTGGTATTTGGCAGATATTATTAGTACCGGCCGATACCTATCGGTATTTGTACTCGATACCACCCTATTTCGATCTCGTACCGGGGGGCGCGTATTGGAGGAAAACATAAAATTGCAAAAATTTTTGAAAATTTTGCAACTTAGTCTCTATATTTTTCAAAATTGTTAGTACCGGTCAATATTTTGCAGGTATTATCAGTACTGGCCGGTATCAACCAGTATTTGTACCCAGTACTACCCTACCTCAATCTCGTACCGTTTTCTGACCGGTACGGTACGAGATCCACAATTATGCCATAATGTATTTGAAATTTTCTATATCAATAATAGCGGGAAATAGGTTGAGGGATTAAATCATTAAATAATAATAAAACTTGGTTGATTGTTGCATTCCTTTCATTAGCTTTGAAAAGTTCTTAGTTATATTTAAATGCATCTTTTTCTTTCGAATATTAAATTATATATTTTATTGAAACTAGTTATTTACAATATAAGGATGACCATATCTAGTTAGTACAAAAGATATAGATTGGTTGGATTAACAATTCCAAAGATCTAGAGAAAACAATTCCTAATAATCCAGATGTACAAGGTAATTCATACCAAAGACCATCTCCTTTTCATATTGGTAGATAAGTTAGTTATTATCCATCTCGTAAAGAAGGTTAGCTTATTGTGGAGTGGGATTTCCTAAAATATCTCCTCTTTGCTTTTGCTTTCTTATCTAAAGGCCTATATTGTTCCTTTCTTTCAAATGTTGTATAGCATTGAGCTCCAGCTAATCTTGATCGCCCTGTAGCCAGCCTAATTCTTCAATTTGATACTTCCTGGCCATTTAATAGTGACCTCCCAGGATGAAGCTGGACTGGTGATATTTAGTATGACCTAAATTCTTGCCCATATTTCCTTAGTGAATTTGCATCTAATCATTAAGTGCTCCAGGCTTTACAGATCTGCTTTGTATAGTTCACAACTCACTGAATTGATTGGGAAATTCAGTATATTCTTTATGAGCAAACCCCCATGCATTCCCAACCAAAGATTAAATGAATGAGTTGGTCTGATGTCTGAATCCTAGACCAGATTTATCCATCTTACTTTTTTTTATCCTTCTGTAGCATGCCTATACAAGCCTTTGTGCTAAAGGTCCCAAAACTGTCAACAACCCATTGAATGATATCCTCTTCATTTTATTGGCACCTCAGATCTGATTCATTATATATTTGAGCTTTTACTATTATGGTAGGGCCATAGCCATTGATTGCCTCTAATAAACTTTCTCACTTTTTTTCTTTGTATTTCCAACTATCTTTAGCTGTTGTAACTTTCCCACTTTGAAAAGAGGACCACTGCAATCCCAATTATTGAACCAAAAAGATGTACTTTCACCATTCCCAATCTTATGAAACGCTAAGCTTTACATCTACTGCCTTGCTCTTAAGATTTTCTTTAAAATCCTTGACATGTCTTTCCTATGTTTCAAAGCCCAAATGTTACTGTTCTTGATGAATGTGCTATGAATCCATTTCACTTAAAGGCCTTCCTTTTTACTACACAACCACCATAAGCATTTACCTAAGCTAACTTTACTAATTAAAATTATTAAACATATACCCAGTCCATCCAAGTCTTTTAGTCTGCATACTTTGCTCCAGCTTAACTTTGCTTTGCTTCTGCCTTGACTCAAGCCATTCCATAAGAATTCCCTGAGGTTTCTATCAATTTTCTTAAGTATGCTCTTTGGCAAAGATACATGATTAATCCAGTAATTGGTGAGGTTACTTAATATTGACTAAATGAGTTTAAGCCTTCCCCTATAGCTTAAGAACCTGTTGCTTCATTGGTTGATTCATCCTTTATATTGTCCAACAAAAGTTTACAATCCCGTACATTTATCTTCTTTTAAGTAATTGGCACTCCTAGATATTTTAGGGGTAAACTCCATTTTTTTAACCCCATCTTTATAGCCTTTGAAGCTTTATCTCTGTCATAGTTACAAGATAAATAGAAAGAGCTTTTCAGTCTATTGCTTATCAGTCCTGAAATCTCTTGAAACTCCTTCATTGTTTGCATAAGAATATTTATAGAGTTTTTGTTAGCCCTATAAAATAGTAAGAGATCATCAGCAAAAGTAAGGTAAGTGAGCTTCATACCTTTGCATCTATGGTGATAATGGAAATCTGGGTGAGTCCTTGTGTTTCTAAAGAAAAGTGGACAAGACTTCCATGCAAAGTACAAATAGGTAAGGGGATAGTAGATCCCCTTGCCTTAATCCCCTCATAGCTTTAATTAGTCTAATAGGTTCCCCATTAACCAATATGCCTAAGGTTGCAATTGTTACACATTCCTCTATCCACTCTTTGAACAATGTTGGGTATCATGTTGTTTTCATAATGTTGAAGAGAAAAATCTAGTTAATGGAATTATAATCCTTAGCTAGATCCATCTTTATTGTACAATTCTTCCTTTTCCTCTAAGAATGATATCCTTCCAGAAGTTTTTGACAAAGTAAGATGTTAGTAGCCACTGGCGTCCCTCTCAAGAAAGCATTTTTTCCTTAAATAATGATCTCTCCTAGGCTCCTTTTTATCCTGTTTTCCAAAATCTTTGTAACTGTTTTAGAAAGAAAGTTGTAATAGGGAATAGGCCTAAAGTGCTCTAGTCTTGTATCATTGGTTTGTTTAGGAACAAGACACACAAATGTTTTGTTCCATTCCTTTAGTAGAGTTTTGTTTTGAAAAAACTCTTGCATTGTTTCTACTTCATACCCCAATATATCCCAATTTTTCTGGAAAAACCTACCATTATATCCATCTGTCCCTAGAGCTTTATCGTGGTTGAGTGAGAAAATATCCTCTTAATGTAATAACCCGTTTTCCATACTAAGGGTTAGGACATAGGATCCTATACCATTGTATAAGGTGCATTTCATTCACATGCATAATATTCGCATACACACATAAATCATGATTTTGTAAACATTGTAAAGACTGTATATGCACTCAATTGACATATTCCGAGATATAAAAGGTTTAAAATGGTTATGATGTATATTGTGAAATGTTATGTCTTAAACTTTAGTTGATGGATTATAATTGGTAATTTAGAATTTACTATTAAAATTGGGAGATTTATGAATTTATGTGTATTTTTGGACCAGGAAAAATGCCAAGTGGCAAGACAAGTTGACAAATGGCAATAGAAATAATTGGCATATGATTAATAGAAATAAGCGTCATATAGCATTAGATAATTGGGTGACAATTGACTTGGAGATTAAGAGGCAAATGGACTAGTTATTGAAAGACATATGGAACTGTAAATAGAGGACATGTGGCAAGTGTCTTTATATGACACACTTGATCTTACGACACCCATATATCAAAGACCATCACTCTTTCATTCTTAATTTTTGCTACATACTCTTCTTTGTTTTTCTTCTTCTCTCATACACGATACTCTCATAACCCACACTCATAATGTTGAGTTTTGCTAAAATCTTTCACCTTACCACTTCAACACGTTGTTATCTCCTTTTTGATGAAGAACCCAACTTATTCCTCCTTAAAATGGTGATGATTGTGTAAACTTGGCGAGCTAATTTAACTCACAATTTGAGGAGCTTTTGAGCTAAACAAGTAATTAACATATTGTTCTTCATGGCTTGTTTTAATAGAAATGTATATGATGATAGTTTAAGGATAGATTGATGGTGTTAATGGTGTATGAAGTGTGCTGGAATGTTGATAAAGAAATGGATATGTTTGTGTTCTGCTTTTGTGTAAATGATAAACAATAAATTATGTATGGTTGTATGGATGTTTTTGAGTTGGAATTTAGGTGAATTTGATGAGGAATTGAAGTAGAAATGATGAACTATGCATAAGATGTTTTGAGTTTGGTAAGAAAGAGTTAAAAGCTGGAAAAACATTGACGAAAAAGGCTGGAAAATTTATGGAATACCTATCCCACGATCGTGGGAAGGCCTCCATGATCGTGGGAATTACATGAAAGTGAAATCTTCTCTTTTAATTGATTGTTGAATCAATTAATGATAAGTCACTTTTACCTTGGTGCATTTAGACTTGATTGAGGCTTAAAATGAACCTAGTTTGTTGTTGGATTAGTTGATTAAAGGTTTGATATGTTTAGGTTGTTAATTGATGTTTTAACTTAAGAAATGATTGTTTGATATCAATGTTTATAAAATCTGGAAATTTAGAGTTGTTAAAGGAATGAAGGTGTTCTTAGAAATGCAATTGTGATCCAAAGAGTATGCGTAAGATGTATTAGGTATGAATGAATGAAAGTTGGATATTGTGTGATTATATTATGTTAGAAAAGGATTGGTAAATGTATGATTGATGAACTTAGAATAATCAAGTTTCTTTAAAGTGTAAACCTAAGTGCAAACTAGACATATACAAGTTATAAGGTTTGAATGACCATGACGTATGAATGGTTAGCAGTTGAGATTTAAGGATACATACCCAGGAATAGTCAATTGAGCATGCATTGATCATGACACACACATATACATATGCATGGTTGAATACTTATTTGAATGATTAACTTAGTAATGTGTGTAAAATGTGTGTATTGCATGATTTAGACTCATAAGTTGGACTCTAGTATTTAGACATTGTTGGTTCGTAAAGGCAATAGCTTATCTAGAACTTATTGTGAGTCAACTTAGATGTTTTCTCACTAGGATTGATTTGTTTCTGTTTATATTTTAGATATTGAACTGTTAATAATCTGATTGTCATAATTCCGAACATTGATGGCCCGAAGAGTTTGATAATTGAGATTGTATTAGAAGTGTTCCTAATTGAATGTGAATCGGTAAAAATATGTTTACTCGATAGAATGTTGAATGCTGGACTGAGATCCGATGAGTATGTGAAAAATGACTGTGCATAATGAATGAATGTTATTGATGTCATATTTCGTAATTTGATGCATTACATTGTTATGCATGATCAGATAAAGGAGTTGTAACTGGAGTGACTAGTAAAAAAGAGCTTAAAGCTCATAAATGCGCATAGAGAGCCACGGACTCAGTTATTAATGAGCTCAGTATCTACAATAGATACGGGATAGTTATGAAATGAGTCCGGTATTCAGAACATATACAGGACAGTAAAAAGGTACTCGGTCATAACAAAGTAAAAATGAAAGTGGAGTCACATAAGCATTTGCATATACATCCTTACATGTATCTTATGATTAAATTGAAACAAATTATTGAATTTTTTAATATACAGTGGAAAAATAAAGGTAATGTGATATGAAATGTGAACTGGCCTGATATACTTATGCAAGTTTGATGAACTTGATGTACTTGATAAAGTATGATGAAATGTGAAGTGATATTCATTATTTGATGATATGAATTGTTTATGAAATTGTCATTTTATTTTGATATGAGTGAGCACATCAAAGATGGTTCACTCACTGAGTTTATAAAACTCATCAAAATTGCAAATGTTAATTTTCAAGTACGAGAGAGAGACCTAGCTCCTAAGACATTCTAGAAGAAGTATACTACTTGCGTTTTGGAATCGAGAATGGATCAAGGGTCTGGTTAGCTGATACTGAGGAGTTTAGATATAATTTTTTTGTTTAGCTTCTCATTTTATGTAGAAAATGTTGTAAAGAGTAGTAAACTCTCATATGTTTTTGATACTGCATATATAGATTATATAGTGAAATGCTACAATGTAACTATGTTTTATAAATGGAATGAAGAGTTGAGCTTTGAATATTTGTGTTATATGTATGATGTCAAAATAAGTTGATGTGATTGCTCTAACACGCCATTTCCATAGGGTATGTTCTTGAATGTCCATAGGATGTTCGGGCATATGCTCTGTAGTAGTGGGGTATTACACTTAATCCCATCCCTTGTTACTTCCCTCACCAATTCAGCCTTATTTTGTTCGCTCACCCATTTAAAGCCAGCTACCACCTCCTCTTGGATCTCCCTAACTTTAGTGTTGGTGCCATATTGTTTAGAAAAGTATTAAAAAATGAGCCCTTTTTTGCTCTCCTGGTTTTCCTACTTCAGCCCAGCTTCATTTTCCAGAAACTTGATGGCATTTCTATTCTTTCTTGCTAAGATGAAGCCCATGAAGAATCTGGTACATCTTTTCCCATACTTTAACCATTTCATTCTTGATTTTTGACTTGATGTCTATAAGGATTTGGTTATACCTAGAAACCAATTCAGCTTCCTTTCTCTTTAACTGCATCTCTTCTGGTTAATAAGCTTTTCTGATATGGATTCAGGTCCTCCAGTGCCTTATCTATTTTAATCTGCTCTAACTTTTGTGTATCCCTGCTTATTCAATTGATCTCTTAAGCCCTTAGGCTTCTCACTTAGCTTTTAGATCTTAGAGCCTAGAATCTCAGTCTCCATCCACTGTCTGCCTATCTTGCTGAAACTAAGGTGATCCATTAGATGGTTGAATATCTTGAAAGGTGCACTTCTTTTCCGCTTACTGGTTGACAAATCCACAACTATTGGACTGTGATCCAAGATATTAGGTTCTTCAAATGTATCATTGCTTAGGAGAACTACTCCAACCACTCGCCATTCACCATACATCTATTGAGCTTTCTCATCAAGAACCATTCTCCATACTGTTTATTATTCCAATTGGATTCAATTCCATACCACTTTAGGTCAGACAACCCTGATTTCTTCACCAGCTCCTACGGTTCTTTACATTCTAATTGTTTCTAGTTTCTCCTCCCCTTGTTCAAATAAATTTAATAGTGCAATTAACGTCTTCTATCACTGTACATAGCTTCTTTATGAAGCTACTTATCATTTCTAACTCAGTCTATACACCTTGTTTAAGAAATTTATGATTAGCTGCATATACCATTGTTACTGCCATCTCCTTGCCAGTTTCTTTCGGCTGGATGTCACAGTGAATTAAATGGTCATTCTCAAACCTATTCACCATTTCTACCTTTTGAGGATTATACCAAATAACTACTATACCAAATAATCATGGTTAGTAATCACCTTCCATCCCATGTTTAGGAATCATAAATTGCTCTTTAACGTTTCCCTCTTTATTTTGGTCTCCAACAAACCAAAAAAATCTAACATGTTTCTCTTAATTAAATCCGTGACAACAAGTTATTTATTGAGGTTGTGTAGCCCTCTAATATTCCAAGAAACCATCTGCATCACTTTTTCTTTTTCCCTGACTTTTTCCTTCTTATTTTTCTATTCATTCTAGGTGTATTTGATTATATATCATGTTTTATGCATGAAACTTCTCCTCTTTCCATAACTGGCATGCCAACCATTTCTTCTTCTTTTCTCATTCCCAACACTTCATTGACCTGTTTCCGTTTTTTTGCCCTATTAGTAGCCTCCCTTTCCAATTCCCATTCCAAATGTCTTGCAATAAACTTCTCTTTTTGTGGTTGATTATCCATCTCTAATTTTGCAGTTTCCTCAAAGACTTGCTTCCCCTCTTGAGTGTCCTCCACTACTATTATATTTTGCTCTTGTACTTGCTTCCCCTCTTGGCTACCCTTCCTCCTCCATACTTGTTTTTCTTCTCTAGTCTTAGGTTTCCACATATATGTAATCCCTATTGTGTCTTCTTCCAACTCTCCATTCTCCTTTGACTTCATAATTCTAAGCTTATCTGGAAGCCTCTTCGATATATCTACATCTATGCATAACGTAGCAAACCCAATTCTCTTCATTAAGGTAGTATTTTCATCTAACCCTAATGGTTTTCTTATTTTACTTGCTATATAGCTCATACATTCAATATACCAGTATTCCAGTGGCACCTTATATATGTTGACCCATAATGGAACTAACTCTTGTTTGCTCATATCTAATGTGAACCCCATGTGCCATTTCTTGATAAGTAGTGGATGACTTATAACATGTCATGGCTTTGCTTCAAGCACCTATTGTGTATTTTCTTCTAAAATGAATTTGAACACAAAAAGCTTACCTGCATTCATTATTGTATTCATCGACCTCCTTGTTTCTCCATGCTACATTGGCCTATTTCTGGATAATTGGGAAGGCCAACCTCTTCTCTAAGAATAATCCCACCAATGACGTACTCCATTTTTTGCACTTTGTTGCAAAATCACCATTGGTGCCTAGATAAGTATTTCAGGGTTTATCTCAATGTACTTGAGTTTTCCCATATTCTCTGTGTCTCCTATAATAGCGCTTTATTTAGTCTTCTCTTTATTCCTATTTTCCATTCTTGGAATTTACTTCTTTAAGGTTCCTTTCAAAGCTGGAAAGTCTATTTTGTTAAGTTGGTAAGGAGGTGGGTCAGGGCTTAGGGAACGAGGTTGCTTGCTTATGGGGAGAAGATGAAGAGGGTTTGGAAATATCATCTTTGGAATGCCAAGTTAGATGCATAGATAAAAGAGACTTATATATCAGAATAAATCTGTACAAATATAATTAAAAAGTTCAATGCTTTCCAACACTAATTTGCCGTTACATCTTACACAGAGTTGTCATTAGGTAATCTTCTAATAGAATTATTTAGGATTTGACAATGCTTAGAATTGGATAGGGGTGAGGTTGCGTAATACTAGACCTCCCCAAACTCCGCGCCTCAGCAGAATTTCTATTAGGTGTTGTTTTTGTTGCTAGAATTAGGTAGGGATTCTATTGTGTAATATCATTTATGCTAAATCCATCTCATCCATCCATCCAACTCTTAATTAATATTATAGAGTCCAATACATTTAAAGCTCAAACATGCTTCACAAAATTCAGTTCTGAAAAGATAAAAAGCACCAAATATTGTAATTAACATAACAATAACTAACATTAACTTTCTTTTGTCCATTATACTACCTAACTTACCTATAGTATTATACCATTATAAATCTTCTTTCCACTCTAACCTTATACACTTGGATTAAAGAAAATGTTTCACAATTTATCCTTCCATCATTTGTATTCCATTTTATCTAACTAATGTAAACCTTAGGTTAGAAACTATCAAAAATCTGAATTACAAGGAATTAGAATTTTACAGTCTTCTTTAAATAAGTAGAGAAATTCAACCTTAATCAAACCTATTTATTAGAACCAAAGTTATAAAAATTTTGATTGCTACAAATTTCCTTAAAAAGGTTAAGATACGTTCTTATTAAACAAAAAAAAAGAAATACTCGCAAAAGTAAAGAAAACTCTTAAAATGATTTCTATATTGATGATTATGCAAATTACTTCAATAATGCACCTTTTATAGGCATATGATATCTAAGAACTAGACTCTTAAAAAGAAAGAACATTTATATCATAATCTAATTAGAAAACAATTAATTGAATTTGGAAAGTCAATTTCTATCTAAATAGAAATCTAAAGTTTAATGAAACTAAAAAACTAAATCCTACAAGTCTAATGCCTGTCCAAAAAGTACTTTAGTGATGGTTAGTTTTTAGAACGTTACAAATGCTCAACAAAGATGATTTTGATATTATTGACAAGTACCACATTAATACCAATATGATTATCTTTTTCAAAACTCTTGAATTTAGTGCAAAGACAATGAAAAATATGAAAACAAAGGAAAGGAGATAAATATAATTGGTACTTTTTACATTAGTACTGATTTGATTGTGTTTCTTACTCCTCCTAAAACTAGTACAAGGACAACAAAAAATATGAAAACAATGGAAATGAGGTGAGGATAATTGCTATTCTTTTAGAGATAAAAGATCATCAACCTTGTCTAATGCTATTGATATTTGTCTAGATTCTAGAGCCGATGAAATGTAATCTCTATCTAGTACGTAAGGTGAAGTTGCCTTTATAACCTGCAAAGCTCCATTAAGTCTTAACTCAAGTAAGATAATCGTGCTTGAATAGTGAAAGAACATCAAAATAAAATCAAAACCATAAGTTTAGATTGTCTCCTAACTAATACTCCTTTATGAGTCTTTTAAGAGGACTTGTCCTTAAGCCTTTCATTTATCCTAGATCTATAATCAATGGTTTGCTTCCACTTATCCACCTAACTAAGGGTTCATTAGTCTTCAAATATGCCATAAGTCATAATATAGTAAAGACATATGCACCAAAATAATAATGAAAACTAAATCCACTATTGCCATTTTAATAAACAAACTACCACGATAACATGGAATAACAAAACCTATTGGATCTTTAATTGACTATGGGAGTTTATTCTATGGGATCTAGGGGATTCTTTACTTAAGATGACTAGAAAAAAATTCCTTATTACCCTTCACCTTTGGCTCCTTTTTTATCTTCCTTCTCTTTTTGAATAGTATCCTTTCCTTCCTTTCCTTTCTCATCATTTTCTCTACATACTATAACTCCATTCCACTCATTAAATTTGTTACATCCACTTGCTTTCTTCGATTTAGCTTGGTGTATCCAAGCAAAACACCTTGATGCTTTTCAGAAATAAGCTACAAACTATCCAATCTAAGTTTTTAGGTTATGGATGGAGGTTTAAACCTTTAAAAACAAGCCTCATCTCTTCATCCCAAATTTTATATGTATCACTATAAGAGATATTTTTAGGCTAATTCTCTATGAAATTTGGCTACTTATAATTATGGTTGCCACCATTGCAAATGTTACTTCACATCACCAATACTAGCTAAGCTTTTAAAAACATATTAACAAGTCTCTCATTTTAAGCTTCTAATATTGCCATTAGCAATGACATACCATAATTCCTTATAAAATACTGCCTTCCCCACTCTTCTATTGTATTTGACAATTGTATTGATAAATACCTAAATCCTAAAAATAAGTTAGGGCTTGAGCCTAACCTGATAGCTTTTGCTAGGGCCTGAGCTTAGCTCGAGACTTGATCGGGCTCGAGGCAGCTAGGCTCGAGGCCAAGCTCGACCAGTTCGACTTGTTTTTTATTTAATTAAAAATGACATTATTTTTGTGAAACGATGTCATTTTCGTAATAGTTGTCGAGCCTGGATGGGTTAGACCCAGGCCCAATTGTCATCTCTAAACCATAAAGATATGAAAAAGAAAGAGAATTGGAAAATTAATTAAATGAAAAGGAAAAGAAAAATAATTAGATTAATAAATTTAATGCTTTCTAGTATTACAATCCCCAATAACAACACTAAAAACTTGATGTCATAAAAATAAAATGAAACATAAAACAATACTAAAGAATCACTGAGACAAGTTTAACTATTATTTCTTATAGTATAGCTTAGTGAGTCGAGTATTAGTCCCACAAAGACTGTAATTACTAGTACTAGTTGTTTTTCTATTATCAAATCTAACTAAGTGAATAATGGGATTAAAGGAAAGCAAAATAGACTAAAATAAAAATAAGGTTTATTCAGTCACCTAGATAAATTGGAATAAGTAATCAATATATATAATAGATCTAGATGAAGAATTCCTTATAGAACTTTTTTATGTTTGAATTTCTTAATTCAATATTTGATCCTAGTTACTTGGACTGATAAGAATTTCTATGTTCAAAATTTTGTTCCCTCTCAAGATAGACAGCCTCTATCCTTAACTTAATTGAGTGAAAGCTCTTTCTAATTAAAACTCCTAGTAATACATTACTTTGCCTTTTGAATTCCTATGATAGTTAAAACCCTAACGCAAAGATTTATGTAGTTATATCTCTAGTAACCAATGTAACTCTCATTATCTATGTTTTGATCTATTCATATAAATAATCTCTTGATTCCAAAGTGTGAAATCAATATTAAATTAAAATGCTAGTATATTTCAATTCAATATAATATGAAATATGAATAATTCTTAAGAACTAAAATCTTCTATTAAATGAAAGAAATTGATTCAAAAAAATAATTCTAGGATTCATCCCACGTAAATCTATATCCTAATTTAGTTCGTGAAAAATAAAAAACTAACAAAGAATAATAAAGAAAGCAAGATAAAGAGATTAAATATTCTCCTGGCTCTTGAATCTTGATGTTCTTGATTAAGTCTTGATGTGAGCTTACTTTTCTCTAAGATTATTTGTTCTTAACATGCTCTTGAGTCTCCTTTACCTTGTGATTGATTTTTGGTCATCCCAGATGTCCCCCTCCTTTTCTCCTCTTTTTATTTTACAAAACCCTAATATATGTGTTAAATAGGGGACTAACATGTCTTATATTGGTCTTGTATTGCTTCTACATTACAAAAAATCATTATTTATCTAAACATTAAAACTTATATAGATTAGCAATATGGTATTATATTAAACTCATCTTAGGGTTCCTCCAATTCTATTTTACATCTGAGATACATCATTTGTAACATAGGTTTAGACGCAGTAGCGTATAGGTTTCTTATTAGGTAATATAAGACCATATCTAAATCATGTTCTTCATGTATCCAAATAGTCAAAGAATCATAATAGACCCTTATTTAATAAAGAACTTAAATGAGAATGTATTTACATCATATTCCTTTGTACACCATGATGTATATGTCAGGATTCCATTGATGAGAAAGGGCTTCAAGAAGTATAATATACCCTTAATCTATATAAGTTGAACGTGTTACTTTGTAGGTCCATATTAATGAACATAAGGACATGATCAAACTGTGTTCCTCCAAAATTACTCTTATACTTCTCCAAGTCAGCTCTAAATTACCTAAATTTACTCCTTCATTAGAGAGTTAAAATATGTAAATGAAATATAAACTAAACTAAGTCATATGAAAAATATCAAAACACAAGCAAAATGCTTTAAAAGGGTCATATTAAAATCATAGTATGATTAATACTTATCACAACCCAAACCTAATATATCAGTTCAAAAATAACCTTTATATGCCCCATATTTGCCTACCTTACATATTGATCATTTTTCTCTCTATGATAGAATAAATATTGGCATATAAGTCTATAACAAAATATGCCTTATACTTATCATCCATTTCAACATATTTGTTAACTATAAAAGGCAAAATTTACATAGGAGTTGTAAGGATTAAAGTTATGTGTAACTTCGAAAGGAGAATAAATAGTAATAGAATAAACTGACTTATTGTATGTAAATTCAACATGTAACAGACACTTTTTCTATTATTTTAAGTTCTTTTAAATGATAGCATATAACAAAATAGTAAATATCCTATTAACTACTTTAGTTTGTCCATTTGTTTAAGGATGTGAAATAGTAGAAAACAAGAATTTAGTTGCTAATTTATTATATAAATTATGCTAAAAATGACATAATAATTTAACATTTTTATCACTTACTATAGTTTTAGTCAATCTATGTAAGTACACAATTTCTTTAAAGAATAAAACAACAATATATGTTGCATCATTGGTTTTATAAATGTAATCAAATGCACCATCTTACTAAGCTTATCAACAAAACTAAACATGATATCCTTATCACTTAGAGAGCTAGGCAAACGTTATGGTATTTCCTTGGTAAATAGACTTGTGAATTCCTAAATTAAAGAAACAACCATTTTATGAAAAGGTTTTAAGATCGCTAGTTTATAAAGAAATATCCTTATACTAAGGTATAAGTAGTTACTGCCTTGCTAATACAACACTCTTAATCTTACTACTAGTAGTAAACTACTAACTCTTTTTGTCTTCCTCATTGCAAACAATTATGCTTGTTTTTTCAGTTTTTTGTACACACTAATCTTTTTATCACTTTTTGTTTTTCTTAAGTGATCATTTATGTTTCTCCCATCTTACACTCTTTAAATATCTTGATATGATCCTTATACACTTCCTATTTTGTTATTCACTACAAAATATTATATGTTTTTATACCCATTATGAGTAACCTTATTATAAAACCACTAAAGAAACCCCATAAGTATATGACCAGTAAGCATGCCACTTATAAAGAACCTAATCCTTGTAGTTGCTAATAGCTAATTCACCAACACTTGCTTTGCACCTTAACTTCTCCGCATTCATTCAAATATTGAAACATATATAGTTTATGATGCTTTTAATTTAACAAAGTTCAACCTTCCAACTAGTAAGTTACTAGCAGCATTACTATAATTACCACTATCAATAATTAGACTATATACCTTATTACTTAAATGGCATATAGTATGAAAGATGTGCTCACGCTACACCTTATTACTATTATCCTTAGGTTGCATATTAAGAGCACACCTAGTAACTAGTAGTTCTCCATAAATGATTTTTTCAATGTTAATGTCACGACATTCCTTTAATGGTGGCATCTTTTCATCATTTGAACTAATACTCTTTATATTATTGTTATCCATATTGGTCATAGTTGTTTAATTTTTGACATTAAGAAGCAATATGTCCAAATAATTGGCACCAAAAACATTTAACATTTCATGTTCTAGAAATAATAAAGTTTCAATTTTACTTTATAAATAGCAACTGAAACCCTTTGCCTTTGCATATTCTTCAAGTTTTGAGGCTGCTCTATTTCTTTTAGTTTGACCTCTATAAAGAGCTAGATGTTAAATCATATTTGGAAGTGCCTATAAACTTCAATTATCTTTCTACCTTGATAGCTTTCTACATTAATATTTTATCTCCACATAATGCTATAATTCCACCATATTAACTATCTCTTTATTGAAACCACCAATAACCTATCCATAGTTGCCTTACATTCCTCCTCTGTATTAGCCCTAATCATGACTATCTCTACCTCCTTATGATAATTCTTTACGCTTATAAAACCTTGAGTGAAACCTTACACTTTCTACATAAGTCCCTCTAATAATAGTTAGGTAAGAAACTCTTACACATCACTGCCTTCATCTCTTCCCATGATCAAATAGGTCTTTTACTATTCCTATTCATATTGATGACATACTAATTCCATCAAATACTAGCATAATTCATGAACTCAAATTTTGCTAATTTAACCTTCATTTTCTCATAGTAACTGTGATAATCAAACATATGTTCCACCTTCTTCTCTCACTCCAATTATGGTTCGAGATCATTCTTCACTTGAAAGGTAGAGTTTTTCATTTTAGTGCTACCCAAATTTCTTTCTATTATATTATTAAATAATCTTTTTTCTCTTCCTAGAACTAGTCTCAACATAATCTATATCATCCTCTTCCTCCTCCTCAAATGTGTTCTTCCTGGAGGGTTTAGATCTAGATAAAGAATCTAAACGATACAACCTCAGGTTTAGAACCTTGAATTGGTATTAAATAGCAATAAACATTTTGAGGTCAATTTCTACATTATCTCCCCTACTAATTGTACTCAAACTTGTCTAAAAAAATGTTAGTAATAAACAAATATATTTTTCCCACACAATCTCTCATGTACTTGCACTTGAGGTTAGGTCATTTAATCACTCACGTTTTCATCAATTTCAACTTTGCTTATGATGTTCTTACAACTCTTACCTTTTACTACTTAAGTTCCTCTCACTAATTCTTTAAGAAGAAATCTATCAGTGGTTCTACTAAAATAACAAGCTCTAATGGAGTTTATAACTTTAAGTTAACAAAATCAACAAGGGAAAACTAAGGTATCAAACAAAAGTAATAAGAAAGAATAAAGAAAGTGAACAAAATTAACAAGAAAGAACAAAGGAAGTGAAATCAATGAGAAGGTGTCAAAGATTAAATGAAACTAAAAATTTTGTTATATGGAATACTTTATGATTAGGTTGCACAATATATGATATTTAGGTTTTAATGCAGACTTTTGATTGTGAATTTTTATTTTATTTTATGCATATACTATATGAAATAACTAAAAAACACAAGAAAAAAGTAAATGAAGCAACTTTAATTAAAGAAAAATGCACAAAATGAATGCTTATTGAAAAGAATTGCAAAAAGAAAGAATGGGATATGATGGATAATGAATGAAAAAATCACAAATAATAAAAAAAAACTTAAAGAATATATATCATCTAATTTCTAGAGCCAATGCTCTAATACCAAATAATATGAACCTTGGGTTAGAAATCACCTAAAACCTGAATCACAAGGAGTTAGAAATAATAAAACTGTCGTCAAATCAATTAAAGAATCTTAACCCTAACAAAAACTAGAACCCTTAATTTTAAGCTTGTCTAAATACCACTATGATGTTGTTAGCTTCTAAAACTTTACGAATGCACAAAAAAGATGAGTCCAATGTTAGTTACAAGTATCATATTGGCCCTAGTTCAATTGTGTTTCACAAACCTCCTAAATCTAGTGCAAGATCGACATCAAACACTAACATGACTTTGTCACAAGACACTGACATAACACTGGTACTAGATATATTTTGTTTCCTCGTTCTTCAATTTCCTTCAAGCCTTGTTTTGTATATGTTAAGCATATTCTATCCTTAACATGTAGAAAAGTGATCAATCTTACAACGTATATGATTTATTTTGAATTGTCTCCTTTTCTTGTGTCTCCATGATTAATCATTATAAAGTTACTTTCATGTATTTGATCTTTGCCCTACTGTTTAAACCTCTAACTTCTTAGAAAAGATTTTTAAAAACGGTGTGATTGAATTAGGCCAAATACTTAGAGGTAACACTATTTTTTAAATGTCTCTCATTGTGCATTAAAAAAGATAATAACACTTGGTTAGTATATTAATCTTTTTGAGCGAGATAAGTCCACTAATCTATTTTATAATCATAACTTTATTAGTTAAAGTTGGGGATGACGATGTTCAACTCAAAAATTAGTGCCCAATCTTGGACCTGGCCCAAGACACATGGCTCGAACCCAAGCCTGAGCATGATCGAGCTTGAGCTACCTAAATTTGATCGAACCTTAGCTCAATCTCTTTTTTATTATTTTTATTTAAAATTTCAAGTATGATGTTGTTTTAAAACTTTTGAGCTTTAAGTTGAGCCGATCCAAGTCTAAAGTCTAAAAATTAGAGAAAAAAAACCTAACTCAAAGCTTATTGAATCAAATTTATTGACTTAAGGTCAAATCAAATCGGATTGAGGTGGATCCGGGCTTAATTACCAAGCCTAGTCAAAATATACCTCATTCAAATATAAATCCTTTGAAAAAAGTTGTGGTCCACTGAAAATTCTGAGGAAAATTTTCTGTAATATTTATTGTTTCATTACTAAAAACGAAAGAAAAAAGTCATGTGCAGTCATAAATGATGGTGACTCGCCTGCCATCAGCCGATGACTTAACAGGCTCCGAAAATTGGGCAACTTTGCATGGAAGCATCATTCCTTTTAAATTTCCACCTACCATTTTAGTATTATTCCACCCGCGGAAACTGCAGTGTGAGTAACCTCAGAAGCTCCCAAGAACTCTCTTTTCGACAACTTGAGCCTACCACGAACTCCCTCATATATTCATATATATATATGTGTGTGTGTGTGCGTGTCCTCTGCATAGATTCCTCTATTTTCTTACTTCAGATCACCCTCAACATTAGTGGGTATAACTGAATATATAATCAGCTACTCTAGAAATACTGGAGATATCAATGGAGGTCATAGTCGTATCAGCGCAAGGTCTCAAGAGCACATCTTCAGGCCCTTTCTCTCGCCGGCTCAGACCTTTCGCCACCGTCACCACGTACCCGCTAGTCCCATGCAATCGTGAAGACAAGTGCACGAATCAGACTCGGGTTGACGATGAAGGAGGAGTAAATCCAACTTGGGGCGATAAGTTTCATGTCCCTATCGACACTTCTTTTCTTGCAAATAGATATTCTTCCATCTATATCCAACTGTACACCAAAAGGCTCATTACCGGACGAATCCAGCTGGGTTGGTGTCAGATTCCAGTCACGGATATTAGGCTTGGGCCGGAGGGCTCAATAAAACACCTGAGTTACCGGCTGAGGGCTAGAGACGGTACTAGATGCGAAGGGATAGTGAATGTGGGAATCAGGTTATTAACAGCATTAGAACCGGTTGAACGTCATAGATTGTTGATGGATTCGGATCAAAAAGCCTCCGATGCTTGTCAAACCGTGATAGGCATACCGGTGACAACATTTTCCGGCATGAGCGTATGTCAATGAGAGATTCCGCATACTTGTGGATCACAGTACTTGAACACAGAATTGAAGTGTAAGTTTACTGAGAAAGATTTTAAAATGAAGTTACGAATCAATATGCTGTAATTCGTTAGCCAAGACAAATTATTATATATATATAAATATTCAAATCCTATTTTAAGTAGGGAGGTATAAAATTCAAATCCTATTTTAAGTAGGGAGGTATAAACATTTCACTGTTTATCTACTTATCTGAACTGTAACCTGGGTAATTAAATACTAAATAGGGAACATCAGACTAAACCCCAAATGATTAATGCAAATAATGAACTACAGTCCTTTTTTTATTGTTAAATCACCAGGTATTTATTGTCACATGACCAATCGATTAATCCGAATTCAAAATAGGTAAGACCTTTTTGGATGGCAAACGCAAAACTCTCTCTTACAAGTTTTTAAGACGACTTTATTTTCAAATCTCGAATTTAAAACTTTAGTTAAGGGTGGAAAAGCCCGTGTCGCTCTACTGCAACTCTCGTGAAATTAAAAAAAAAAAAAAAACAGTCCCTTGAATCCAAGACTCAGTAGGCAGGTTTGAATAAGTCAAAAGGGCTCAAGCCATGTGTACTTTCACCTCTTCCGACTTTAGTTGTAAACCAACCAAAATCAAATCATCAGTTGCCTCTTTTTTTTCTCGGTGCTTGACATTTCTTAGAAGGAAACCGGTTAGAACAAACGGGATAAAGTATTATTGAATACAGGATATAAATATAAATCTCAAAAAGATTTACATCTTTAGAGGCCAAATTCCACTCCATAATTTAGTTGATTTCAACATCAGACCTGTGTGATGTTATCAAGATATTAAGTACATCAGGTTACCCAAAAAAAAAAAAAAAAGGAATGCACATTTGTAGGAATTTCAGCATATGCAAAGCAAATTGAAACACAATTCAAGTTCTTTGAATTTGGTTTAGTGAAACAATTATATAAACACATTCTTTATCTTATACATATTTAGATATATATGTTAAAGTTTATGAGATAAATATATATTACAAAATAAAATTATAATGAAATTTATATTACATTTATGTATCATCCCTAAATTGTTCTAATTATTATTTTATTAAGATTAAATATTAATAAAACATAAAAAGATCAACACATTTTATGTTTTTACTTGTTAAAGAAGTAGTTAATCTCATAGAATGAATATGCTTAAACAAACTAGTAAATTCTTGGTAGAAAACAAATTCACCAGATTGACTTCATATGAGAATTTTATTTGGAACATTACTTATATAATTATTGAAATTTTTTAATATAATAATTGTATAAGCGATCGCTTGACTTGAGATTCTTAGAGTTATATCATATTTGAATTGTTATGTTTTGATACTTCTTATGTCCATTTCTAATTATAGGTAGCTTAATCAATAGTCATTGAATAGATCATAAATTATATAGAAGTACTTGAGTAAACAATATAAAATTTATCATCCTCAAGTAACTAAGAAAAATCTTTATTTTTTCGATTAATATTGATTTAAAAATGTAATGAAACTTTGAAAATATTTTCCAAATGTAATTACTTGAATCAATTACTAATGGTGAAGTATTGTCATATTGGACTTAAATAGAGTAAATATTATTTTCATGCTTTATGTCTAATCGAAATATTATATGGTGAAAGGAATGATTATACAAAAAAATTTATACATAGAAAGATTGGTCAGAATTACTTTGACATTCTTAAATATTTAAATATTCATAATGTGTTACTAGATGTCAATCTTAATCTGTGGATCTAAATTGTTTAATTAGAAAATTAAAGAGTTTAATTTATCTAGTTCTAAAAATAATATAAGGTTATAAGCTATATCGATTCCTAACATATTTAGGAATCTTATGGATCACACACAAAAAATAAGTTGAAGAGAGACAAGTATCTTTAATTAAATTGAAATTTATTATAAAATTTGAAAATAATTGATTTTAATTAGAATTTGTAATTTAATTTCAATTAAATTCCTACAAAGCCTATTATAAATTGGTTAAACTCTAAAGTAACTAATACTCCTTGTCTAAATTATCAAATTTCATAACAAACTTTCTTATGCTTTATATGTTAATCATTTTATATAATTTAACTCATATTAATTTTAAAAAAATCAAAATAAAAAGTTTCATATTTATATATATATTGCCTTTGATACATAATAGACTTTAATTCTATAATTTGATTAAAAAATTTTCATTATTATCGATCAAAACTTTGGAATTAAAATTTCAAACGCTAATTCCTAAAATCACATTACTGATTTGGGATTAATTTTAATTTGAGAAGTTCAGAATCCCATTTTTCAATTTAGAGTTTATAACCTAAACCTTCAATTCGTAGCGACCTCTAATTTTTTAAAAGTTCATACCTGGTTTATGAAACCCAGTTCAACCATAATTATTTTGGAGTTGTTCAATTTTTGGGAACTGTTCTTGTGGTTACTGGAGAAAGTAAATTGTCTTAAACTGCGGTGCACTGAAAACAAAGAGTGGGTTGTATTGGAAAATGGCCGACGATGAGGATCTTGTTTGCTCCTTGATTTAGCGTCCAGTTTTTGGTTGGAAAGGAGATGCAACGCGTCGATTATGTCTTGATGTGAAACAACTGGAGTGGTCTGCAGCTGAAACTCTAATTGTGTGAGCTTATAGAGGCATCGACGGAAGAAGCTGCAACCGACGACTAACACCTTGGCAGTGGCGCATCATGGACTGAAAGATAAAAGCAGACGACTGGGCCGTGGCTATGGCGGTGGTAGCCAGAAACTGCAGGCGGTAGCTGAAGATGAATTTCATCATCGGCAGTACAGAAGCAACCTCGTTGTCAACCGCAACTTGTAGGTGGCCGGCAAGCTGGTTTGGCGCGATGAGGCTGGTAACGTCAGGCGGTGGCCGCGATGGCTGCTAATTTGAAGAAGGTGGCGGCTGTAACATAAATTGGTGGCTTTGGTGGCTAGGGTTTTTCTTAACGAAGATAGGAGATGTTTGGATACATGAATAAAGTTATCAAGGTTTGGGATAGGCTTATTTTCGGACTAGAATAAGATGTTTGATAATATGCATGTAACTACCTCAGGGTCAAAACAAGCGTTGTTTGGTAAGATTAAATCTGTCTAAAATTAAGATAAGGATTGTTTAGATATAAGTTTAATGTGACTTAAACTAGAAAAGAGATAACTTTCATTTTAAATGTTCAATAATATGTTGCTAATTTAACTAATGATGTAAAAATCGAACTGAACGATTCAATTGGATTAACCACGAACCAAACTAGTTTTTAGTTTGGTTTTCACTTTTTACCGTTATTAATGAAAATGGTCTTACATGATAGGTTTATCTGACCGTTGAGAATGAAGAGAGAGAGGCTCTAACATCTCTCTAAAGCCCTTCCTTTTATTTCTTTTAAGCTCCTTGCCTTCTATGTGTTTGTTGAAA
>JAOQMS010000180.1:33216353-33244597 GCA_027563885.1 Erythroxylum longipes
GGGTCATTTTAATGTCGGAGTCACTTATTTTGCCACACCTCCTATAGGGTGCCACATGATCCTTTTAGAGGATTTATTGGGAACCTGTCTTTCCCGAAGTACTGTGTAATTTTGATTCTTTTCCCTTAAAAAAAATAAAATAAAAATGAAAATGGTCTTATTAAATAATAAACTGGTCCATCTTACAAGAAAAAGAAGGAAGGCCAGAGTAGCTTGAGTGATCAGACTAGTGGATGAACAGAAGGAAGAATTTTAAGTTGAACAAACTTTATCAAGAGGAAGCAGAAGCATTTACTTTGATGTATATGAAAGAGGAAAAAGAGAAAAAGGAGAAAAAGAGAGAGAGAAACACTCACTCACGCATCACCAAAGGCAAAGCCCAAACTCAACGACAATTAATGACAACAATGGTGAAGGGGATAGATATACGACAATTTATGTTTGTACAACTCAAAAAAATAATAAAAGCGATCAACTGAAAAAGCAAAAAGCTCAAAACTCGTGTACAAATAGTTTAGAAAAGATTTCGTCTCTTGCACAAAAATAACCAGTTCTATCGACTTTTCCGACTCTACAACCTTGAACAAGTAGGTTGTCCAGAGACACTCTTGGAGAGACAGTTTAAAGCTAAGTATTGGACATTAGACAATTTTTATTTTCGCTCAGGTGGGTAGACAAGAATCTAGATCTGAACGTGAAAAGAAGAAGCTCAATTTGTAGTAATCTATTACTTATTGGCCTAGAACTGGAAGGAACAAGGCAACAAGCTCGGTATATTGCGTGACACACAGAGTCATGTATTAGAAAGTGGGAGTGTCAAACTTAGGACAAGTTCCAAGACTATAGTAAGATGATTGATTAAAGAGAGAAGGAAAAAAGATGAGCTCATCTTTGCACGTTTACGGTAATGGTAATTGTGATGGTTACTCTTTGTGTCAATGCCGTAAGGTCAAGCCGTCAATGTGTTGGCTTTAATTATTTGGTCAGATATGAATTGTTTTGTTCTATTTTAATGAACATTTCAATTCTTTTCTTTCTTAATGTTTTGCAACAAAAATTTTCAAATTTTTAATATTTTAAACACTGAGCTGAAAGATTTAAGAGATTCAATTAATATTACACTATTATAAAATTGGTTAAATATTAAATACAATCGAAGAATTTAAAATATAGTTTGAAGAAATTGTTTTTATTCATCAAAATTAAATTAAAATGATTACTAAAAATTGATTAATTTTTAACAATAAGGATTATTATTAATTAAAGTAAATTGAATCGAACGAAAAGTTGATTTTATTTCTTATTAATTATATACCGGTTTAATAACAATTTAATATCAATTAAACCTTTAAACCTTAAACTTGGACCACTTCAATGTCCGATCCAGATTCTAAAGCATCGAATTTAACCAAGTTCTAAACATAAAATTAAAAGTCTTTTAAATTCAAAATTCAATTTCAAAATTAAAATTATTATTTTCTTAATTTGATTAAGATTATTAATTATATTGATTCCTAATAAGATTTTTAAAAAGTTATTTTTAGAATTAAAATTAAATATATTTCAATTAGATTGAAATTAATTAATTAGACTCCTTTAAATTAAAAAATATTATAAGTAATTAAGAAAGGTGCTTATTAATAATAGTTATTTATTTTGGCTTGATAAAAATAAAATATTATTTATTTATTTATTTAGAGAATTATCATTATATTTATTTAGAAATAATTTCTTTATTTATGAATATTTAATTTTTGATTTATTAGAAAATATATCTTTATTGATTAAATTTGAAAATTGTTTTCATTTATTATTGAGAAAAATGAGTTTTTCTAACAATTTCAATTCTTATTTATTAAAAATATTTTATAATTAATCTAAAAATAATCTCTGAATAAATAATATAAATAACTTTCCTAATTAAATTTGAAAGTATTTACTTAGTTTCAAAAGTAGTTTCCTTTAATACAAGAAAATAAATTTCTAATTAAGTAAAAATTATATCTAATTAGATTGGAAATAATCTTCTAATTGTATTAGAATTTCTTGTTGAATTTTGAAAAATGAGTTTTAAAATTATAATATGTAAGAAACATAATATATTGAAAATTATTTTTAATTAATTTTGATAAAGGAGTAAAGATAATTGGAAATAATTTCTAATTAAATTTAACAATTATTTTCCAAATTAAATTAAATTCTATTTGGAATATGAATTTAATTTGTTTAGGAATCAATAGGTATAATCTAATTTAATTATCCAAATACTTAGAAATATTATTTTAGATTATAAAGATTAATAACTAGAATCAAATAAAGCTTGATATTTCATGCATGTAATTTGATTATATTGACATGGGAAATTGCAAAATTTATTTATATGTTTGATATATACATATTATAAATACATACATGTTAAATTGTATGTTTTATGTGTATGATATTTTATATGCAATTTTGTATTCGACGAATATGATTAAATCCCTTATTAAATTATTAAGTACACAGTGAAAACGTGATTGTTCTCTTCCGTTCTTATAAGAATAAACCATAGTTCTATTTATTATTGGGCTTGTTAAGCAAACTCAAAGTCGTTTCAATACAAATATGAAAAGTAATTGGTAAAGTTGTTATCCATCTAAATTAAGTTTAGTTGGTTTATTAAGCAAACTCAAAATCAACTAAATTTGAATGAGATCCTAGTGTACTAGAGAGATTAGAGTAACCTTTTCGAATAGAAGTGAGGGCTATTATTTCGAATAAATAGTGAAAGTAATTAAATACATGATTAAAGTCTTGATTTTATTTGGTAGTGATAACATTTAACTAATACTTGATTTTCTTACATTTATATTTTTTTCTGAGTAGAATTTACCTTGTTTAGTATAGTTGATACTAAATTAGTGAAACTAAAATTTTTTAAAGTATGTTATGTTTCAGAAGAGTTCTCAAAGTTAGAAAGAATATTTGTATGTCTATTATGGAATTTTGTTTTGAGTATCTATTGAAGATTTGGCGACAAAGTTTAGAAATGTGTTAATATCATATAGATAACAAAATATGATGACATTTGAGTTTCCTAGCATCTTATAAACTTTGATGACAACATATAAGATGTACATTAACACTGAGATAGCACAATGCAAGAGGTTGCATAAAGTAGATTTAAAAGGTATAATACCATAATGTAGTTGTTCTATTCAATTTAGCCTAGTAAAAGTATAATCGTGGACATCAATTAAAGGCTTTGCTATAGTATGATAATAGTTGTTATAAGAAGAAAATGACTGCATAACTGTTCTTGCCTATATGAAACATGATAAATATTATATTTTTTCTAGTCCATGAGTATTTGATACTAAATTCATATTCAACAATACTACATTGTTTTAAGCATGATAAGAAATAGAGTTTTTTATTTATTAAAAGTGGTTGATCCAAGTCTATACAAATAGTTTGTATATGTGGGATCAAAGGAAAACTTATGCTTAATATATGTGGTAAGAATACAAAGTTGGATAATCGAGAGAATCCTTTTATGCTACGTTGTTTAATCAACATGATAAGAATCATAGAGTTACATACATACATAAATACATATCCTTTTGATTATGAATTGTATGAAGCTTATGAAATTTGTTAAGTTGAAGAATAAGCAAATTAACGTTTGGTGAAAGGATGATGATGGTATACATGTGATGTATTGGATAGAATATTAATTTATAAAAGTATGATTCTTATATTTCATTAGAAGTACGAATGACTTTATGCAATATAGTCATATATATTAAATGATATATATATTAAATGAAATTCATTTAATATATATAACTATATCGCATAAAGTCATTAGTACTTCTAATGAAGTATAAGAATCATCTTTTTATGAATTATTAGTTTAAAATGTTTAAATCTAAGTAGAAATTAAGCATTGAAAGTGTCGAAACACTTTGATGAGATTAATGTGAGGAGACTTCAATTTTTTAATTATCCATAAGGAATGAGATTCTCTAGTGAGTACTTTTCAACAAAATTCTATAAGAGTATGAATTTATGTAAGGAGGAAAATACAAAATGAGATATTGTATGATGCAATATTTATTTTCTTATAGTTATTCCTAAAAGTTCTAATTAAATCAATTAGTAAGATTTCATTTTAGATCTAAAACTTTAAGGCTTTTAAAGATTCAAAGTTTATGGTTTTGGGACGTGATGCTTAGTTAAAACATGTATTATCTAATAAGTTTAGAATTTAATTAGATAATAGAAGGTTATGAGACTTCCAAAAGGTTGGATATAATCTTACAGACTTATTAAATAAATTTTTTACTTCAATGAACAGTTATAAGAGATCATTCTCAAGATAAGTAGTGGGAGTAAAATGAAATTTGAAAAGTCTAAATATTATTAAAATATATCTAATTGGATCTAGTGCCTTTATTGATATATTTGATGTATATTGAAAGGATACGAGAAATTGAAAGATTCACTTTCATGATGAATTTAAAGAGTTTGATTTATAGATGATTGTGAATTTATCTTGTCTGTAAAAATGTCAGTAGGATTATAGTTTTCCTCTTTAATGGGAGTATGCAGAGATATATTGCTCATGGAGAGAATAATAATTCGTATTTAAGTTGATGAAAATATAATCGTTTAAAAATAGTTCATATTGGATATGCAAAGGTAATAACTTAATTGTAAGAATCGAATACATAGAGATAGATATAGAAGTTTCTTACCTATTCTAGTCTAGGTATATAGATAATGTACTAAAAGTGTTTAGAATTTGAGATACTGAATACTTGTCAAATATTAAAGATATCCATTTCTTTATATATGAGTTGATATTTGAGTTCAAGGTCATAAGGATATTAAATATAAAAATAAATTCTAATTAAGTTATATTTTACTTAGATCAATTTATCTTAATTTTAGAAAGGTCATAGTTGCTAATTAAGTCATAATACATTTTCCATTTAATGGAAATGATTATTTGGGTCAAGAAATTTTCTAATAAACTTGGTATAGTTTCTTGAATTTTTCAAAAAGTAATGTACTATAAAATATTAGAACTATAGAGCATCCGAAAGGAGCTAAGGCCTCATGAAAGATCCAACTATGTATTTAAGCAAGCTTACTATAGAGAATCTTTTTGAATTCTCTCACTAAACCACCGTTTTAATAATAACATGATCATCATATGTTGATATGGTATAACATACTTAAACAATTGACTTAGTGCAAGTGAGAGATTATTGGTTTATGCCTATAGCTAATTGGTTGGTTATAGTTTAGTGACATAATTATTTAAAGGTATTCTATATCTTATACATATATATATGGGTATGTGTGTGTAGTAAAGTCTATGGGATAAATATACATTATAAATGAAATTATAATTATGAATTCATATTGTATTTATGTATTATCTCTAAATTATTCTTGGTCATTGTTCTATTAAGATTGAATATTAATAAAGCGCAAAAAGACTAGGATATGATATATTTGTTCTTATGAAGGAAGTAGTCAATCTCATATAATAAAGTGTAGAGATATTTAAACAAATTTGTAAGTGCTTGATAAAAAACAAGTTCACTGAATTGACCTATATGAGAATTTCATTTGGAACATTACTTGTATTTTTATCAAAATTGTGATTGTAATGATTGTATAAGTAATCCTTTATCTTGAGATCTCCAAACTTATCTCATATAAGAATTGCAATATTTTGATACTACTTATGAGTTGTTCTAATCATAGGTAACTTCGTTTGTAGTTAATGGACATAAAATGACTATATAAAGGTAGTTGAGTGATTAATATATAATTAGTCTTCCAAAAGTAATTAGGAAAAATGTTTAATTGTACATTTGGAAATTATTTTCAAAGTGTCATTTCACCTTAGCCAAAGATTTCCTGAATCAATATAGGACGTATCATCATAAAATAATTAGGGAGAGTGCTCAATTGTTCTTGATTAATATTAATTTGAAAAAATCTTGGGCAAGGTGGAATGAAACTTTTAAAATAGTTTTCAAATATCATTAATCGAATCAATTACTAATGATGGAGAACTGACATGATTAGATTCAAATAGAGTAGATATTATTTTTATGCTCTATGTCTAATTGGAATATTATATAGTGAAATAACATAACTATAATAAAAAATATGCACGAAAAGATTGGTCAAAATTACTTTAACATTATTAAATATTTCGATGGTTGTGATATCTTATTAGATGCAAATCTTGATCTATAGATATAAATTGTTTAATTAGAGAATTAAAGAAAAATTAAGGGATTTTAATTTATTTAATTTTAAATATAATTTAGAGTTATATCCATTCCCAACATATTTAGGAAACTAATAAGTCACACATGAAGAACGAGTTATAAAGAGAAAAGTGTTTTAATTAAGTCGATCTTGATTGTAAAGTTTGAAAATTTTATAATTAAATATGTAATATTTAATAAACAAGGATCAATATGAGATATTAGATAAGGATGGCAATAGGCTGGACTGAGCCCGGGCATTTAGTATTTTTTTAATTCAAAAGAGCAAAAATGACATCATTTTGTCAAAAACGACGCTCTTTTGAATTAAAAAAATACTAAGTGCCATTGGGTTTGGTTTGAGGCCCAATCAACCTGGACTTGGCCTGTTGATTTTGAGTCAGGTTGGGTCAGATCGGGCCCAATTGCCGATCCTAATATTATATCATATTTGAGGATAATTGGTATTTAATTAAAATTAATTGTATTTCTAATCAAAGTTTAATTAAAATTAGAATTTACTTTCAATTAAATTATTTAAATATCCAAAGTCTATTATAAATATGTTTAGGCTTCAAGAGAGCTAAAATTCCTTACCTAACCCTCTCTGCAATAGTTATAAAGGTCTCTCAACTTGTTCTATAGATACCGTTAAAGGCTAGATACTGATGTAGCTACAGTAATTGAGATGAATCAATTTCAGAAACGGTTTTAGAGAAATAATAAGAAAATGATCAAATTTCATAATAAGGTAGCCCTTGGTTTTTTAACACAAACTAAAAGGACCGGTGAGCATTTTAATTATTTAATATGAACATTAGATGCAAATTATGCTTTTTTATTAACCTTTTCTTTTATGTTGATGTAAGAATTTGTTAAAGAAGTAATGAAATTAGTAGAACCTAACATTCTAAGCTAGCATTAATTGGGTTCCTAGGTACCGTTGGCTTATCAATATAGTAGAGAAAGCGGTTAACAATTGCAATAGAACTTGTTGAAAATCCTTTTATAATTTTCAAGTATGAGCCCATATTTGGACTTGATACACGAGTAATAATAATTGTGATGGCAACTTTTTGTAATACTGTTGATATATTGAAAAAAATGGTTCGCACCATTCATTAACCAAGTATTAGTATTTCTTAATTTTTCGATGAGGTTAGAGTTGTACTTTTGAACTTAGACATAAGTTTGTGTTCATGTCTAAATTGTCTACTTTCAAGTATAACCACTTTCATTCTCACACATCATCATCATCATCATCATCATCACCCAGTCTAAAATCTTGTAACAAAGCTGGATCTAGGGAGGTCTAATAGTACACAGTCTTACCCCTACAGAGTAGACATGCTATTTCTGGTAAACCCACATGTGATTATGACATGAAGAAAAAAGTAGTATAGTAATAATACAAAAAATACAAATAAGTAATACAAGTTAAAGAGTAAATAAATAAAACTAAAATAAAATAAATTAAATTAAATTAAATACATAAATATATAAAAACAAATAAATAATAATACTAATGATAGTAATAATAAATACTTAATATTATTGAAATAAGTAAATAAATAAAATAAAGTAGATCCAAAGAAGATATGAAACAAGAACTAAAAAGAAAAATAAAAAAACAATAAAAGGTAAGAAGAAGCTTCTCTATTTGGCTGTTCAATAGATGGAGAAAAGATTGTTCTTGTCGAGAATGGTGCTGAGTAAACTATGGTGCTGCACAGAACTACCGAAATACAAGACAAAAACATAAAGAAACAATAGTTCTAATACCAACATCTCATTTTGTTAACTAATAAGGAGCACAGTGATGGCATCAAATGGCACAAAGTCATAGCAAACTAAAGATAGAAAACAATTATGCTATTATAACATAACCTATCTATCCTGCGCTTTGCTTATCTCTAATGGCACAAATTGATGGCATCAAAACAAGACCAGCAAGAAGCACAATAACACTTCCAAATGAGCAGCACAATCACAATCTACAACTCATAATTCTAATAATAGAAAGGCTATGAGGTCACATAACACATCGCAACATGAAATGATAGAAGTCATTCAACCCTCATGATCAAAATCACACATAATTGATGCAACTAGCCCAAATCCAAAACCTAGTTGAACAATACTCTCATAGGCAAAATTGAGCAGAAGATAAAATTGTGAGTAAGAAAGCGTACTTGGTATGGGCATTCTGGAGCAAAAATAAACAAAAATTAAGTGAAAATCACTAAACTCATTTGACATTGAACAAAATTAATCCATGTATAACACTCAAGAAGCTGATTGAAAAACTTACCTGGGTATTTCAAACTTACCCATATGTTGAAGATGCATTTGCAAAACCCTAGTCAGTGATACTAAATCCAACTGAGTATTCCAATTTGCTTCAGCATCCTTATTTTGCTTGGTCAGCGTTGAATCTTCTTGGTCTAGAGAAACGCGTGAGAAACCAGGAAGTTTGCTTAATACCAACCTATTAGACTCTGATACGAGTAAAATATAGTCTGCTCCTTATATCTAATGAGGTTTACGTAAAAAGCCCATTTTATAGAAGAGTTATAATCCAGTTCTACATTCTTCTTGTAACTAGAACATAAACCAGGAGATCTATCAAAACGCCAGATTTACTAAATAGTGTAAAAGATAGTGAAAAGCTAGGATGTGCTCAAAATGAGCGTGGCGATCCAAGCCTCATAACGACATAAAGGATAAAAAGAAACACATATCAAGCATGGAAAGAATGACCTAATTGTGAGCAACAAAACTTGATATCAATCTCAAGGAAAAAGAGAATCCAATAAATTGACGCTGCAAGAGGTGGAAGGATCCTTCTGGAGATCCTTGAGCTCCTTCAAGATCTACTTCGAAGCCATGTATATGAATAAATGGGTTACAACAAGTAACAAACCATACCAACAATATTAACAAAACCTAACAAAACAAGAAAAGATTAAAGCTTTGAACTTTGATCTCTACAGCCGATTCTGAAGTAGCAATCACCATAAAGATACCAACTTTGGAGATGGTACAGATCTAGGAGAAAATGCAAATACGCTGAAAAAAAGATCTTACTCCATAACGTTCATAGATTTTCACGGTTTTAGAGGTTTAGCGAGTCCTACATGGTACAAGTATAAATTCAAAATCTATAAACAGCATGAATAGGAGAACTTCAACTGACGAGAATGCTCAGTGACCCAATCCTTATCGACGACCAAAGTGGAGGTATCGAGGGCCTAAAAATGTTGAAATCCTTGTGCTATAATAAATCCACATTGAATTAAAAATCCTTATGCTAAAGTGGATGAAAAAACTAATACAAGAGGAAAAGAAGCATGACAAAATTAAGATCTACAGTTGGTGGTGGGAGAAATGAATGCGTGTTAAGGATATAATATAATATTTTAATTATATTGAAATTATTATACAATTGAGAAAAAATATTATTTTTTCAAAATTTTTAAAAATTCAGGTCAATATTTAGTGAATCCATGCTAATTTTCTTGCCATGTAAAGTGATACTAAAACTGATAACATGAATTAATTTAAACTTTTCCAAAAAATTTAAGGGGAAATTTATATTTTTGGCCATGAAATTAGTTTTGGACAATATTAGTTTTTGGAATCGGAGGGAGTCACTTTTTCAAGTACTGGTTGACTTGGTTTATCCCACCTATTCTTTTTATTAATTGCAATCAAACAAGTAGGAAAGGAAGGAAAGAGTGCAAATAGCACTGCGGTGCTGCAAGTCTCAACGTTATAAAGAATGCTTGTAAAAGGACAAGCTAAACTTTTCGAATAAAACAAGAACATCAAAGATATCATTCCCATTCAAGAGTAATCCTTTCTTATTGAATATTGATAGAGTTAATGAGTAGGAACGTAAACATTTCTGTTAAATTAGTGATGCCTTGGTTAATCAACTCAAATTTATTTCATAAGCAAAACATCACAGTAGGATTTGTGCTTAGGATTAAAATTACAAGACAAAAACATGAATTGGTGAGAACCCTTGCTAAATTCTAATACCCTTGGTAATGTATTTTTTGATTGACTTTTTCTGAGTGTCAATTATGAAAAAATCATAAGTGTATGGCGTAGTTGTAACTAGTACTGGTAAATACGAATCAATCTCACGAGGATAGTGATTACCAGTAGTTACCGTTATCCTATTATTTAGTCTAGGAATTGATTGTGATTTTTACTTAAAGAAAATAAAACTTAAACAAGAAGAATAAATGGGCAACAAAATTGAATCAAAGAATTAAGAAAGTACTTAGAAAATTTTTGTTATCAGAAAATTTGTATCTAGGTTTTGAATCCCCCCTAAAACCCTTAATAGATTGACCTTTTATTATGCAATTGTTTTATTGATTTATTGGATCATGAAATTCCTATGGTATGCTAATAGCTGACCTTTAGTTTAATAACAACTAATCCTAATGTTTTCAATTGAATTACTCAAGTTAAAGTTTATAGGACTGCTTTACCAATTTGTGAATCCTTTTGTTAGGTTTGACCCTAATCTGAAAGATTTATTTCATCCTATTTCTAGGGTTGCAATAAACTCCTTCTTACTATTGTAGATCTATTTATAAACAAGATTTCTTAATCTCTATGTATGAAATCAGGTTATGATCTAATATTTTGGATTTATTAGAACATAAATAAAACATATAATCAGATAATAATATATCTATCAAAATAATTGCATTAATAAAAGCATCAAATCATATTAAAGTATCAATATAGTATTCATCTAATTTAGACACTAAAGGACTTTATTTACACATGATAGAACACAAAATTAAACTTAAATAGAAAGAAAAACGAATTGAAAACAATAGGTTCATAATTCTAAATCTTCTTGGTTGTCTTCTATCGAGTATTCTTGCCAGGTAGAGGTTTGATCTTGTATTCGGATGGACCTTGTGATCAATTTTTTGTGTTTTCCCCTTATTTAATTTAAAATCACCCCTTGAGTTGCCTTTGAGAGTTTTATAACACCTTTGTACATATCCTCCTCTAATTTTGCCTTAAGAAATGTCTTTTTATAGTAAATCTCTAAAAATATTATGAATCTACACTATTTGAGAGACGTGCACGGGATGATGTATGGCCATGCATCCCTTTTGTACTTTAAATCTTCATTTTATGTTGTGTTTTCTCCCGAATTCTTCTCCATTAAGTTTGTGAAAGCAATTGTACTTTGTAAACACACTTGGAGTGAATTAAGTACCAAATTTATGATAAAATTATAATTTATTAAGAAAAATACATCAAATATTTGATGTATAAATATGATCAATTATGCACTATTAAACATCCCCACACTTAAGTTTTTAATTGTCCTCAAGCAAATCATAATCAAAATTATCAATCTTACATATCAGTCCCTTGTCAATTTCAATCTGTCCATTCATACTATACATAATTATATCCAATTCAATCAAATTAACATACAAGTAGAATCAAATTATCCTAAAATTAACTTTTCTAAGCAATATTAATAGTAATAACATTATAATCTCATTGAAGTCAAAACCATTAATGTTTCACCCTCATTAAGATGTCACTCAATGCACTCAAGTGTTTAGGGTGAAAAATATCAAAACTCTCAATCAATGCATAGTAGAATTCTTACCATAAGCTTGCAATAAAATCATATGTGCACCACTTATGTATAAAATAGAAACAAAAATCCAAAGGTCTTTATACAGGGTATAATGGGGCTTAGGTATGGTATGATTGGGATAATAAAAATGATTAAATTGAAGGAAATTTAGTACATAATATATTTCAAGACTTTTTTACAATTATACATTGGTCTTTTTATTGGAACTCTATTGGTACCATAAACGTATTCATTTTTTTACTCATATAATAACTTTTTTTAATTGAGTATTTAGTACCACAATCAAAGAAATAATGGACCTTTCAAGAATTTCAAGTCTCAACAACTAAATAAAGTAAATAACCTTCAAGGTTCAAAAAAGTAAAAAGGCTTCAAAGAGAAACAGGATAAAGGTTAATATATGGGTTTAATTAATGAAAAAGCTAAGGGTCAACTTTCTTTATTACTAAAGGTAAAGTTAAAGGTGTGGTAATTTCCAAAAAAATAGGCTCAAATAAGTTGTTGAATCTAAGTGCCTTCATCATGTCAATGCTTCTAATTTAAAAAATATAGTCTCAGTATGTATAATACAAGCAAGTTATAGAACTATTCTACCACACATGATAGAACGTATGAAAGAATAATAAGAGCTTAAAAATTTTGAGATTTTTGCTCTTAGGCTCAAAACTCATAAAAAAGATGGGTATTATGTGTGTAAATAATATGCAATATCATTCAACTTGAATATTTCAATGATTATTGAAAATATGACTTACAAAAACAATTTTATTCTAATTCTAATCCTTTTGCAGACCAATTCAAATCAATATTCAACAATGAAACACATTATTCATAGACACAATTACAGCTGTGATCACTTCTGATCTTTTTAGAGGGGAATTGGGGAGTGCTTCTTTGATCACAGCAACAATAACGTCACCGATATGACCATATCGTCGATTACTCGCTCCTATGATTCGAATACACATCCATTTTCGGGCTCCGTTGTTATCTGCTACATTCAAATGGGTCAGAGATTGGATCATATCATTTTTTAATTTGTTATTTCAATGCAAAGAAGATTTTAACCAATTCAAGATATCAGTTTCATAAAATTTGATAATCAAGATTATAATAAACCTAGAGAATTCATTAAAGATTCATTAAACCCTTCCCCACGCTTAAAGTTATACATTGTTCGTAATGTATACAATATAAATAATAAAGGAAAAGTTTCGTGATGTCAGATATGACGATTTCGTGATGTCAGATATGACGATTTCGTGATGTCAGATCTATGTAATATAAAACTACATCTTTGTAAAATATAAGAAAAAGGATAAAAATAAACAAAAGAAATAATAAAAATAACACAATTGAAAACAGGAAATAAGAACATCATTAATTATAATCTTAGAGAGGATAAAATAATTAATGAAAATAAAAATAAAAATACATAATAATTAAGAAAAAATACTATACAAACTAAACATCTCCTTCATCTTGTGACCTTAGCTGATCCGATGAAGATGGGTTTACTTTGTGATGATATTAGATAGGCAGAGGAGCTGTAGAGGATGTGCCCTCACTGATGGTGGAGGCTGGAAGTCAATTTCTAGATGGCTGGCCATTAAGAACACCAACTTTCTCATTCATCTAACTGTAGACCACAGCTCGCTCATACTCTCCACAAACTCTGCCTGCTATCTCTTCAGCTGATCTGTCCTCCACTAGTCTAGATTAAGCTCCTCCGGTGCTATCTCCCTCGTCTGGTATGGTGGTGACTGTGGTTGTAATTGTGGTTCTGTTGTAGACTACTATGCTTTATCTCCTCCCTCTGGTACTAGCTGATTGGGTTTTGTAATAAGTCGATAAATGTCTCTAATGGGACCCCGACATCGACATACCATGAGGATATGTTGCATTACTATCAAATCAAACACTACCATGTTCGTCATTTGCTGCATCGATGGTAGCTGATTAAACATACCCATTCTTTTTGTTAGCTGAGTCATATAAAGTCCAACATATATCGTGCCAACCTTCTTATCCTCAATATGACACTAGATAAACTATATAAGTGCATGTACTAGGTGGATAGGCATCTACTCACTCATGCTCTAGAGGAAATACTTGTTCGTGTTCCTAATGACTCCCAAATTGTCTCGTCGACCATTCAATGTATGACTTAGAATACCATAGATGTATCTGAGTGCTAGATTGCGTAATGTTGAAGCCTTTGACATGCGTGGACTGTAGTCGTCTTCAAAGCTAACCCTACTCTAGAAGTGTTACGAAGACAGCTTGTACAGAAGATCCATCTGTGATGTTTGGTACTCTGGTGTCCTAGTAACTCTCGGTCATACATACCTATGGTGATGAAGAACTACATATAACTCATCTGATACATCTCCCCCATCATCTAGAACTGGACTGTATTGGGGCGATCCATGTCATATCATCCCTTCTCCATAGAGACTGTGGACAGGCCCTCTAAAGTGAGCTCTCTATAAAAAGGTTCCATGATTTCAAAAAATTGGGGCCATGCTCTTACATCTACTAACTCTTTCACTTATTGGGCTAAGCCATCTTGCTCCAAAGCCTCCCAGTCAATCTACCGATTAGCTTTGAACTTCTTATCCTTTAGTCTTTGATATTGTTCTTCCTAAGTCCTGAAATTAAATAATAACATCCGTGGCCTCTCTGGGGGGTGGACTGTCATAAAAGACTCACCTCGATGCCTCTTTCTTGAAGTCTCTTTATCACACCGTGATTGTATCATCTTACTTGTAGCTTTTACACAGTTGTGAGAAAATTGATATATAATCACTAAAGTATGCTTTCCCCACACTTAATTTCGATCATGCTCAGTACTTATTAATTGCGAAAACAACCTAACTTTAAAAAATTAAACAATTGAATAATAAACTAAAACAAAAAAGAAATAAATAATTAAACAAATTTAATTAGGAAATCACGTAACAAACTAATCAATCTCAAAATTAGAAATTAGAAATTGCATAATTAACAAATTAAACGAACTTAATTGTTAAATTACAAATCTAACCCTAAAATTGAAATTGAAAATCCTAGATTACCAGTTACATAAAATTGACTCAACTAAACACTAAACTCATGCAATTAAACACAAGCCCATTTTTAATTGATGTTGGATTAACTAATTAAATACAAAGATATTGCAATTAAACATGTAAAGAGCCAAAATCACAATTTCGCGCAAATTAAGTTGACTTTAAACCCAAACCATAAGCAATCAATGAAATTAAAGCTAAAATCAAATGGGCAAATATTAAATCCAACTGTTACGCAACAATTTAGCCTAAAATGAGACAAATTCTCCAATAATCTTGAATCATGATATTGGTGTTTTTAATTGAAAAATGCATAAATGATTCGTAACACCCAATGAATCATATGTAAACAGGTTAAAGTAACAGGAAACTTAGTTGGGTGTCGTTAATGTGGCTAAAAAATGTGAAAATTAGGTTGGGGGAGTTGGTGGGCGATGGTAAGAGAGTGGAAGAAGAGAAATAGTGGAAAATTGGAGAATTTAGGGCTTTTTATAGTGTATCGTGACAGTGCACAGTCTGATACACTGAACCACAGATTTCGAGAGTGCATCACAATGTGCAAAACAAAATTAGTGTGTTTCGAGAGTGCATAACTCATCTGTAATTATATGCAACTTTAAAATTTAATCCTCAAACATAAAGAAAACTTTGCATGCTAGCCTTTAGCACATAACACATTGCCCTTAAAGTCACAATTATGCACAATTTTTCCTTGAGATTCTTAATTTTGCTATCCTAAAACACTCCAAAACAAAATTGAAAACCTAATCTAAAATGAAAGCTAAAACAAAGTAATATCGAAATTATGAGTTGCTTCCTATGTAGCGCTTCTTTACCGTCACTAGCTTGACATCCTGTTATGCTTAAGGTGGCTTAAATGAATCTTGTGATTGTAGCCTTACTATAGGTTGCATAACCTATAATTAATCTACCTTCCTACACTTTCCACCACAATTTTCTTTTAGTTTATTCCCTTGAATTTGTAACTCCTCTGTTAGATACTTGCATGTGTAGTCTTATAAATCATCTTGACAAGACTTATCAACCTTCATAGCATCTAAAAATTTAATCGAATTGTTTCTGACATCGAATATTCCTAAATGTAACCTTCTCATCCCCTACTCTCAACATTAACTTGCCTCCATTAACATCTGTAAGTGACTTGCAGTTACTAGAAATGGTCTCCCGAGGACTAATGGTACTTTTGAATCTTCCTCTATATCTAAAATGGTAAAATCAGTTGGGAACGTGAGCTTATCAACCTTAATAAGTACATCTTCTATGATTTCCCTAGGACGTCTTAATAATCTATCAGCCATTTGAATGCACATCCTAGTCGGTTCAAGTTCTTTTATTCCCATTTTTTAACTAAGATGTAAGGTATCATATTTATGCTGGCCTTTAATTCAGCCATAGCCTTACTTACCTTTAAACTACCAATAGTATAAGGTATATAAAAATTCCCCGGGCCAACCTGTTTCCTTGGTAGTTTAATCTTCTTGTCGGAGCTCTCCTTACTTACACTTTGCTCTTCGACTTCCCTGGTTCCTCATTGTTTAATAATTTCTCTTTCAATGCTTCAACAAAGGAAAGTTCCTTCTTTATTTGTTTTAAGAGAGCAAAGACCTTGTCTAACTCTACTTTCAATGACTTTCTTTGTGCTATGATAAGATATGGAATAACAGGTTGATACTTCCTGACTCTCTTTCAGTAAAAGTTACATTCACCCTTTGAGTGACTCTCATTAGTCACTTCCTTTTCTTCTTCTTTTTGGAGCTTCTTTTCAGTGGCCTGGGTGATTGCTATTATCCTTTCCTTAGGATTTGGTTTAGTTGTGCTCACTAAACTCCTCTTTAATCTCTTCGTTACTGACTTGACAAGTTGGTCCATTTTAATTTCCAAGTTTCTTATGGATGTGTCTATTTGCTGATGCTTTTTCCTAGATTCTTGAATGAATTCCATGATCAACTCATCCATACTCGGTTTCCTTGGTTATGATGCTTGTTGTTGGAATCCAGTGGGGTTATTTCATTGTTGTCATTAGTTACCTCATGAGAAGTTAAGATGGTTCCTCCAACCAAGATTATAGGTATTATTGTGAGGATTGTTTTGGGATCTCGGAACGTCCCCCAAATAATCCACATGTTCGAGTTGGGTTGATTGACATCCCTATCCTTGATGGTCTAAGTTGCACGTTTCACACTACATCACCTTTCCTTATGGAGCCAGAGACTCTCGTTTGGCTCTCCAACTATGCCACTACATCTACCTCATAAACTCCCACTGGCCTAGTAATTAGTGCTCTAGCTAAGCACCATTGATAGTTGCTCATGGCCATATCTTCAATCAACTCTTAGTCCACTTCAGGTGTTTTATTGTTCAACGTCCCTTTAGCAGCTGCATATATTGACTGCCTCGTACCTTGACTTAGCCATTTATATAAAGTTTGGATTTGTATCCTCAATGGTAATCCATGATGAGGGCATCATTTAAGCATCTCCTCGAATCTTTCCCATATTTCGTACAGTGACTCACCTTCAGTTTGGGAGTATGAAGAGATGTTATTCCTCAACTTTGTAGTCTTTGCAGGAGGAAATTACTTTAGCAAGAATTTTTTTGCCATTTGATCCTATGTAGTAAGTGACGAATATGGCATAGAATTCAACCATTGTTTAGCCTTTCCTCTTAGGGAGAAAGGAAATAGATGTAGTTTAGTGGCATCATCTTTTGCTCTGTTGATCTTAAATGTATCACAAATATCTAAAAAGTTTGAGATATGCACGTTGGGGTCTTCGTCTTGGAGTTGTTCGCCTGAATAGTCAGTCTCATTATGCTGTATTTTGCTCCAGTTAGGTTTGGCTTAGCATAGTGGAACATTTTATGTGGTTAGTCTTCCATGTTGTAAGATTCCTCAGTGTCCACATGACCTTCCAAGTCTTTTATCTGTAGTCTTCCATGTTGTAAGATTCCTCAGCGTCCACATGACCTTCCAAGTCTTTTATCTGACGATTTAGCTTAAACTCTTACAGATTAGTCCTACAAAGATTCTTTCACACTGTTCTTTCTATTTTAGGATCTGCATCTAATAAGTTCTCATAAGTACTTTGGGTCATAAAATGACCAAGAGTCTAAGTTTAAACTAAATATATAAACTAATAAACTAAATAAATAAAATAACGTAAAGTAAAAAAAACAATAAAACAGAGTAAAAGAAACTAAAGTGATGACCAAATTAATGAAACTAGGTTTTTCCTAATATCACTATCCTTAGCAATAATGCTAAAAACTTGATTGACTTTCTCTAAGTGTCAATTATAGAATAAATACAAGTGTGCAACATAGCTATAGCTAGTACCAATAAATACAGGTTGATCCTATGGGGATAGTAATTACTAATAGTTACTATTATCCTATTATCTAGTCTTTGAATTGATTATGATTTTTAATTAAAAGAAAAAACTTAAACAAGTAGACTAAATGGGTAGCAAGATTGAATCAGAGCATTAAGGAAGCACTTAGTAAACTTTTGCTATCAGAAAATTAGTATCTTGGTTTTGAATTCCCATAAAACCCTTAATAAATTGATTTTTTATTGTGCAATTGTTTTGTTGTTTTATTCGATCATGGAAGTTCCTATGGTATGCTAATAGCTGACCTTGAGTCTACTAACAACTAATCCTAAAGTTGTCAATCAAATTACTTAGGTTAAAGTTTACAGGACTGCTTTATTGATTTGTGAATCCCTCTATTAGATTTGACCCTAATCTGGAAGATTTATATCATCTTATCTATATGGTCTCAATCAAATCCTTTCAATTATGTTAGATCTATTCATAAACAAGATTTCTCAATCTCTATGTATGAAGTCATGTTATGATTTAATATTTTGGATCTATTAGAACATAAATAAAATATGTAATCAGATCACAATATATCAATTAAACCAATTGTATTAATAAAAGAATCAAATCATATTAAAATATCAACATAGGGTTCATCTAACCTAGACACCAAAGGAATTTTGTTACAAATGATCGAATCTGAAATAAAACATAAATATAAAGAAAAAAGAATTGAAAACAATGGGTTCATAATTCTAAATCTTCTTAGTTGTCTTACATCGAGTGTTCTTACGAGGTAGAGGTTTGATATTGTATTTCGATAGATCTTGCGATGAATTCTTCATGTTTTTGCTTCTCTAGCTCAAAATCGCCCATTGAGTTGCCTCTGAGAGTTTAAGAACCCCTTTGTAAGTATCCACCTTTAATTTGCCTCGAAAAACATCTTTTTATAGTAAATTATAGGGTTTTGGATAATGCATGAGCTAATGCACAGTTTTGCATCAAACCGTGTATAACCAAAATTTATGAAAATCACAAATTTGCTCGACTTGAGAGATATGCATGGGATGATGCATATCTGTGCATCCCTTCTGTGCTTTGAAACTTCATTTTATGCCATGTTTTCTTTTGAATTCTTCTCCTTTAAATCTATGAAGGCAATTGTATTTTGTAAACACACTTGGAGTGAATTAAGTACCATATATACAATAGTATAATTTATCAAGCAAAAATACATTAAATATGAGGTATAAATATGATCAATTTTGCATCTATCGTACTTCATCTCATTCCTTCTGAAGTTAATGTATAAAACTAGGTTGTTTCAAAGAGTTCAATATTGTTTAAAGAGTACCATGGTTTCCTTACCATAGATGTTCCTAATCTATTATGTTGCTTCCACTATAGCAAAAAGTTCTTTAGGCAACATTAAATTTGTAACATCTAAAAAGTGTTGCTTAAAACTAATCAAATGCAATAGTTTTTAAAGCATGACCTGTAGTAATATTAATAAGCAACAATAATAGTAATTTTTGTCATATATTTACAAAGGCAACAAAATTAAAATGTGATTGTTAAAACTTTTTATATAATAAAAAATTAAATTCGTTGCACCTTTAAACAATAATTAAGGGTGACAATGAGTAGCATCGAACTCTGACTCACTTAGGCCCACTCCTTACTTGAAATTTTATATTTGAGCTCATGCTTGACCTGAGGCTTTTGGTTTGTGCCTGAGCATAATCGAACTTAACCAAACTAGATTAAATTTATTATTTATTTTTTAAATTTATTTCTTTTTAAACTTTGGATGAGGTTGGACCAGATTGTCTAAGCTCGACTTGAAAATAAAAATATTAAAAAATTAAACACATATTGAAATTTGGTAAAACTTGAGTTGAGTCAGGCCAAATCAGACCAGAATGGGCATCATAACTAACAATAATTAAAGTATTATTATTATTATTATTATTATTGTTGTTATTGTTGTTGTTGTTGTTGTTGTTGTTGTTGTTGTTGTTGTTATTGTTGTTGTTATATAAACACACAAAATAGAGAAACACAGGTGCTAAAAAATTTGTAGATTTTTAGTTTTCCCTTTAGAAAATGAAACTATTTGGGGATGTTGCAACTCACTTGGCCTTCTCTCTTTATCTCCCTGTATTTGTCGATCTTCTTATAAAAGTGATTGTTTGGCTCTGAGTCTCTTCTCATATTATGACTTGGGGTAGGAAGAACACATCAAACACAAGTATGTCTTCAATCTTTAGCTTATTTTTTGGGTTTTAAAAAAAATAATGAACCTTTATGTTCATTTATGCTTGTCATCCATTAAAGGGGCTTTTTTATTTTTGTATCAACTTAGTCCCAGTTGTTTTCTTCTTTCTTTTAATATGGCTGTTCACGCTTGTCATCTACTAAAGAGGCTTTTGTATTGATGTGATATTTTCTGTGCATTTGTACTCTTAACTTGATCTAGTTGCTGTAAGATAGACGACCCTTTTAATAGCAAAGTAAAGTAAGTAACAAACAAGTAATAAAGCTCTTTCCTTTCCTTATTTGGCCAACAATTCTGATATAAGAATTAGTTTTCATGTTAGCTGTTATTGTAGAACTATTAGCTGTAGAAGTGGAAAAGGAGAAAGCAATACCAGCATATAAAGACAAATTCTAAAACCAGAAGCAATATAGCTTAGTTATTAGCAGTTCAAATTTGTCTTGTTTTTAGTTGGTATAATGTGTTTGTATCGAGAAAGACCATAAAAGGGTGATGGAATTATGAGTTGATCCCTATTGGTTTCCCAATTTTCTCGGGTACTTCAATACTTTTTATTCATTGCTCTAATTCGACCTTGTTTTGTTTCTTTATTACCATTTTTTCCTTCATTCTTATTATTAATTGTTCTTTTTCTTCCTTTATTTTATGTACTGGGATGAACTCAGATCCGTATTGTAGGTATTTTGCTGATTAATTAGTTATATGCGTTGCACAAAAAATCCCTTTTAGATGGAATTCAAGTTTTTTATGTAGGGCTGAATTTGTTTCCTAGGCCAGGGCAACAATCTAATCAGAATTGAAAAACAATAAACGAGGCTTTGAATCTTGAAACTATTCTTCTTTATGCTTTGAATCTTGAAACTATTCTTCTTTATCTTCTAAATTTTGAGTGTTATCATTCATCATTTTAAGACCCCTTTTCCAATGTAATCATTGTCCAAAATCTATATTTTCAAGAGTCTTAATTTTGTCACCATGTCTTTATTCTTTTTGAATCATAATTCCAACTTTCTTACTTTTAAATATGTAGAATTGTAGATTCCTCTCTCTCTTTCCTCTGTTTTCTCTTCCATTTTTCTTTATCCTTTTTCTCAGGTTAAAGTAAAATTTATAAGATCCTAATGATCATAGCTATTATAAATTAAAAGATTTCAAAATTTAATTGCTTTTTTGCTTATGGTTTGATTAATTGTAACAAAAATATTTTCTTTCCTTCATTTACATCTTGAAACATAGAAGGAAGTTATTATTCATTTCTATATGCAATGAGTTATAATTTGCCTTACTTTGATGTTTACCTATACATGCATCTATTATGGATCAATTTTTTTTATACCAATGGCTTGGCTAGTCATCAATTTTCCTGCAGAATTTCGATCTAAAAGCAACTATTTTATGTCATTTTTCCATGTTACCTGATACGTGTAAATTATACTATGTTTTCATAGATGTTCAAGTGTGTTTTTAAGTGTTTATTAGATGATTATCATATGTATAGGCTTAGAATTATGTTATTATTAATGTTTGTTTATATTCTAAGTGTTTTTACGGTTTAAAGCATGATTTGGATCTTAATTTTATGTTTCTAGAGGTTTTTGATGTGTTTGCGAGTGTTGGAAATCAGATAATTGAAGGTTCAAGGGAGCTGGAACATGCTTGGGCTAAAAGGTAGGGTCACGATCGTGCATGAAGTGTCACGATCATGATAGAAGGTTTTTATCCTAGGTCATAATCGTGACAAACACTTTCTAGGCGCTACCTGTTTTGAATCTTTTGACATTTTGGGACTATTTTTGCAACAAAATGACTTGGTTAAGTTCTAAAATTAACCCTAAGGCATAAAACAACAAAAACACTCCAGAAAGGGAAGCCACCATTTTACCAAATTGAGATTAATCCAAAGAAGATCAAAAGGAGCATTAGCTAAATTAAATCACACGTTAATATAGAAATTACGTAGAATATATACACAAGAAGGGGGGTCGAATTGTGTATTCTTTTTGCTAATACAAAATCTTTGATTTTTCTGATAAGAACTTCTCTAACTTATTAAAAGAATATCACAAACGTTATACGAAAATTATTACGTAGATAAATCGCAAATAACTTCTATATACTTGTTTAAAAAACAAAATAGAATGAGTTGAGAGATAGAAGATAGACACTAAGATTTTATACTGATTCACCCCAAACCGTGGGCTACGTTCAGTCCTCAGAATTATTTTGAGTTTTTACTATAATTCAACAAATGTATAAGTATTCTTTCTTCTCTCTAGAACTTCTTCAGGTCTCTCACACCAAGTATTCTTTCAGCTATCTTAGCCTCTTCAAGCTCTCATCTTTTTCCTTCTCTCACTAGAAAGTTATCGTGAGCTATTGTTACAGTAATGTTTAGCTCTCCATTATCACACTACAGAATTTTTCTTTTCTAAGTATACACTTGAACGCTCAAAAGATGTAAGATCAAAAGTTTTCCGAAAGGTTGAAAAGTTGTCAAGTTCAAAAGTTGTCCAATCTTCGACTACAACTAGTATTTATAGTCTAAGTCTTCAACCGCTTCTTTGATTCTTGATAACTGCTTCTTGAATCTTGATAACCGCTTATTGAATATTGATAACCGTTATTTAGTTGAGTTCTGTAACTAAATCCAACTAACTAACTATTCGATGTACTCATGTATCTTCTGCTTTGTATCGTCTGTGTGTTTCTTCTGTGTTTTGCTTCTTCTGTAATTTCTACTTCTTTTGTCTTTGCGCTTCTTCTGTATCTTCTTTTGTGCTTTGCTTCTTCTGTACCTTCTACTTCTTCTATCTTTGCGCTTCTTCTATATCTTCTTCTGTGTTTTGCTTCCTTCTGTACTTTCTACTTCTTCTGTCTTTGCGCTTCTTCTGTATCTTCTTCTGTATTTTGCTTCTTCTGTACTTTCTACTTCTTCTGTCTTTCGCTTCTTCTGTATTTTCTTCTGTGTTTTGCTTCTTCTGTACCTTCTACTTCTTTTGTCTTGGTGCTTCTTCTGTACTTTCTTCTGTGCTTTTTCTATATCTTCTACTTCTTCTGTCTTTGTGCTTCTTCTGTACTTTCTTCTGTGCTTCTGCTGTATCTTCTTCTGTATCTTCTGCTTCTTCTGTACTTCTTCTGTGTTTTGTACTTCTACACGCTTAACACACTCATCAAACTAGTTCATTTATTTCTAACATTATTATTATTTGATTGTCATCAAAATTGATCATCGTAAAGTCCTCCTGACTTAACACATTAGCTACCTAACATTTTCCAGATTTACAAATTCAGCTTATGCCATGATGGTGAGATGTTTGTTATGCTTTGTGTGATAAATTTAATTGTTATAATAATGACTTTATTTCCCATCAAACTAAATTCTTTGGATAGTGATATGGCCTAACATTATTATACATGTTAGAAATATTCCGTTGATTATGTCGATGTCTATAAGTGATGTGAACAAGTGTTATGGTATTATACTTAATATGAGACCTATTGTGAACGGAAGCTTGATTCTTATTTCTAAAATGATATTTAGGCTTAAATATGTGTAAATAAGATTGTATGCTTCCTTTTTTTATATAGAAGTTATTCCTATTTTTGGTAATGTTAAACTCTAGGCTTAAATTGAGAATTATATATATGAATGCATGAGACTTGGCTTTAGAGTAAGGTCTAGAAGATAAAGCGTGTGCATATAATTTATATGTATGTTTAGACAGGAACGCACCATATTTATAAGCTATCTTAGGTTAAAAGTTTTTTGTTATATAAATCTTTTCCCTTGATAAATGTAGTCTTAGTATTGGATGCACTCTCATAATTGTATCAAATCTTATGCTTATTATTAGATTTCTTTTGTACTCCTAGTATGTTTTCTAGTTTCTTACTTCTTTTTAGTGAATTTGGATAAGGATTCATTGAGAATATTAACCTGTATATTTAATATCTCATTCTCATACTTTGATGCATCTAAGTAATAATTGTCATCAACGAGCATAACCTTAAATGCTTTAATGTTATGTAATTCACTATTCATCTTCTCATTTTTACTCATGTATAAATTTAAATGCTTTTGATCCTCTATGAGTTTGGAAGATACTTTTGTCCTTCATTATAGGACAATTCAACATCACCATCATCACTATGAATTGATTTAGAGTTGGAGAGTACCTCATCATCATTATTATCCATGAAACACATATAAGCTTCTTCTCTTTCCAAATGCGAACTTTCAAAATTGTGACATCCCAAGGTGAGGATGTAAATTCCTTTTTTGTTATTGTCCCTAATTGGTATAAACTTAAGGCCAATATTTGAATTAACTACAAGTGCATGGCATGGTTATAGCTAGCACAGGCAAGTACGGGTCGATCCTACAAAGGCAATGACTTTTAGTAATTACCTTCCTTTAATTACCTAGCCTACGGATTAGAATTTGTTTTTAATTAAAAATAATACTTAAACAAATAAAAGAAAATAGGAAACAATAATGAACACAGAAATAAAAGAAGTTGCTTAGAAAATAATTAATATCAAGAATTAGTGTATAGGTAATGAATCCCTCTAAAACCATTAGATAATTAACCTTTTATCATGCAGTCATTTTATTGACTATTGAACATTAAAAATTCCTATCTTATGTTAATAACTCTCTCGAGACTACTAACAACTAATCCATAGGTTATTAAAGTTTCTAGGATTGCTTTATTAACTTGTGAATTCTTCCATTAGGTTTGACCATAATCCAAAGGATTTATGTTAACCTATCTCTAGGTTTGCAGTCAATTCCTTTCAATTATGATGGTTCTATTCACTCACAAGATTTGTCAATCTCAATGCAATGAAATCAGATCATGTACTAACATTTCGGATCTGTTAAAACATATATAAAACACTTAATTAAATCATAATAGATCATTTAAACAATTGTATTAAATAAAAGAATCAAAACATATTATAGTACAAACTAGGATTCATCACACCTGGACACTAAAAAGTGTTTAGTTACACATGATAGAAAATGAAATCAAACATAAACTTCTAGAAAACAAATAGAAAATAAAGGTTTCATAATTCTAAATCTCCCTTCTATTCTATTAATTCATCTTACAAGTTTAGATTTGATGTAGCCTTCGATCGGATCTCATTTGATGTTAAAGTCGTGACTTCCTTGTCTCTGGAACGTTATCATTGCCTCTTAGAAGTTCTCACATTTGAAATCTGCTCTAAAAGTCTACTCTCCTCAATTGGCCTCCACTTACGTCTTTTTATAATAAATTTTAGGGTTTATGTTGTACACGATCAGATACATCGGTGTGTACTAAACTGTTTATATTCCAAAAACTCCATAATTTGTGATTTTACATGGGTAACGGGATGTTACAAGGTGAGTCTGGGAAAAGTGCAAAAGTTAAATAGAGAACACTACTAAAAAAGCAATAAGGGTTAAGCATCGTATCTACCTCATCTATGCAAAATGTTTTTCTAAGTAAAATAATATGGAGATTGGTTACAGACAAGAATGCTCTATAGACAAAATGGGTGCATATGATCCATCTCCACAATCACAACTTCTAGCAAGTTGCTTTTTCCACCCATTTTCTTTGGTTTTTCAATCAATTGTTGCAGATGTAGCATTTGCTATAACCCTATATCAAACATAGGATCAATGGAGGAGGCAATACTTAGATTTGGTATGATAACTGGATGGAGACTAGTCCTCTCATCAAACATACTACTTTCTCACACCTGAGAAATAGACTACCTCTGGATACTAGAGTAACTGATCTCATTCAAGATGGTGCATAGAAGGGTAACTTTAGGGGATTTTCCTCTTTGCTTGAATACCTTCTCCCGTTAGGGGATATCATACCATAGTGGAAGATTCTATTTATTGGGCCCTAAACCCACAAGGATACTTTACAAATGAGTCTTGTCATAACATATTCTGAATGAGAGCATAGTAGTTCCTTAGTACAATTTGTTATGGCAGAACTCTCTATACCCCAAGGCTTCATTCATTACTTGGTTAACAATCAAAAATAGGCTTAGTATCAAGAGTAGGTAGCTCAATACAACTAATACTAGCTATGTTCTTTAGCACAATATATATGAGGATTGAAATCATTTGTTTTTTGCTTGTGCATTTTCTAAATCCATATGGAGCAGAATCTAACTTGTGAATAAGAGCCTATATTAAGGTGGTTTATTTTTCTTTCTAAACTAGGTAAGGAGAATGCTATCCTTCTCAAGGTTGCTTTTAACACTTTTGAGGCATTCTTTGTATGAAGTGTCTCCGCCACGAGTGTCTTCCACCAGTGCATTGCCTCGGAGCATCACTTACAACTTTGACTGTGATACGAGTGCATGAGCTGAGGAGTGAAGTTTAAAGGGTTGAGTGTAAACAATGTAGTTTTGTATATAATATTGATGGTGCTGGTGGAGTTTTGCTGCTGCTGGTGACTGGAACTGCATTGGTGGGCATAGGTGGGAATGGAGAGCAATGTTGGGATCTTCCTTGCAAACCACACAGGGTATGCTTAACTAATCAACTTTGTTTTACCTTTTTTATGTAGTATATATGATCTAACCTGTTAGTTGTTGCTCCATCGCCATCATCTTATTCATCAACCTCTTCACCGAGGTATGTTTTATGGTCGATCATCTACTTATTTGATGAATTTTACAGTACGCAAAGAGTTACGTATGTTTTTATGTTTGTTTGATCATGCGTACTTTTTGTTGAGGTTGCTCATCTTTCGCTTAATTTGTTTTGCTGGTTTTTCTCTTGATTGTTTGTTCCATAGTGTCTGATGTTTTTTTAGCGTTTGTTTCTTTTTTGTTTTTGCTTGCTAACGTATGGTTCGGTGCTCATTATCCATCTCTTAACCTTAAATTTGTTGTTACTAACTGGGTTTTATTTTAGTAGTTTCTTTGACTAAATATAATCTTTTGTGGTACTCTTCTTAGCCGTGTTCAACTCTGTTATGTTGTGTTTAATCCGTGTTTTCTCTTGTTTTTATTAAATTTCCTGTAAAGTCTGGAAATCACATGTCATACATGATTATGGGAGAAGATAAGTAAATTATAGGCATTAGTTTGCATTAAAACTTCTTGAGCCTTCTGACATTGTTGAGCCTCCTGACAACTCTACTGATCACCAAAGCCTTCAGTCTTTTCTGGTAGAGATATGTTGGTAGTTAGAGCACGTTTCTTACAAGTCTTCTTGTATAAGACAAGGCATTTAGGAAGTAGTGTATAATGTGATTGTTTGCCAACTGTCCCTCTCTCTACACTCTTCCCATAACTGACATTGCAAACCCTTCCTCCTGATTGCCCTTACAACATATTACCAGTGGGCTCTTAGACATGGGCAAGCATTTGATTCTTTTGCATCTGCTTCTTTTTTGGACCAATACTTTTTACTGTGTGGGTTTTGACAGATTTTGTGAGTTGCTATACATGATTTTTCAGTCATTCCAGTTGTTTTCAAAATGTTCTCCCTCGTGCTTTACCGAGTTTTTATTTATTTATTTATTTATTGTTATTAATAATAATAATAATAATAATAATAATAATAATAATAATAATAATAATAATAATAATAATAATAATAATAAT